>CM062805.1:283243232-283843232 GCA_031772625.1 Pinus tabuliformis | reverse complement strand
ATACTATGATGCGTTGAAGCAATCCCGAGGTGACTTTGGATATATTTTTTTGGGGTGACATGAAGAGCAGCGATGACACCTTCTAAGAAGACAAGGTTTTCATTGGTGAAGTAATTTGGAGGAGGCATTGTTGAAGATAGAAAAGGCTCACTGAAGAAGGTATTGGGAGCTGCGAAGAATTTATAAACTTATCTTGATAAATTGAAGGAGGAAGTTGGAGCCTTATAGAGACAAGGTTGGTACCTTGGAAGATAGTGTTAGAGTCCTAGAGGATAGGAGTCCTCAAGAAACCAGGTTCGAGCCTGTATTAGAGAGTCGTGGGTTGGAGCTCTGGATGATAGGCGTCCTCAAGAAGACTAGGTGGGATCCTATACTAGAGATAGAGTTGGAGCCTGAAGGTGACAAGTTTGGAGCCTTGGAAAGTCCAAATTAGTGCTTTGCAAAATAGGTTGGATCCTGGGAGATTGGAGATTGATGTCTTCATCTAGGGTTGGATCCCTACACACTATTGTATTGGTTGTATTGTATAGAGGACTGGAGTGGTCATCATCGATTAATAAAATTATTATTTTACCATTGTTCATTTTTGTTCTAATTATAAGTTATCTAGCTAGTAAAGATAACAATTGAAAAGAAATATTGATTCACCCACCTCCCCCCTTTAGTATTTCTATCAATTGGTATCAGATCCAGTACCTTCACCCAAATCCTAAGAACTTGAATATTGATACTTAATAACACAAATGGAAAATCCAAGGAAGAAAGCCTCTAATCCTTCTTAAGATGTCTCTTCCTCATCTGTGAAAACTGAAGACAATCAAATTGGGAAAGTTCCATTGTTAAATGGAAACTTTAATATATGGAAGATGAGAACGAGAAATTTATTAATGGCTCAAGGCATTGAAGCATTGGAATTAGTGATTACTAAAAACATGATGGAAGGAGAATCCAGGGAGTATAAAGCAAAAGCGTTGAAGGGAATCTTGAATGGGCTACCAGATGCTATAAGACCAAAGTGGAGGAATTTTCATTGGTAAAAAGTATGTCAGACAAACTTCAAGATTTTCAATCAAAAGAAGCATTGACTGTGACTATTATACAAGAATATGATGGAAAGAAAGAAGGAAATCTAGAAACCATTAAGGAAGCTGAAAACATGAGTGTAGACATCAAGGCCAAGGAAGGCCTAGAAGTTGAAGAGTAAATATGAATTCAAAGAAGATCTCATGGAGAAGGTTGTAGCTTCCCTATAAGAGATAAGAAGATTGAAAAGGAATAATGCGGGGCTCAAGAAGCAATCACAAAATGGTGCCCATGACCTTGACAAGACAAGGAATGAATTTAACCTATTCAAGCTTCAAGTTCAAGAAAGAGATGAGGAGCTCACCAAGCTTAAGAAGGAATTTCATCAAAACAAGAGAAAACATCATGGAGAAGTGATATCCATGACAAATCAATTGGATAAGGAAAGGGAAAGGGAAGAAACTTTGTTAAGCCATCTTAAACAAAGACATGAAGACTTGGACAAAATTAAAGTAGAAATTGATTAATACAAGGAAGAGGTCTCCTCCCTTAGATCTCAAGTAGAAGAAGCAAAGAAACAAGAACAAGGAGCTGATAAGTTGATGGAAGCTTTGGCAGTCATAGGAGAACAAGTTGATGAAGTTGAATACGAAATAAATACCATGATATTCCAACTAGAAGAAGAGGATGATGACATATTGAAATTAAGATAAAAAATATATTCACTTGAGGCCCAATCATATGAAGCAACCAAGATATAGGAAGAAATGCAGATCATTCTATTAAATAAGGATGAGGAATGAAAAAAAATGAAAGAAGAAATTATCTTCTTTAAAAGGGAATTTGACTTGCTAAGTAAGAGTCTAAAGAGTTCCAAAACCCTAGATGACATTCTAAGTCATCAAGGATATCCCCTTGATAAATCAAGTCTTGGTTATGCAGGTGATCCCTCAAACAAGAATGACGCAAACCCTAATGCTTCAAATAACAAGGATGTGGAGAATACTGTAATAAATATCGATGCTCCAAATTCCAACAAAAGGAAAGGAGAAGAGTCAAGATGACATTGGAAGGAATCCTACTCCAAGAAGACTTGCAGATGGTGTCAAGGCTACAAGAGACAATAAATATGATAAAAGGTTTCCAGGATAGAATAAGTTTAGAATTACATCGAGACAAAACTATGCATAAAGTGTCAAGGGTGCAAGAGGAAATGGATATAATCAAATAATTATGATGAAAATGCTTTCAGAAGTGCATCAAGGAAATCATGATTTCCTAGGTACCCAAATTTATTTCATGGTTTTTTTTACTCCTACTCAAATTTTGGAAACATGGCTAAGCACTGTGGAGCATATGAGGATCCCTATCATTTCTCCAGAACAAGATTGACAAAAGGAAACTATGCACTCTCTTTCATGTTTAAAAATGAGTTCTTCAAATGTCATAACATTGGACATGTAGCTCATGATAGTAACTTATCTTCGATCCATAAACAATCTCAAAGGATAACTACCAAGCCAAAAAAGAAAGTCACACAAGTCTTGAGAAAGAAGTAGACTGGATCAAGAATCCTCTTGACCACTCAAGCCAACAACACATGTTGTTGATCTGATGAATACATCTTTCATAGATTTTGATGATAAGATTTTGCCAAGAAGAGCCCATCCATACTATTAGGGGGAGATTGTGTTTCTGAACTATTCTTGCAAAATTTATCCATGAAGAGCCCTATGAGAAACATGATGAGTCACATATGGAAAATCATGCTATGAGGCATATCTTATGATAGATTATCTCCCGGAAGTAACTCCATTGAAGAAAATCATCCATTGACTTGAAGATATCTTCCACTTGTAGCAATATTTCTTCTCTGAAGCAAACAAAAGACCTAAAGGAGTTTATGCAGGTAGGGGGAGATGATTGATCATCTACAATTGAATTGTATATAGTCACTAGTGTTGGAAAATTATGCATTTCTTCTGTTGAGATTAGACTGATAGTAGAAGGCAGTAAATGATTGGCAAAGACAAAAAATTTAAACTGGTCTCAAAAGATTATGAACAGATCTAAAATTTGGAAATGACATTATGGAAATAGATAGTAGTTGAATCAGAAGAATATACAACCAACTATTATAATACTTGACATATAGCTTAAAACAAACCCATATCATTATATCACCATTAGAGAACTATAGAACAAAATGAAAAACGTGACTGAGCACCATGATGATGACATAAAAGGGAGCATAGGTTCTTGTCTAAGCAGCAATGGAAGAAGCAATATGATAAGAAAGAGCAACAGGTCAAGGAAACACAACTATTGTTGAGATATCCTTCAAATAGGTAGTAAAATTCATTAAGAAATTCTTGAGCACCCCATTTTCCATTAATGCCAAAGGGGGAGAGAATACAGAAAGGAGGGGATCTAGGAAAAGGAGTATGTTTCCATCAATGATAAAGGGGGAGATTTTTGAGATTCTAGTGTTGTCATTGATGGCCTTATGGATTGAATATATATATATATATATATATATATATATATATATATATATATATATATATATATATATATAGATATATAGATAGATAGATAGATAGATACAAACAAAATCGCAATAAGCTTTACTCCCGAGAAGAAAGAGGAGTAGTACCAAAGAGAGGAGTGAGAATTAGTTCAAAGAGAAGCCATGAGGAGCCAAAGGAAAGCCATTGGAAGCTAAGAACAATAGCCAATACAATTGAAGGAGGAGCAGATCCAAGAGAATATCACAAATTCCTAAAAGAAAGAACAAAAAGTGAGGAACAATGATATCTAAGAAATAGGATATCGACGTTTTTATAACATCATTTTTTATTGTATGTCATGACTCAAAACTTACATATTTGATCTTTGACTCTAATCTCTGACTCTGATCTTCAGTCTTCGATCATTGACTCTAATCTGTGATCTCCAACTCCGATATCTGTTCTTCGAATATGATCTCTGATCTTTGATCTACGAATCCGATCTCCAATCTCTAATTCTGATCTCTGATCTCTGATCTTCGACTCTAATCCTTGATCTCCGACTCTGATGCTCAGTCTTCGATCTCCAACTCCAATCTTTGATCTCTGATCTTCATCTTTGATCTCATATCTCTGATATGCGATATGGACTCCGATATCTGATAGTGATATAACCTCTAGCTCAGATCTCTGATAATCTCTCCATCATTGATATTCCAATGCACCTTCTGGTTTGACTTCCGATATCTGCCAGGCTTTCATATCCAGACTTGATATACATATTAATGATGGCCTAATTGGAACATCTCATCCACCACTTACATCGGAATGCTTTATATGGTATCAATCATAAAACCTTTGATACCTTAAACCTATGATTCTTGATATTCCTTTGCATTCAATGAGCATATAAACAACGGTTTAGTGTTGATATCAAATCCACTCCTTATCGAGACTTATTTACATCACAAGCTTTATATTGTTGGAAATGTTAAAAGTTATGATATCCATTTCTTCGATACCTGCTAATTTATGCCACTTGTCACCTCCTATGGGCCATTGTTGTGTAAATTTAAAAAGTCATTATTTATATGGTTTTTGGGCATAAATTGGTCACTACGACTCAGAAAACCAAAAACGCGAAGTTGGGGCTGAGAACCAAGAGCTATGGGCTAGATTGGAAGTGTGAAATATCACAAATCCCATGTTAATTCTCTGATTGGAAACTTCCGATTAGAGGGGAGCATGATTGTTTTCTAGGCTGAGAAAAAGCGATCACATGTAACGTAAAGGGAGGCGGGAATAATATCACAAACAATGGTTTCTCCATAATACTTCAGCCTCTTTCTAATATATAAATGAACTACATCCACTTAGTATGAGGTTCAAGACTTTTGAATATTGTGCCTTTCAAATTAATTCCTCCTATACCAAAACTCTGATATAATAATATGTGCACCATTTTTTTATAAATTAAGGCTTAAAGACTATGAATGCTTCTTCGTCTCTGGGGCTATCTATAAAGTACAAATAAATTATTTACAAAATATTTACAATTGAAATTTAAATTTCTATAGATGCATAACTTTATGGAACAAAAGAAATGTGCAAATTATACATTTTAATAGCCCAAGGTAGTGAAAAATGTCAAATATTCAATTAGGTGCTAAAGACCAAACATCTTAATGAAACCACATAAAATTGTAGTAGGAAAATAGAAACAAAATTCTCACTATCAGATAGTGGTATGACCAACCATTCAATTAAAGGGTCCCCATGGTGAAACATTTTTTCCCACAAACACTTTAGCAATGTACTAAATGACCCAAGGTAGCCCCTTACTACATTGTACAATATAACTAGTCCCATTATACTACTCGGAACCACCACTTAAATAGATATACACCTAATTTACAAATCTTGACTTCATGGATTCCCCCAAAATATTGACGAAGACATTTTTGCCAATCAAAAACTTCGACTAAAAAAAAATGTCCTAGCAATGCTTTCCAATATTTTATCTAGGAAAATTCAAGCTGATGTATGAATAAGAGTAGGACCTTCGATTTTGTAGTCCTATCGGTGTATCTTTGCGCCCTTCAGGTGTAAATTCTAGTATATATACTGTGTAGAAGTTCTGAATAATCTAAGATTTGGATAAGATTAAGATATGCTTCATGAAATTTTCGATTAAGAACAAGAAAGTGAGTTTTGTTAAAATTAAGAAAGTGAGTTTTTTTAAACTTTTGAAACATGACTTATGTGCTTAAAAACCATTTGATTGTAACAAGAATATTTTTTTCTAAAGTACCTAAAGCACTGTGTATGAACAGCAAGCCAAAGCCTAGAAGGTTATCTAAGAATTAAGAAGAAAAAAAAACTTCCAAAGCACCAAAGCTAATCTCATGTCCAAAAGCAATGGAGGAATTCAGAATTGTTTAAAATTACAACCGAAGTGAGATGGAGATGTATACATGTACATCATTAAGAATGGTGTGGCATGAAGAAGGAGGGTGGACTTTGGCTTTACACCCAAAACCTTTTCGATTTAAAGATATGTGTGTTGGGTGGTAAGGGAATTATGTTGTGTATTGTAGTGGAGTTGAGGTGCATCCCTCACCCCCTCATCTCTAGTTTTATGGTGCTTTCATGAGTTGTGCTAGTTATTCTTTATGGTACAGTCATCTTGGATTCCTAGTCATGGCGTTGGTTCTTGGTGGTATAGAGGTCTTCTCTTCTCAATTTCTCCTAATGGCGGTGAAACAGACGTACCCATTTATTTTATATTTTTCTTGCATACCACAAAGGGAGGACCTATTTTTGAGTTTGTAGTTGTCCTTTCAAATTCCCCTTTATCAGAAATTCATTTTTCATTTATTTTTTATTCATTCCTAATATTGATATATGGTTGTTGGTATCCCAGTAATTTTTTACTATTTATTTGAAGTTTGGACTTCCCAGGATTAGGTAAAAGTTATTTATTCTACCTGGCTTTTGAGTCATTATTGCTTATACACTTCATTGTTGTGTATGGTGTTGGTGAATTGGGGAGTTATTCCTTTATTTCATCTGGTGTCTATGAATTGGGGTGGTACTCCTTTATCCCATCCATTGTTGGTGAATTTGGATGCTACTCCTTTGTTGCATCTGGTGTTGGTGAATTGGGATGTTGTTTGCCAATTTGTTAATTTTTCGGTTCTTCTTGAGTTCTGTGTCTTCTCTTCTCTGCAGTTTTGGGGTTGTCAACCTGAGTATACATAGCTATGCCTTTGGGGTTGTTTAAATTGTCTTGTTATGTTTTATTGGAATGTATGCCACTCTGGTGTGCTGAGTTGCACTCGACCCTTGAATTTGGCCCCTTGTTGTGGACAGTGGGGGATGACCTTATTATGTTTTAGTTGTTGTAAATGGGATGTTGTCTCATCCTTCGATTTGTTTTTCTAGACATATCTCATTAACTGGATGTCTATCTTGCATTCTCGCCTTGGCAACCATGCCTCCCAGTCAACGTATGGTGAATCATAAGGGGTGGCATTGGTTGTATAGGAATTAAATAGGGTCAAACTTTTGTTGGTGATTTAGTTGCTTCATATTTTGATTTGGTACCTTTGGAGGTATGTAGAGAAGTATTTTTATTGGAATGAAAAATGTGAGGGGAACATCCATAATTCTTTGATTCAGAGGTTTGGGGTGATGTCTTGAACTAGATTGTTGACCCTAGAAAATGCCCTAAAAGATGATTTTATTTCTTACATTCTCTCTTTATGCATCAACTACTGGATATTTTGTTATGCCTGATTTTCATTAGAGAAATTTTAATGTTTAAAGTAGGCTTCAAAACAAAATTGTACAACCAAAATCAGCTTTATAAGAACCAATAGGATTCAAGACGATGATGGCAACCATGGGGTATGATTCATTTTTTTTTTAGTAAACTAGCTTACATCCATCTAAGACTAGGTCTACCATGCACCGAGAGGGATCGTATCCCTCGAGGTGCAAACCTTTCCTCAAGTTCTACAGTAAAAAAATAAGGTTTTCACCTTGAGGGATTTGATCCCTCTCGACGAATGATTGATCCAGTGTTAGATCACTAGTAGAAAATGAGAAATTAGTGACTCGGTGACTAAAAATGTTAGTCACCACGAATTTTCCAAGTGAAATACTACCAAAAATGGGCAATATTTGGTGACCCGACTAAAAACAAGTAATTTAGTCCCAGGATCAAATATATTACTAGCTAATAAGTAATAAAATTCAAAATGACTAATGTGAAATAGTAATTTAGTCTACGAACAAAAAAATTACTACCCAACAAGTACTACAATAATATGAATTAGTGGTTTCTGTTAGTCATTTTAATTGTGTACAATAATCTACATTTCAATGAAAGTAAAGCCATTAGGAACCACGATGAGCAAAATATCTAAGCCCATACGAAGAGCTCACCACTATCAACATATACCTCAATGAAATATCAATAAAAGGCATAAGGTTGGTAACATCAAAAAATTACATAGGCATGTTGCCATAAACGTAAGACACATTCCCATCACACTCAATAGGATACAAAAAAACACATGGACACCACCATCATCAAAATACACATGCATGTTTCCATAAACATAGGACACATGCCCATCACACTCAATAGGATACACGAAAAACGCATGGGCACCACCATTGTTGGGCCTCGATTTTATCTCATTTTTCACTCAAAATCTCTTATGCAATTGTTTGATTAAATGGTTATTTTTCCAAGTATTTGTTACTTCTTTTGTTTTAATGGGATTAAAATACCATTAATGGAAGTTTAATAAGGATTTGTATGTTGCAGGTTAAAGTTGATTTGATCATGTTTTGAACCTACAGTTAATTACTGGCATTGGGCAATAGATTCCTGCACCAATTTAGTTCTTACAGCGTGCCTGCACTAGTGCAGTTGGCATGCCTACACCAGTGCAAGTTTTATAGCATGCCTCCATCAATTTGGGGTTTTCATACATTGACACATTTCTAGGAGAATCTGAAAGAGGTTTATGATAAAAATTTCATTTGAACACTTTCACATAAGCCAAGGCACACCCAGAGCGTACAAATTTATATTTAGAGAATAATTAATGCTACAACCCCAAATTTGTAACAGTTTCCAAACTGCCTATTTACACCTCAATTTCCACGTTGATCATCATGAATTTAATAATTCTGAAACATGGGTTTTTCTCCCAACATTGGAAGTCGAGTAAGCCTTGGGTCATTTTCCAAAATTTGTAATGGTTAAGGAGATATGAAGGGGGCTTTGGATGAAGTTTGTTAAAAATACCAACTTTTCCAGAATTTTAGAAAATGCCCAGATTTGGGAAATTTGTGGTAAATCTCCATTATTTCAATAGCGAAATTGTTGTATTGATAATCTATTAATGATAATTAGTTGGGATTCAATCGCCATGATGTTTTCAAAGGATTGGCTTGCTTTATGCCAAGTTTGGAATGTAAAAAGATTATAAAAGAAGAGTTATGGCTCCAAGCCTAGCTAATCAATTAAGCAGAGGGCAGAAGCATGCATAGGAAGACATAGTGCAGAAGGGAGGGGAAGTTGTTCCAATGTAGCAGCATGTGGATTTTAGTGTGGAATTCTCCTCCTACTTGTTGGGATTAGCCGATGTCTGCATTATGTAAAAGACTATTTTCAGTAATTAATTGAGGCAATTTTTATCCATGTTCTGTCTACTTATTTATTGCATCTAATGATTTCGATTTCTGTTTGAACCAGGCACACAAAGAGGGTGCGAGTTGGCTAGGTTGGCCACCAGACAGCTCAACACTGCTCTCATCTTTTAAATATCATTTCAATTCCTGTTTGTTTGCTGTGTGAATTTGATTTCTTTACAATTTCTTTCTGCCTTCAATTGATGTTATCTAACTTGTTGCAAACATTTTATTCCCAAAAATTAATTTGATTTGTTGCAATCCATTATTCCAAGTTTTAAGGTTAATTTGAGTTGCTACAATTTGTTTCTACTCCATTTGCAACATTATTAATTATACTTGTACTTGTAATATTTTAAACAATGATTGTGCCCTCTAGATTGTCCGAGTCCATAAGATCATCTCTGCCATTATAATATCTAACTCTAATTTTGTAAATTAATCTAGGTCTATTAATTTATATTTAAAGCTACAATTTTTACATTTGATGAGCTGATATTTATAAATACAAAAACTAGATGTTTGAATTGATAAATTCTTCATTAATATTATGGTTTCCTTTAACTTTTAGATTGTTCTTACACATAATTAGTGCAATCACGTTACAATATATAGTAGTGCAGGTAGAATTAGTGCAAGCAGAATAGTTTGAATTGCTTTTGAATTTATTCCATCATTTACAGTCTTTTCATTATTGTGCTGGCACCACTTGATTTTTAGTTATGATTTCCCTTTTGTTTACTTGAAATTAGAATTTCCTTTCGCATTGATTGCTTTTACTTTCCCGCATGCTTTTAATTTTTTGGATTGGTGTTTCTCGAACTAGTACAAGATTGGTGTTTCTTGCAGTAGTGCATGATTACATTTATTTTTGAGATTAATCACAAGATAGACTAGAATTTTTTTTGCAAGTTACTAGGGACTCGCTCTAGCATTTCTAGTGTTACGTATCGAAGTTCACGGACTCTTCGGATTGAAAAATTAAATGTTGGTACATTTATAGACCCTATACTGCACCCAACATTTTGGCGTTGTTTCCAGGGAGGCGCTTAGGGGATTGACCTGCGTGACCTACCGCATTTGGTTTTTTTCCTTCACCTAGCTTTTCTTGCAATTTTATGTTCTTTGAATTTATTTCTTTCCTGCACTATTGATTTAAGGTTTCTCATTTTATTTAATGTTGTAAGAACCCTCCACCCACCGTACACATATATATACACTAGTCATATGCTAACAATATATACCAACGAGCTTGTTAAAGATAGAGAAATTGTATTTCGAGGAATTCTTGAATGAAGAATTTTGAGGCTAATATCAATCATTCAATGCACCTATTTTACGGATTAGTTGAAATAAACATTCAAAGAAGGAGTCTCAAAGTAGTAGATGCAAAACCTATTTTAGTTTGGTAAGAAATGGAAAACATTGTTACTTTTTAATTTCCTATCAAAGATCTAGGAGTGGCTCAAATGCATAATATTCCCCCATCTACACTAAAAAAATTTCATGGTTTGGAAAGTGAAGACCCAGATACATTCTTATTTGAGTTTGAAGTATTTTGTAGAGGATATGGTTATATTACTAATTCTCAAAGGTTGCAAGTGTTTCCTCTTACTCTTAAAGGAGCAGCTCTCCACTGGTTCATGAGCCTTAGTGGGAACTGTATTGAAACATGGGAAGACATGAAGAATGCATTCTTGGAGAAATATCAAGACTATTGCCAGGCCAATGAAGATAGTTTTGGAATAACACAAGGAGAAAATGAAAGCATGGAGGATTATGTGGAGCGACTTAGATACAACCTCTAAAAAACAAAACATAATAATTTCGTAAAAGAGACCTTGAAAACACTCCTACTCAAAGGAATCAAAGACGAATTTTTAGAACCTTTAAATCTTATAGGAGAAGGTGATGTTTCTCACTTACCATATGATGATGTTTGTAAGTTATGCATTAGTTATTCAAGAGGAATCTCCAAGATCGGTAAGAATTCTTGAGAACTATCTTCAGAATTTTTGGAATCTACCAAAAAAATAGGAGCTACAAAATCTTTTCTAAATTTACAATTGGATGATTTGTAGAAAGAATGGAAGTGGTGTAAGGAGAATCATTCAAAAAATTATTTTCCATCACTATCGGGCTTTCAACAGGTATTTAAGGAACCAAGTAAGGAAATAAATCGACCACCAGGTATAACTCCAAACCCATCATCATTTAATACTTGGAGTAATATTTATTGTCCCCGACAGGTTCCTCAACACATCTACAACCCCACAGTTCCATGGAAGACTTATAATAATCCTTTGATTCAGTACCCCACCTTATGGTCACAATTGCCCTCTCCTTGGTCCTCATCCTCGAGCCAAATATCTCCATGGCCTCAAGAATCGTTTGGATCTTTTTCTCTAGGGAAATCTCCCATGCAAATTCAATGATATGAGCACCAACAACAATCACAATTTCTTTCCAATACACCATTATGTTATCCTCCTCCATGTTCCCAGCTGCATGTGCAACCTTATCTTAACCCTAGTCCATACCCTCATCCATATCCTAACCTTCATCCATACCCTCATGCATACCCTAACCCTAGTCCATGCTCCCATCCATACCCTAACTGTAATCCCAATCCAAACCCTTTTCCAAACAATCAAGTTGCACAACAGTTTGAACCTCCTATTCTTTTTGTTGATTCCCATATTGCACAAGATGTTACACCTTCCATATTGGGAAAGGGAATGAATTTGGAAACTTTCCCCACTATCGCAGAACAATTACCCCGGGAAGATATAATTCAAAGAACACCTGAGGACCAATCTTTCATTGGAACTTGTTCTAAAAATGTTGTTGAAACTCAAAGCCCTAGAATCTCTCTCAAACTTTCTTTTGAATCTGAAAATCAAATATTTGAGCCCGAACTTAAGGGATTTATCTTTTGCCTTTCACGAGATTTTTGTGCTTATAAGAGAATGACTATCAAACTATGGAAGACTTGCATCAGTTGGGGAATCATAAATATGTGGATTCCATTGAATCCTAGTTTCGAGCATCCATCAACCCATCTTATTTCTTCATCATTCAAAAACTCTTGGTACCATGTCAATTAAAGAAACTAGTTTCTATATGTATTGAAGTTTATTCTTTAAAACTAAGTGTGAGTATAATCAGCATTTTGTTACGCACATGGCTTCATTGTAAGTACACCTATAATTAAAGGTGATATTTCTCACTTTAAAAATAGGGTAGGGTAATGAATAAAGATGAATAACAACACTCTTGAACTTGTGATTCCATAAAAGAACAAGTTTTGAAATTTTTATTATTACGCATTCTCATGGTAAAATTTGTCAAAAGTACTTTACACTTAACACTTCATATTATTAAAAGTGACTTTGATTGTGGATCAATATGTATTGTTATAAGTTACATGTAATACCTTTCTCTTATTCTAACAAAATATCATCCAGAAAATCTTTTCAAGTCCCTCTTCGAAGGAATCAATGAAAACCCTATTATGGTGGACCACGTTTCCAAAACCGTAATAAGCTGTCATAAAGAACCCTAGCATGATAAACTCAAGGAATCATTTTGGTCATTATCTGAGATGTTTTTTAATAAATTCTTAGGGTAGCATGACCAACCAGTAAAGAATAGTAATTAAAGAAATTTCATGCCATCCTGCACTCTTAAGGAGTAGATTTGCTTCCCCACCTATTAAGTAATCCATCTGAGGTTAATCATAATCATAGTTTTTTTCTAAAAACATAAATGAATTAATTTAGGGATAGGAGGTCACATTGCGAGCCGACCTACTATGATCATGGGTCCTAAGGAGAATGACATTACCGCACCAGTCACCAAGCTAGGGTAATGGCTTTCAATTGGAAAACATGAATACGCGAGGCCTCATCGCGAGCCGGCTCATCATTCTTGTTAGTTCTAGTGAATGGCATTGTCATTAGCTGGTTACCAAGCCAGGACAACGACCTTCAATTCAGTTCTTAAGAAGATAAAAAAGTAAAATATTCTTAAATGACTATGAATCTATATCTAGTAGGTGGGACAAAAGCATTTCATAAGGTTAAAAGGTACCCCTGTCGAGGCTATAGACGCTTGCTGGAAGTAGGGCCATGCCTATGGTATTAAAGTTCACTCTACACTATAATTTACTTGGTTGATTTTGATTTATGTGAACTCACTATCAATCTCTTTGAGAATGGCTTTAAAATCCTTTTGTTGTTATACCTTGGAGTTCTATCTTTTTGGAATCATTATTATGGATGTGGGGACCCTTAGCGCAGGTAATTCACTATGCCCGGAGAAGAGAAGCTTCAACTATACATGGATAATGGTAACATTATCATTATGGGAAGGTATTGCTATGTCTACTTGTAACACCATATCTGTTAAATCATGTCACTCATGTTTATAATGAGGATGTTAAAGTGAAACTTTTGATCATGGATGCCTTCGAGATATTATTTTTGAAAATTTTAAAAGTTGTCTATTTTTCTCAAGTAATAACACCATCCTTGCAATTTAGTTTTTCCATGGTAGTTTTCGTTTTAGGTTTTCTTGAAATCATTTTAAGTAAATAAAGATTCTAGTAGACACTATTTTTAAGAGCAAGCTTTATCAAGCGCGGGAAATGTAATCATGCAAAATTGTAGGAACATCATTATGAATGTTTATACATGTTTCTAATTTTTGTTTTTTTGCAAAGGAATAATAGTACCAGATTTTCTTGCATGAGGACATGCAAGATGGTCAGCATGGGGGGATGTTGGGCCTCGATTTTGTCTCATTTTTCACTCAAAATCTCTCATGCTACTGTTTGATTAAATGATTATTGTTCAAGTATTTATTACATATTTTGTTTTAACGGGATTAAAATACCATTAATGGAAGTTTAATAAAGATTTGTATGTTGTAGGTTGAAGTTGATTTGATCATGTTTCGAACCTACACTTATCTACGGGCATTGTGCAACAAATTCCTGCACCAATTTAGTTCTTACAGCATGCCTCCACGAATTTGGGGCTCTCATACATTGACACATTTCTGGGAGAATCTAAAAGAGGTTTATGATCAAAATGTCATTGAACACTTTCACATAATCTAAGGCATGCCCAGGTCATACATATTTATATTTAGAGAATAATTAATGCTACAGCCCCGAATTTGTGGTAGTTTCCAGACTACCCATTTACAACTCGATTTCCGCATCGATCATAGTGAATCTAATAGTTCTAAAACATGGCTTTTTTGCCCAACATAGGAGATTGAGTAAGCATTAGAATGTTTTCCAAAATTCATAGTGGTTTAGGAGATATGAAGGGGGCTTTGGGGGAAGTTTGTTAAAAATATCAACTTTTCCAGAATTCTAGAAAATGCCTAGATTTGGGAAATTCGTGGTAAATATGATCCATTATTTCAATAGTGAAATGGTTGTATTGATAGTCTATTAGTGATAATTAGTTGGGATTCAATCCCCATGATGTTTGCAAAGGATTGGCTTGTTTTATACCAAGTTTGGAATGTAAAAAGATTATAAAAGAAGAGGTATGGCTTCAAGCCTAGCTGATCAATTAGTCAATCAATTAAGCAGAGAGCATAAGCACGCATAGCAAGGCATAGCGCAAAATGGAGGGGAAGTTGTTCCAATGTAGCAGCATGTGGATTTTAGTGTGGAATGCTTCTCCTACTTTCTGGGATTAGTCGATGTCTGCATTATGTAAAAGACTGTTTTCAGTAATTGATTGAGGCAATTTTTATCCATGTTCTGTCTACTTATTTATTGCATCTAATAATTTCATTTTCTGTGTGAACTAGGCACACAAAGAGGGTGCGAGTTGGGTAGGTTGGCCGCCAGACAACTCAACATTGCTCTCATCTTTTAAATAGCATTTGAATTCTTGTTTGTTTGCAGTTTGAATTTGATTTCGTTACAATTTATTTCTGCCTTCGATTGATGTTATCTAAGTTGTTGCAATGTTTTATTCCCAAAAATTAATTCGATTTACTACAATCCATTATTCCAAGTTTTAACATTAATTTGAGTTGTTGCAATTTGTTTCTATTTCATTTGCTGCATTATTAATTATACTTGCACCTAAAATATTTTAAACAATGATTGCACCCTCCAGATTGTCTGAATCCATAAGATAGGCTCTGCCATTATGAGATCTAACTCTAATTCTGTAAATTAATCTAGATCTATTAATTTATATTTAAATTTACGATTTTCACATTTGTTGAGTCGATATTTATAAATATGGAAACTAGATGTTTGAATTGATAAATTCTTCATTAATATTATGGTTTCCTTTAACTTTTGGATTGTTCTTACACATAATTAGGGCAAGAAGAATTAGTACAGGTAGACTTAGTGCAAGCAGAATAGTTTGAATTGCTTTTGAATTTATTCCAGAATTTACAGTCTTTTCGTTATTGTGCGAGAACCACTTTATTTCTAGTTCTGATTTCCATTATGTTTACTTGGAATTAGAATTTCCTTTCACATTGATTGCTTTTACTTTCCCGCATGCTTTTAATTGTTTGGATTGGTGTTTCTCGAACTAGTCTAGGATTGGTGTTTCTCGCACTAGTGTAGTATTACATTTATTTTCGATATTAATCGCAAGATAGACTAGAATTTGTTTTGCAGGTTACCAGGGACTCTCTCTGGCATTTCCAGTGTTGTTTCCCGAAGTTCACGAACTCTTCGGATTGAAAAATTAAATGTTGGTACATTTGTAGACCCTATACTGCACCCAACAACCATCTTCAAAATACACATGCCTATTTCCATCATTGAAAGGTTATTAAGTTATGTAGGATAATGTGCCTTTGAAGTAGGTCTAGGAGGTTGACGTATTGTGAAAAGAGCATAAAACATGATAGAAACACTTTGAGTTTGGTTACAGAAAATACCAAACAGGAACCCAAGTGATATTTAGAGGTGTCATGGCTCTACTTCTCCCTTGAAATCATTGACTTCCTTACTTTTCTTTGCAATCCAAAATCCTTATGGAATCTATGGGTGGAACCCTATAAGGGTTTATGGTAGGTTCCATTGAGTTGAGAAGGAGATGAGTTCCTCACATCATCTTCTTTATCAATCGTGTAACTATTTGTATCACCCTCCATTATCAATCTTCAATGTCTACATGTAACTTTTTGTATTTCCCTCCAATCCAGAGGTCAAAATGAGATCACTGATACCTTGCCAACCTCAATCAATAGCTGATTCACAAAAAAATGTAATCAATAGTAAATTCATGAAGAACTAATATATTGTAAGAAAGAATTGAATATGAGTGAGGAGAATAACATTTTTCCCTTTTAATATCCCAAAATAAACTTAATATTATAGAGACAAAATTTCTATTTTATATTTAAATAATGTTTTCTTAATTAGAAAATAAAAACCCACCTCATAAATATAGCATAATTAGAAAAAAAAAAACCATTTAATGGTGGCTCACATTCCAAATTCCTGCCATTTTATTTACAAAACTTGTGAAAAGAGACCCATGTTCCAAAGCGAGTAAGAGGAGGTAGGTGCATGATAAAGTTTATCCTTGAAATTAAGAGATATGCCCATTAATTAATGAAAAGGAATGAAAAATAAAGGAATAAGTTGTAAGGTAGTGTAGGGTTTGAATTCCAATGATAGATGGAAAAAAATAATATATTTAGTTGCTTTCGTGGGTGGGTGGATTGAAAAGAAGAGGGCGAAGACAAGGAATCACAAGGTGGAAAAAAATAAAAGATTTGTCTGCTTTTTTGGGTGGGTGGATTGAAAAGAAGAGGGTGAATATGAGGAATCACAGGGAGGAATAATTCAAGGTAGTTGCTTTTGGAAATCAATAATAACATTTATCGATCTGTGTATTTCATACGGCATCATCACACCAACGAGCTAAAGTTTCATAGTTGGAATCTACTTGGAGGTCCTACCATGGTTAGCCCTTGCGTCTAGAAATGCATAAACACTTTCAACTGAGATAATTGAGAAAGACATCAAATTTTTTTAGGTATGCATTATTTTTGTCTTTCAATCTATGCTCTGCGCTATTTTTCCAGCTACCGCAATTACTAAATATCATTCCCATATTAGATATTTAGCTCAATGTTCAATATATTAAACAAAACACAGGCAATGCACTTGACTATGGTTAACCCTTGTTCAATGGTTGTTTATGATTTTTTCAACTCCTTCTGACCATAGCACCCATGCCCACCTCAAGGAAAAAACAAAATCAAAATACAAAATATAGAAAATAAACATACCCTGGACTTAGTCCGAAAAGTTAGCTCAATTAGTCAAGTCTCGGCCGATAAGGTAAATCTACTATTGAGAAGTCACGAGTTCAATTCATTGAACACTATTAGGGTCAAGCTCCATGGTTGATCTAATAGGAGGTGACTCCCTTGGGTGGATCTATGGAGAACAAATATCCCTTATATTTAACGGTTATAATTGTCCAAGTACTGTGAACCAGATATACATACCCTAAACATCAAGTCCATCATAAATTTTCTTGGGATTCATTTCACTTAATTCTTGAAATTGTGATGTTGAAGGGTATGACATGTACACTAGAGTGAATAGAGGTAGGAAAAAGAGAATAAAAGTGATAAATATCCTCCAAATTGTTAGAATATCTACTTGGTTGCTCTAAATGTGTCTTCACAACGTGCCTTTAGTAGCACACCTTTTGTAACTTTAGATCCAAGATGGTGGAGGGTGCACTAGAAAAACCTCAAAGTGTAACATATTTTCTTGATGTAGACAGATGAAAATATTTTAATAACTAATATAGTCTGAGCAAGTTTTATTTTGTTTCTGGTTTTTCCATAATTAGAATATGTTTTTTTATGGGATACAATGAGACATATAAGGCTTACAAAGTCTACATTTTCTCTAAATGGAAGATAGTTTTCAGCTGAGATGTCAAGTTTGATGAGGATGCATGGTCCTTTAAGCCATAGTGTCACGAAATAAATATTGGGGAGAAAGAGAAGCTTGCTTCCTCAAAGGTTGTTTTACAATAGAAATAAAACATATAAACTAAAACATCATAGAGAGGGGGACCTAAGATTCTTCATGTTATTCATTCACTTCAAGGAAATGGGATGGTGTTAGTCTTCTCCAGCTTCATGGTCTTCCATTTTTCTCTCATCCCCAGATTTTGGAGCAACCTTTGAACGTTGGAAGGCTTTAGACAAGTAGTATTAATCTTTTCAGTTGTTACAGGTTTCCCGTAATACCATTCAATAAGGGTTTCTTCTTTGAGGTTGAATCCATGTGACACTTACAAGGGAAACCTTTCAACATATGAGTTTGACACTTTTTTCATGGAAGTAGATATCAAGAGCGAGTTGAGGGGAAACCTTTCAAAATATGGGTTTGCAACTTTTTGCGTGGGAGTAAAGATCAAGGACAAGTGGAAAATGCCTTACAAAACACATCAAAATGTGGGTGTAGAGAGGAATAATAGGCGTGTCATAGAGACTTCTGAGGCAATGGTCCATGACATAGATCTACCCATTTCTCTTTCGGCATAAGCATCTTGTGCAGGAATCTACATTTTGAATATGTGACCTCACTAGATATTGAAGCATAAGACTCCAGAAACATATTTAATTGGTGAGAAACCACAAGTATCACATTTTGGTGTTTTTGGTTGTCTTGTATATATTCATATCATTGGAAAGAAAAGACCCAAGTTGTAACCATCTAGTTTGAAGGGTACTTTGGTGGGATACAATGAAACAAATAAGGTTTACAAAGTTTATATTTTTTCTAAATGAAATATGGTTTTTAGCTAAGATTTCAAGTTTGATGAGGATGCATGGTACTTTAAGCCTTAGCGTCATGCCACAAAGGTTGGGAAGGAAGAGAAACTTGCTTCCTCAAAGGTTGTTCCATAAGTTCCAGTGAAATAAAATTGAAATCAGTTACTAGTATAATCGAGGTAAAAAAACTAATTTTCCTTCTATTTCACTTAGGAGGCTTGAATGGTTACCTAGATAGTGTAGGGCACACAAGAGGAAGTATGAGCACATAAATCTTCATTTTGAGTGTGTCATCCTCTTGGTAAGTTTCCTAATTATGGTGCATAGGTTTCTTCCTATTTGTTAATAAGAAAATGGTAAGTCATTTGTTCATATATACTAATTGTCAAAATGTTTAAATTTTATTTGAGAATTCAATTGAGAAACCCTCACATTGAATCTACTATATAGTCTATCAAGTCCATTGGATTTACTAATTTCATTACGAAGTTTGGAAAGTTTGTGTATGTGTTGGTCAATGTTTGAAAACTCATACTCAAACTAACCTTATTTCAATGACTCTATTTACCAAAGAATATATAAGACTCCAAACCATTGAAACATAATATGAAAAACTCCACTCATGGAACATACATATACCATGTAAAGTTGAATATATCAAAAAAATTTGAAAATGGAGTCCAACATACGTTAGCAACAATGAGATTCTAAATGGTCTCCACAGGCTTTAGAGGCTGAAAAAAATGCTACAACCATCTCGTTTTGGCCTAGCCTTGTCTTCTTCAAATTTTTCAAGATGGTTTTACTATTCAAATCTAATATGTCCAACCTCCTCTAGTGAGGCCATGCATGGGGAAACGTGGCCTCTTATACTAGCCAAGTGTTCTTTAAATCTATGAATTCCCACCCCCTTTCCCTGTTTAATGCATTTCTTGTAGTATTTGCAAAAAAATTTCCCATCATCCAGGTTAGCATGGATCCATGAAGGATCTTTGACTCTAAGGGTGGAAACCATAGTAAAATTCCAATTCGTTGTTTGAAAGAAAATATTAGATTTCTAAAATTCAAGTAGCATAATTCTAGACCTATGCAAATTAAAAAGTCCGAGCCAAAGGGCATTCTAGAATACATAAATGTACCCCAGGGTGTAGTAAAAGTTGTCATCTCTTTATCTGCTGGATCAATATTTATTTGATTCTAACCTAAAAAACCATCAAGCATGGAAAGCCTTCGTGCTCCTGAAACCATCTGAACTGACTAATCCATTTTGGGTAAAGGATAGTTATCTTTTAATGATGTTTTATTCAAATTCCTAATGTCCACACAAAGTTTGATTTCCCCATTCTTCTTTCTAACAAGAACTAAATTAGCAACCCAATTAGAGTATCTAAGAGGGAGAATAATTTGGGCATCTAAAATTTTCTTAATTTCCTTTTCTACAGTTGGTAGAAGAGTTGGATTAATCCTCCTAAGTTTCTGTTGACAAGGTTTTGCTTCTGGTTTTAAAGGAATATTATGATGTATCAGTGATGTATCATAAGTCTTTAGATCAACATAGGTCCATGCAAAAACATCCTTTTATTTTTCAAATAGCTTAAGGTATTGAGCTTTGATTTTGGGATCTAAGGATGTACAAATTTTGATGTTCCTAATGTCATCATTTGTTCCAATACTTACTTCCTCTATGTCATATTGACTATGGGTTTCTAAGGACATCATTTTGATGAAACAATTTCTCTAAAGGAATGAGACCTTTGGGAATAAAATTGTTAGAAAACTAAACGATATCATGATTGGCAATTTTTGAATTGAAATCTGAATTATCATTTTCATTTGTTTTATCATTTGTTTTAGTTCTGTTTTCATCAATTTCTAGAACTAAAAATTCATCTATAACCTGCAAAAAAGATTTTCATTGTTCATCATCTTCGAATATCTACCAATATTTTAGATTATCTAGGATGGATGGCCTGTATTTGACTTGTATTTAATAGAGCACATTAGTTTGGTCAGGGATTTTAAATGAACTAGCAGAAAGAGCTAGGAAATCTGCATAGATATTCTGATCCCTTGGGATATAAGTCAAATTAAAAGCATTAAAGAAATTTTCAACTGAATCCCAGACCTCATTTCGATAAGATCTAATCCTAGGATGTTTTTTTTGGAAACGATTTATAACTTGTTTAAAAGTGAGATCTGAGTCCATAAAAACACTCAAGTTTTGTACTTTTAAGCTCTTGGAAGACTTCAATCCTAAAAGGAAAGCCTCATATTTAGCTACCTTATTTGTAACTTCAAAATCAAGTTTACATGATTGTGTAATGTTCTCTTTTTGTAGTGATATTAATACTACCCTAGCTCCTGCTCCATCCTTTGTAAAATAACCATCAAAGAATAGCTTCCACGCATCAGTCTAATTTGATACAGGACTTTCAATTACATCTCCAATTTTTACTCGAGTTTCATGTGTTTGGTTTGAAGAGAGTTGAAAACAACTCTTGATCAATTGCATAAATGAAATGGTTCCTTGGTTGATTTTTTATGTAAACAATGTGCACCAATCTTAGTTCTCTATATAGCCTTAGTTGTTCTCCCCCATCAACTAGAATAGTCGCATAAGACATGTCCATTCGAAGAGTTCCCCCTAGGTTGGCACAACAAGACCTTGAAAGGAGCATTCCAAATTTGGGAGGGATATTTGTGACAACTATATCTAACACTGCACTTTTCACTGGGATTTGGGCGAGAGTGACTGCTAAATCCTTAATCAGTTATAGACAAGGCACCCTTTTGGAATCAAAGGTGTACAAATCATGATAGGATCTAGTTATGTCAAGATTTAAATGATCCATGATAGTTCTTGGCATGAGATTGTGTGATGCTCCAGAATCAAGAATACAATTGTATAGCATGGAATAATTTGTTTTAAGAGTCACATAGAAAGGGGGTACTATTTAATCTATCATATCTGAGCTAGGACCAAAGAGAACTACTGGTTTTTCATCTTGAAGACTAATAATATCACTTTTAGCATCAACTGAAGTATTTTGTATCCATTTGGAGACTTGATTTTTATATCCAGGTTTTTTGGAAAGTTCTGAAAGTGGTATACGGATTTTAACTCTTTCTAACTCATTTTCAACATTAAATGTAGTTAGGACAATTTTTTCAATTTGACTTATATCAGTTGAGTGATTTACTTCTCTAATAATAGTTTTCTGAGTTTCAATAGTTTTGGTACGAGGTTCAACTATTGGAGGTCCCTTAGGAGGTCCTCCAAGGCCAAGTCGAAGTCTAAGATCATATCATTTGTTCAGCTATGCAATTAGGAATTTAGAGAAGGCATGGTATTTCGAAGCCTATGAGGATTCTTGATCTTCTTGAACCTGCTTTTGTTGGGAGAGAGGAACAATAATGGGCTGACCAGAATAGGTATCCATATTTTTAATGTCTTCAGTGATAGTCAGAGTACTTTCATCAGGTCGTTGATCATGTATCAGTAAAGGAGTCGGAACCTGTTGATCATTACTAGGCCTTTGAAGAACTTGTAATGGTGGATTTCTTTTGTATTGACCTTGATTTTGATTTTGGGGTTGAGTGACCATTTGTTGAACTTTTCTAGGTTGAGTCTCAATCTCGGAAATTCTATTAGATAGATTTCTAAGAAGTGAAGTTATCTCATTTATTTTAGAATCTTTAGTCTTAGTCTTAGAGGGAGTAGAGGTCTATTGACTCAATTTAAGTTTTCTTTGGGCCTTTTCCTCTTTATCTCTTAAAGTGGTTGAGGTAGCCCTATTTGCTTCCACCTATATCGCATTAGTTTGTATATCTTCAAGAGCCCTTGAAGTTATTTCTCTTAACATCACAGCAAAATCATCTTCAAAATCTTTTGAAAACCTAGACTTGGTTGTTGCTACAACAGGGTTTCCAATCAAGGGGCATCTTATGATAAAGTTTGTTGAACCTTTCGATAAAATCAGAGACAGGTTCACCAAAGTTTCTTTTAAGTTTTTCAAACTCAGTCAAAATGTAAAGAGAAACTTCCTTCACTCCCCATTGGTTTTTGAATATATTTGTTAGCTCTTCCTAGTTTCTAATGGAATTTGCAAGTAACTACCTAAACCAAGTCCTCACATTTCCCTCAAGAGACTGAACAAACAACCTCATGTAAACATTTTCTTGTTCTATGTTCATGTTATCTACAAAGTCTAGAAATGCTTGAAGATGGTCCTCAGCTGAGGGGTCGTTTCTCCATTATATCTAGGAAGGTGTTTTAAATATCCATTAGGGAAAGCACCAAGGACTGGAGGTAAAACTAAAATTGCATATCCTTCCTGTACAATGGGTTGGAATGCCATAGTAGAAGATGATGTATGAGATGCTTCTGAAGATGATGATAGAGAAGAGGAAAATGGTGATAGAAGGGGTGAATTACTATGTGGGGGTGAAGAAGGTGGAGACGTCGTGAATGATTTTAAAGGAGTCTTTATAACCAACTTGTGGACCTGAGAATGAATATCCTCTTTAGTTTCAAAGAGTGGATTTGAATATATAGCAAAGGTCCCTTTAGGTTGTTTAGAAGTAGAAGATTCAGGTTGTTTAGAAGTGGAATGAAATGAATAAGTAGTGTGGGATATAAAGTCTGTAGGTTTGTATTCAAGTAAATGAACACCAAGGTCAAACTCAGATTTAGGTGGTCCTGGTGGAAGTGGGGGTTCTGGATGAGATTCAAGTGAATGAATAAGGAAAGCTGATTTGAAATCAACTACCCAATCTAAGAGTTCAACAACCCTTGGTGATAAGTGAGCATACTCTGGATTGGATGGAATGTTACTATAAGGATCAAATTGTAATATATCTTCAGACTGTAAGGCTGAAGTAGAAGAAGATGGTTGATGTCTTCTTCTAGTACTAGCCTTTCTCACAAGTCTTTCTGGTTCTGACAGAGGAATAACTCTGTCAGATTCAGAATGGGATCTAGTGTGCTTAAAAGGTGCCAGTTTGGTACAGTGGAGTCACCAGGTGAAATATTTTGACCTACCTAGACCTTTAGTCACGTTAAAGGAATAGGAATTATATCATTGACCCAGGAAATCTTAATGAAGTTCGATTCCCCAGCAACGACACTAAATTAATGTTGTATCTCTAAGATGATAATGGTTAGATATCATCCCAGGGCATCAAAGATTTTTTTCTTTGGGCGGGGCGGGTTTGTTTTAATTTTGGAGGACCAATGTATGAAACAGATTTGAAACAGTCATGTCTAACCTTTTTGAATAATATTAATATTTAAACAGATGGTTTCTATTAAAATCCACACAGTGATATAGCTTGTTTAGTGATGAGCAGAACTGAAAGATGATATGACTGTTACAATTTTCAAATAGGAAATTAAATAATCATAAGTAAGAAAACCTTAAAACAATGTTCAGAAAGTTTAATAGAATATGCCTATGATTACAAAATATGTTGACGATTTTATGATTTAGAGGGAATTAGTTAAACAAATAGTTTGTATAATTCATTCTCTTTAAAGATGATCACTTTAGAAGCCTATAGGAGTAAATTGAAACACAACTATTCCTACTTGTTTATCTTTGTAAAAATTAAGAATATGAAGAAAGAACACAGTAAATGAAAACTAGAAAACTTAGAGGGAATACAAAATGTATGAATCAAAACTCAGAATCCTTTGCTTTTGTATTAATTATTCAAAAAAGCAAAGTACATTTAATGCTTACAAATGTTTCTTTCAATGGAGCAACTCTTAATAACTCATGGAAGGGAGTTATTTATACAATCTTAGAGCTAATAAAATATCTTAAAGAAATCTACAAAAATAGATCAATAAAAAATCAAGAACATAAACTGATAGTCGATCTATCACTATTTTGGTGTTGAGTTGTTGATGACTGTTCCTGGAAAAGCTGAAAACAGTTGAACTGTTGATGACTATTCCCTAAAATATTGAATGTTGTTTGATCCTCCTTTCAGTCAAGTAAATCAGTTAAATGTTCCCAACGTTTCTTACCTGGGAAAGATAACTTAGTTACCCTTTGGTAAACTTCATCCATTTCTGTATATTTAGTAAAAGTGGGTTTTACTGAAAATTTATGTTTGATTTCATTTAGGATGAAAAAGGTATCTCTAAGTGCATTCAACACAACCCTTGGTGTTGTTACACCTCTTATATTTGAAACTGAAGTTGCATTGGTAGCTACCTCTGTAATCTTTCAAACATAATTTTCAATGGCCATTAATTTGTCGTTTATCACAAGTGTAGAGGGCAAAACCTTGTTGGTAAAGGGTTCTAACTTGCTAAAAAATCATTGAACTATGACATTAACGATCTTTCATTTTTCCTCTAACTAAAGAATAAGGTTCTTCTTTGTAATGATCTTCTTAACTTCCAGTATGGTTGTTGTCCTGTCATTTATACCTAATTCTTCAAGCTCATAGCTGTCTTTAGAACTTAGAAACTTGATTACCTCAGTGGCAACTCTAGCATGTCCTTAATTTCCTTGGAGATAGTTTCAATTGCTTCCTGAGATTTCTCCAATAAGTCTTTTCCTGTGAGGAAAATTTTTCCAACTTGAGTTGTGACTGTGTATTGGCTAAAGTGACATACAACTTTGACAAACTCATGGCCGTGTGGGTTAAACTGGAAAAAATCATTTGGCCAGTCCGCTTGTGCATCTCAATTTGGTCAATTAGATGTACATCTTTTACATTAAACTAAAAGGAGGTTTTATTATGATAATGTATAGGAGTCCTGGGCTATGGAATTTGAGGTTGTAAGAAATCCATATGCATCTTACCATTTTCAGAGTCAAATACTGAAATAAGTCTAGGTTTGGAACTGGAAGATTGTTTCCAGAATTGAGTATAGGCGTTCAACTTCAATTCCTCATTCTTCTTCTTAATTTCATTGAAGACATAAAATATATCATCTTCTTTGTCCTTCTGACTGGTTCCACTGGTATGAGTAACCTCTTGTTCCTCAGAAGTAGTGGAATGAGTGGGGGACTGAGTAGATTTTCCACCAAACTATGTAAAAAGAAAAGCCCCTCCAAGTCCATCAAATGTTGTTCTATGTGGCTCATTTTTTGCACTAACCTTCACAGAGATCCTAGGTCTCTTCTTTCTATGTACAATTCTAAAGCACTGGCTTGATGCTTCAATTGTAGGGGATGAATGTGCTTCCCTTCCTCGTTTAGCTATCTTTTCCTGTGCAAGTGGAGTTTGTACATTTGAAGTAGAGATTGCCTGTACTTCATCTTCTTAAAGGGTGCTCTCCTTCCATTCTGACTAGTTTTTGTACTACTCTATTTCAGGCTTGGCTGTGTGGTGGTATGCAGTAAACTTATTTTGAACCCTGATTTTTGAAATTACTCCCATTGGGTAATAATACCAAGTGAAGCTGAGACCAAACTTCATTTCCTTCAATAACATGTCTACTACTTCTCCTGATGCTCTAGTGTTATAGATGAAAGGACCAACTTGAGCCTTTAACTTGAATTGTGATTTCTTCTTTGCAGCTACAAAATGTACTTAATCTACATGTAACCTCTACCTAATATATTCCAATGCAAAAGTTCTGATAGGGAGGTACTTAGGAAGTTTGTAGGGTGGAATCTCATAGCCATAGACTCTGATTTCTATATAGTTTTGGTAAAGATACCAATCTCCTATTGTGGCTTGATCAACCAGCTACAATACTTTCACAATTTCATCACTAATTCTTGTTACTCGAGTGTTGCTCATAAGATTAATAGCTGGATGAAAAAACAATTCTATGAACTTTTTATATGTAAATTATTCCTTCTCCTTCATTCCAATAGAAGTCCAAAATATCACTAATTGTCGATTTCCTTCTTCATCTAACTTCTGCAAGGTGAAAAACTTGTCTCCCTGAAAATATATAAAAGGATATACAAGTAGTGAAGCATACTTGAATGCTTCTTTAGTATTAAACTGGAAAAAAATTTCATGGATGGCCTCAGCTACAAATTGGCTAAAATTATAGAGAACAGTGGGTTTGGGATCAATATAAAAGATAGACAAGTAACCTATGATGGCATCATTTACATATTGATCAGAATTGTAACCAAGTAGATAAGAAAGAATAGTGGTAATTTTCTTGGTTTTGTCCGGGAACATGGATGAATCATAGGGAGGGTTTCTTTTAGGTAGAGGGCTATCTACAATTAGGAAAATTTCAAGAGTTTAAGATCTTTTAGTGAAATCTAGCTTTTGATAGGCTTCTATCAGGCTTCATGAGAAAAAGGATGGGTTGGTGCAACAGTTGGGGCCTGCAACATCTGTTCAATAGATTTATCATTGATCAAATAGAGGATTTCTCCTGTAGGTGAAATTATAGCTCTTTGACTAGGATCATACGATTCATGGAATTTCCTAATAAATCTAGGTGCTCTTTGTATTTGAGGGAAAATTTAGTGAGGAAGGTGGGAGTCCCAAAGTCCTATTTCATTTGTTCGATCAACTAGCTTATCCTCCATCCAGCATTAGATTTTATATAAATCAAATTGACAGGAAGACTCGATGATTTTACAGTCTTTGTCGACCATGGTAGTATGATGGAAGTCAACCTGTGAATGAGTGAGGGGATTTGGGATTCCTGCAATTTCCTTTCCCTTAGGAGGAATTCTGTTAAGTGAATTGCAAGCTAAACTTGACGGAAATGGGAAGAATTGGTCTGAAACACAGTAATAACAAAAAAACAATATAACTGAAAATGGATTAGGTGGACCTGGATGTCGGCTTGGTTCTGAACAGAATTGAAAATTCAGTTGAATGATGAATCTGTCATTTTGACTACAAGCTTCAAATATCCAGCAAATTATGAGAATGCATTGTGTAACAGTTTTTGTGAAAAATATTATAATGAAAAACATGGAGTGGGTCCATTAATCAATGGTTAAATTGTCATTAATTCTCCAATGGGGCTTATTAACAGATCAATGGAATATTGATGTATGAGCGGGAATGGGGAATTAAATGAATAACAGAAAAATAGGTGGCAGCTGATTGGACGGAGGAAGTGACATGGGGCAGACGTGGATGATGATGCAAGAGTGGCAGTAAACGGTCAAATGAAAACCGCGTTCGGGAGTAAGTGCAGGTGGTAAGTTGTTTCGGGATTTTAAGTCCCAAAAGACTAGGATGGAGGAAAAGCAGTTTTGAAGGCGGTTTTCGAAATTTCTGACTCCGTACCCCCTCGCCGATAAACTTTAGTTGATAGAGGAGGGCTGAGGAGCGAGGTAGACCTGTCAAATCTCAGGGGAGTGTGTGGGATGAAAAATATGTGAATGAGTTTTAATGTGACAGGGCAGAAAGCAATGGTGGGGTCCAGAGTTATAGCGGATGTGACATGCGAAGGGTATGGGGTATGGCGAATGAATGAATAAAGTTCGAATATCACAAATAACATTGATATTTACAATTTATGGTTAATTAAAACCAATCAACATATACACACGTATTCTATGTTCCGACTTAGGATGAAAATCCTATTATGCTCCAATTTCATTTCTCTACCTACCCTTACTTTCCTAACATTTTTTCAATCTTAGTCACCCAAGTGCATTTAGACTAGCAACTCAACATTTTCCTTTTAATTTTTAATCTACTTCTATCCGCTTATTGCTTCCATTGGCTCAGATTAAACTATTGAGCCAATTTTATTTCCTAATTATTGACAAACAATTTAAATCAAATCCAATCATGATTAAACTATACAATTGGATTGTATGAACTAGTGTGGAATTTAAACAAACTACACACAACTTTTTATTTGGAAAACTAAACTTTGGCTAAGAGTAGTGGCATTTGGATTTGCAACACTTTCAGAATTTATTATTTTTTCCTTTTTCTCTAATCTAACATTTTTTATTTTTGCCTTCCTTTTTTAGGGCATCTATTCTAACATTTTATTTGATATGGACTTATTCATCAAAATATCCCTAACATCTTTTCATTCAATATTGTTTTTGTCCATAGCCTAACTTAACATTTTTTGGAATGATTTTCATTTTTTGACTAATTGATGCTAACTTATCAAAACCAAAAATGCTATAGCAGGCCCATTCAGCCAAGTGGGGCCAAGTTTTAGAATAATAGTGTTGGGTCCTTGTCTACTATCTCGTAATATAATAGAAAGAAAATAATACTAAATATACTTAGGTTGTTGGAAACTAAATAAAATAGAAGAAATACATTTTAGTGTTGTATATAGCTTTGCTTCTAGCCACTAAATCCTATGCTATTAGACCAACATAAATAAAATTTATAAACTAAACCTCATAGAGAGGGGGACCTACGATTCTTCATGTTATTCATCTATTTCAAGGAAATCGGATTGTGGGGGTCTTCTCCAGCCTCATGATCTTCCATTTTTATCTCATCCTTAGATTTTGGAGCAAGATCTGAACCCTTGAGGCCTTTCGACAAGTAGTATTCATCATTGAATTGTTGCCGCTTTCCCTTGATACCATTCAACAAGTGGTTCATCTTTGAGGGTGAATCCATGTGACATGCTATCATTTCTTTGGCATTCTATTATAGATCTATGGTCGAAGAGGGGTTGTTCTTCTTGTTTCTTGAAAACTCTACATTGGGGATGATGTTAGCCAAGTCCTTTTCTATATGCTTGTTGTTGGTAGCACATTTTTGTCCATTAACCTTCTCCTCCAGTTTTATAAGATTATGAACTTCATTGTACTTGTGCTAGTTATTGAAACTTTTTGAAATACAATGAAACTCACCTTTTTGCATTTGGTTCTAGATCTTTCAACAAAAGACTCTTGAATGCTTATCTTTAGTGAATTTATATTTGTAAATTCTTTGACATAAACATATCTTAGAATCTAAAATAAATGAAGCTTTTCAATATTTTATTTTCAATTATTAAGTTATATGTTGCATGTTTTGTAAATGTTGAATTTAATATATTTCTTATTTTATATTCAAAAAAATTATAAGTTTTTTATATAAATATATTTGAATTTAATGGTGAATTTTATTGAATTTTTGTATGGGGTGTTTCTTTTTTAATTTTATGTTCAAACATGATCACAGACCAGGTGACTATTATTCTGGGGAGTTGTACAAGGTGAAGTGTGCTACTAATTATAATGTTGACTACTCTTCCATATCTCTTTTCTGTTGGATATTTATGAGTCAATCCAGTGGTATCATGGGTTTAGTGCAATAGCATTAAGCCATAGTCAAAAGAGTATTCAATTTTCCTAGCCACTTTTACTTTATCAAAAATCCATTCTGGATCATTCAACCTGAGTAATTAGTGATATTCTCATTATATACATGAAAACCTTGAATATGGGGTGTAACTCTTACAACAACCTTGGGATTTCACCATTTTCTAATGCATGCTAATTTATGGAATCTATCTGATCAAACATCATTTATATGAAAATATTGGTTGAGTAGCATCGTTGAGATTTCACCATTTTTTGATGCATGGTATTGGGTGGAACTCCTCTTATCAATAACCATTTATATGAAAGTCTTGGTTGAGTTTTATTCATGTGTCTCCAATGGATTCTGGAAAGGGAAGGAGGAGCCTAATGGCATAAATTCAACTATCTTTTTGTCGCATAAGGTTTGTAATTTGGTTTCCAACATTCTCTTGTGTGGATATATTCACATGACTATTCTGGAATATTTCAACAATATGAGAAATAAACCAATATCCAAATTTAAAGAAAAAAATATCATTCATCCAAAAAAGAAGCTTTCAAGACCTTGCCAAATTTGAGAATACAACACCCTAGAGTCAGGGTAATGAGAATGTGGATTCCTTTCAAAGATTGCTTGTTTAGAATTTCTATCTATATATGCATCTAGGCATTTATGTTAGTTCAATCCTAACAAAAAGAGATCATGCTTAGAAAATCCACGAGATTTAAGCAGATATGTGCTATGAAATATTTGATTGGCTTAAAGGAACTGCACTACAAATGTATTGATCAAGACAAACAAACAATGGTTTAGAAGGTGGAACTCATATTGGAATTGGTCAAGGGTAAGACTGGACTAGAACCATCTAGCAAACTAGTTTACTAAAAATACATAAAGGATGAAAATTGTCATATAAACCACATATTCATGTAGAACAATGTAAATGAAAACTATTATAAACCAATTATGCAAAGTTTTCTCATTTTTATTACTATATGTTGTATAGCATGTAAAGGTAAATGTAACAAAATGGCATCGAGTGAAATACATATTTGAAACAAAATACATAAAAGTCAAGGCTCTAAATGGTGTCTCGAGTCCAAACAAAATCTTGCTACTGGCTAAAACCTACAATCAATAACTAGATACCAATGATTGTTATGATTAATATCTTTTTGAATCAAATATCTTCACACTACAACTGTGTAGATGTTGATCATTCACAGTTAATTAAATATTAAGGTGTGAGGAAAATAGGGGGCTTTATTATACAATTTTCACTTAGGGTTTGGAGGGATTTGTTGCCTCTTTGTAATTTCCCTTTTTATCTGCACTGGTGGGTATCGACTGGTTCAGTTTGGGAATCATATGTTTCAACCAATGTTGCAAACATATTGATTTTATTACGTAGAAATCATGAAATCATGATTTTTTGGCCTAGCCGAAGTTTACCGATTTTTACCGATATTGTCTCAATTTTTAGATTTTTTTGGTTTTTTGGACCCTTATCAATTTTCTCAATTATTTGCATACTGAATCAACATCTAGCCCAATCAATTTTAGGGTTGAATTTATTGGTTCCAGTTTAGCTAGCTTTTAAGACATTGGAAACATGTGAAGGCAATCTTCACTAATATAATAAATTAAGAAAAAAGAGAAAAATGTAAGTTGTTGTTGAGATTTGTGTATTGGAAATCTAAGATATTCTCTTGATCATCACCGTATTTCTACTCATTGTTCTTTACTTTCATTACCTGGTATTGTCAAAAGGACATCATGTGGCTGGAATTGGAAAAAAAGATTCTAGTATTTCAGACCAAGTCTACTGATATTGTGTCATTATTAAAGAAAATTGACTCTATTTCTATTATAATTACTGTGGGAGTTAAAGTGAGATAAGCCTTGTATAGAACTTATTAAAATTGGTCAAGGGATTAAGATCTTGTAGTAAGTAATATGTTAATATCCCCTCTACTTGTATATGATCATGCCTTTTATATTTCTCCCTTTTTAGTAGCTTTTGCACTATGACCTACAGTTTTGAGTTTCATTGACCTACTTTTTTTTTCATTAAAGGATAAATTAAATGCATCTGATCTTATTTGTGTTACTCTGTCTAGCAATTCTGCCACTATTGTATCTTAAAAATTACTGCCAGTTGTTACTCAGTTGTCATTTCCATGCCTCAGAATGTTTTATACTTTCAATATAAATGTGAACAGAGTAAGACTAAACAACTTTACTTTAAATTACCAATGGATATTACTACCATTTAGCACCCACTCTATACATAACTACACTCTAAATTTCAGCTTACTTAGCCATCTCATAAATTCTAGCACCTGTAAGTTCCAATGGCTATAGATCAAGTAATAGGTCCTCACTTAAAAAAATTACAAATGACTGAAGCATTCAACTTTGGAATTAGAACATATATAGTCAGGAAGTGACTGAAATGATATTTTATTAATTATGTACTAGTAACTACCTAAACCCGAGTCTAAAAGTAATAGTAATATATAAATTTTACAAAATAGTTACTGTCAATTACAAGGTACATAGCTTGTTATTTTAATTTTAGTTGGAAAGTGCGTTGTGCATCTAGGATCAATTGTCTATATGGTGTTATGCAACCAAAAATGATACATTCTTGTTGAATTGTCTCTGACCAGAAAATCAATTCTCATACTAATCAGTTTTGTATAGCTTCAAGTCATGCTGAATTCAATAATCATTTTCAAGGTTCTTAGAGTTATCATTATTTCTTAGCAACAAAATCATGCAACCCAACTCACCATCTCCCACATAATTCAAGGCATACTTAACTATGCCTTTCAAGTATCCACATGCTTAACAAGTTTATAATTAGTATGCTTGAGTTTAACCATGAATATAGTCAAAGTATTCACTGTAAAACATATGTTAGGCCTCGTATTCATGAGATACATCATGGAACCAATAAACTACATATCAAAAAAATATTCTACCAATTGTGATGCTAAATTAAAAAAGAATTTCAGATTTGGAACCACACCAGTAGCCAAGGGTTTACAATCCAACATAAAAAATCTCTTCAAAATCTCTTCTATGTATTTCCCATGTCCAAGGAATACCTTACTTATTCACTGAAAAACCTATAGACCTAGAAAGTAATGGATGAGAAATATGTTCTTCATAATAAATTCACTAGATAACTTGTTCTTGCATCGTGCATGGGCTTCTGAAAATTTCCTGTAAGGATCATATCATCTACATATAGGACCAAGACAAGGAAAATAGATTTATCATATAAATCATAAAGGTTATAAGCTAATATACTCTTACTGAAACCCAAACCTAGAGAGTACTCATCAACCCATGAGTATTGTGCATGTGTTACTTGCTTCAACCTATAAAGGACCTTTTCAACCTTTGAATTGATTAAGGTACACTTCATCTTCAATCAGGTCATTTAGGAAAGAAGTCTTTAGAAGGTGATTGTCTTGTCTAAAAGTGGTTATGATATGTGATATCTAAGGGTAGAGATAACATGTAGAAAATATTTTTATGGTGTTGGTATGATGTTATCACAAAGGGTGTTGGGCCTCCAAAGAAGAGTGTTTTTGTTTCATATTTTTGTGCATGCTTTAGGTTGAAAATATCACACTCTACTTTGATCTAGAATCTATAGCAAGGGTAATATTACACCTATTCACAATGCTTTATTTCTAGGCTCAATTTCATCAAATTTTGTTGGAAATCAAAATTGGACACTTTTGGGTCTTTTCTCCTAGTCTAAATTGTTGTTGATTAATTATTAAGCTTTCCTTTCTTTCATCTAAACCTTTTTCATTAACAAGCCTAAAACAAACCTTTCGTTTTTCGATTTTCATCTATCCTTCAAAGCTAACTCATCAGTATGTGTCATCATTATGCACGAGAGGCTTATGAGCAGAAATATCATCATCAATGAGCATAAATGGGCCTAGTTATATAAGGTAGAAGTTATCACTTCCCATCATGGCAACTTTGCATCGTGTCACAGGACAACCAATTTTTGACTTGAGTGATAAAAACTATTTCTATCTCTTTGATATGGAGTCATTTTACACAAAAAAAAGATTGAACATGTGCATCCTAGTTATTATGAAGTCTATGCCCATAAAATTGTTGTTTCAATATTTGTTCATCTATTTTTTTTTCTCTTTTCATAATTTTTATTGCTGCAATCAAGTTCATAAGTTTACTGACATGTCTATTTTAACAACAGGAGGACCAAAGTTTGAGCCTTTGAACCGAGATATGGAGAAGGGTGATGAAGACTGGAATGAATTCAATGATATTAATAAGCTTATTATCTACTCTCCACTTCGAACAAAGTATAGAATTGCATTTCCTCATCTCTACAACAACATGCCTAGGAAAGTTAAGCTTTCTGTATATCACAGTCCTATGGTGATGTACATAAAAACTGAAGATCCAAATTTACTAGCATTATATTTTGATCATGTGGTTCATCCAATTTATTTTCATAAGATGAATCACCATGAGATGAAAACTTATGAGGAGGAGGGTGATGATGTTTGTTTTGTATAGAAGGTGTGGAACCTTTGTTTCATGATAGACAACTTTACGTAGATACAACAAACTATTGGTATTTCATTGTTGTTTTCTCCACGCCCATTCAATATGTGATTAGGTCATATGCAATGAGCAAAAGATATACCTCTTGTTTCTAATTGGTACAAGGAACACTGGTATGCATTTTTTTGATGCATGACACATATTCATGTTCTTTAGTTGTGTTTTACATGTGCCATGGATTTGATTCCTTGAATGTTTCACGTCATGCAATCCTCCCACATACCCAATGAAGGTTTGTGTGAGATTTCAAAAGCTCCTAAAATGTTGTGTTAAATGAAATTCATCACATACAACCAAAGGATCAAAATAAGAAATAATTGTTTTGTTCCCTACAAGCTACCAAATTTTTCCAGACAACAGAGCTAGATTGGTCAGAGGCTAGGACTCAAATTTGCAAAAAAAGGTTACTATATGATGAATCTTCTTGTTCACCAAAATAAATTGAATTGTTTTCGTGTTGAATACAATTTTAATTTGAATCACGTGAAGACACTCACAACAAAGGAGCGTAAGAAGTCATTTTTTGGAAATTATTTCCATTTATGTCATGAAATTTTGCAACTAAAAAAACTAGTTGTTGATACAAATATCCAGTTTCGACTAGGAAGTGTATATTCTTTGTAGTTGGAGAATGGATTACAATATACATTTTAACATGTCGGGAAATTGAATGGTATGTATCGTTACAAGTATCGGTTTATGCAGAAAATAAGAATGTGTAAGAATCTAAAGTGTTTGATTTATTATTGCTTTAACATTACGCCTGTTGGGAAAGGACCTCAATGTGGATTTTGAACTCCAGTGTGGGGAGTATGGTTTTTTTTCCTAGATGGTATAGTACCCCTACTAGAAAGGTGGCCTGGAAACTTTCTTGCATGACAGTTTGAAGTTAATCATTCAACGTGAGTGGAAAACACTATGACAAAAAAAAAGGGTTGAAATTCATTTTAATTTGGAGCTTAGAGCAGTTTTCATGCATGATGTTCATGATGCAATTCTAGGTGATTTTTTTGTCTTCAAGTATAACTGGCAAGAAAGGGATGTTTCTGTTGTTTGGAATTTATCAATTAGATTGAAATCACTTAGATGTTGATGTAAATAGGCTTGAGTTAATCTATTCTATATATGTTCAGCCCTTGATGAGCATGCTATTTCTCCTCTTCCTAGATCATTTTCTAATGATTAACTTAGTTGTTTACTTTGAAGTTTCTACACCCCTGTTTTTCCCTCCGTTTTGTTTTAGTGTTATGCAATTTCCGAGTCTCTTAGTGATTGTATTATATAATTGTTGGCATATTTTGTCATATTGTGACAAAGAGCATCAAGCAGAACAAATGCCACACCAGTTTGCAAAATTTGAGTTAAGCGTGGCACTATTGGGAGAAAATCCCCTCAAAGGTTCACGTGGTAATAGAGCTTTCAATTAAGCATGACAAATTCGACAATTTTCTTTACTTATGTTCTTTGTGATATCTAAAGTTTATAAATAATGTTACTGCTTTGGTACTCCATATGCCTAGCCTACCAGTGCCAATTGAGAATATGGTTCTTCATTATGTAAAATTAAAAGAAGACTTGTCGACTAATGTTTCCCATTATGATCATGAACGTATAGGGTGTTAGGGACCTATAATTTTTATAGGGTCACTTTATTATAGCCGATGATTATTATATTCGAAATGTTGTAAATAATATTTCATCCTCCAAATTATTTCCAAGAAGGGGTCAAAAAGATAAAATGCTATTAATTTTACATGAAATCCTAATATTTGAGTTCATTTTGTCTCTATCCAAAGTTAAGAGGCCTTATGTATTATAACCAAAGTTTTCCGCTCATGTCATAAGGGTCAAAAATAACAAAAGGATTTTGTCAGTTGTGGTTAAGTCCCATGCACCATCTAGCCTCCTCGTCGTCACTCTGTGATATCAATGGCCATCAGGTTTTTTCATCCCCCCGTTGCCATACTACCTTTATTGGTGGGGGAGGGTTCTGAAAATTTTTTCTCCTCCCCACCAGACCCACTCTACATGTCATCACCTCGCCATTTCAGACCCCCCCACCCTTCACAACCCACTTACCGCTTTGACTCCCCTCTGAAAACCACCAACCTCCTCACCATGTCCCTCCTCATCCTAAATTCCTATTCTTCCACCTAATCATATTTCCTCCAAAACTGTGTCTCCACATTATTCCCCACCTCCATGTCATATGTTTGTTTCATGGCCAAGTAAAACTATGTTTTTTCCCTATACAACATAGTACTTTCAAACATGGTTTACAAACAACTGAGAATGTATTTTCAAATAATCAAAGTGGTTTTTGTTGCTAACATACTAATGCAAAAAATTCTCTCTTGATTTTGTAATAGCTATTATGGTTTGGGAAATTCGGAGGAATATTTGCAGGTATACTTTCCTGATTTTTATATTTTCCATCAGTGTTTTCAAATGCGGTTTCTGAGCAAGTGGAAATGAATTTTTGAAAAATGAAATATTTTTTGTTGACAACATCATAATGTACAAAAATCTCTCTCAATTTTCTAATAGCTATTATGGTTTGGGATATACAAAAGTATTACAGGACCCTATTTTTCAGAATTTCTGGATGAAAAATCTCAAAAGACAGTTAGTGACTTGGATGCCACCTCATCAAATAACAATTGCTATCAAATTTGAATTGCTCTTCTTTGTCACTAGCAATCCATAAGGATAGTTCCAACTAGATTCATTAGTTTTGAATGTCCTATATTTTAGCTCTATTTGTGTAATACAGTTTGAGATATTTGTAAACAAATCTTGATATTTTTTCAAGATATTTTAGTTTAGAATTTTTAGAAATACTTCATCATTTGAAGTAAGAGATGTTGATTGTTCAATATAATTTCCTTTGCAAATTATAGTTTCTAGTTGCTGGAAGCATTAATAATACAAGAACATTCTTCACAGGATTCATGTGGTGTACGGATTGGTGATGTTTTTCTTTTGTTCATGTGTTTAATCATTGTCTTTTTTCTATATAATTTCTTAAAAGCTTAATTACATAACAAAAATTGTGACGAAAGGATATGTTATACAGAACACCCTATTTTGGCTGTTAGTAATTTATATGTTTTCTTCTGAAGTCAAATTAAGGAATTCCTCATTGATCCTTAGTTTCTACTGACTCTCACATTTCTTGTCTCATAATCCAGTTAGAATTCTGAAAGATGCAACTAGGGCAACCTAGATTTCATTGTGAAACTCATTCAAAGTTTGATGCAGATCGAGTTAATCTTTAGACTCCATAGCCCAATGTAATTATATCAAATCAACCAAAAAATCTGATAAAAAACAACCAGTACAGTAATAACTAGCCTAAAATTTACACCAAAAATAGCTAAATTTCCCAGAGAGATCCCTCCCTAAAGCTGGCAAGGTTAGATCCCAACTTCAAAAATTGTTTTGATGTTTTTCTATGTGTTTACTCCCTCAACCTAAAAAATACAGAACGACAACATAAGGCACCGTGCAATTGTGGACAAGGTAGTATGTCAGAAAAATCTAGGAAGGTTCACATATCTTTTATTGAAAGTAGAGTAGGCATGCTTTCATTTCCCCTACACTATATTGAATGGACAGTGTATAATGTTCAAGATCAAAGAGGTTCACAAATTTCTAATGAATTATGTTGATTTCTTAACAGGAATGAAAACATAATTAATTGAAAGATGACCCTTATGAAACACCTGAGGAAGTTGTGGTCATCTATACCACTACAATGCATTGGCTAGAATCAAGAAATTTTTCTCCCATTCCTTTTCCACCACTGTCATGTAAACATGATACCAAACTCCTAATACTAACACTCGAATGATTGAAATGATCTTATAGTGTTGTTTTTTGATGAAATCAACAATAGAGGGAAGAGTTGGGCCTTATCAAGTAGGCATATGATAATCCACATGAGGCATTATCACATATAAAACTTCATCTTCTTACACAAAGTTACTTCAAAGAAGTAATTTGTATAATTATTAACTTCTAGATGCTAAATAAATGGCATTGAGATGATGTCTACCTAGGTTTCTAATAACTGGTTGTGTTTCACATTGCAGGTGGGCATTGAGTTTATTGACTTGTATATCTATTTGATACCTACGTATGAAATTGAACCTCGAGAAAATTATAGATGCATATATTGATTAATATCGTTGGTATGAACGTGGCAAATGCCATCTCTTTCCAAACTAGATGAAACCTACAAATTTAGATTCACCTCCACTTTTGGTATATAAGTGGTGTCAAGTAATCAATAATTTGCAGGATATATGGAATACCAGTGAAGGTCAATGTGTTGTGATGCTTCAAACAAAATTTGAAAATTTCTTTGAAAAAATAGATCTGACAATGCTAAACAATTAATATTTTTGTTTTATGTTGTTTGTTTGTGAGTACTAAAAATCTTTCTTTCGATTGAATTATTTTTCTAGAATCTGAATCAATAATTATTGCAGGCTTCTGAATTTGATGCTTGACCACAACATTGTTGATTATGTCACCACAAAAAACAACATTGTTCTATCATACAAATATATGAGCCATACCAATTCATATGGGTTGATTCGAGGTCTTTAGTTAGCCTCATTTGTTGTGCAATATCATGGTTTTGTCTTAGATATCATGGTCCTTGGTTTGACTTGGGCAAGTGAAACAACTGGTCCTCCACAAATTCAAATGAATTTATTACTTACTCAGATGTTAAAGTGGAGGTGAGGCATTCTATAATATTGTATTCTCGTTATATTGACCATGTACACATTCTTTTTAGATTCACTCATGAAGAGGCAAGGGATCTTATCCAATGCTACCTTACAAAAGATCCAGATCCAAAAAATGAAACATGATTGGTTACAACAACAAAAAGTTTTAGCATAGAGATTCTCGCATGAAGCTGATGAAACAATGGTGTTTTCTCCTTTTGTTTGTTGTTTTTATTTCTTTCAGTAAAATTTTGAGGCACCTGAGATTACTCAAATCTAGAATCAAAGTAAAATAAAATTGAGTGCAGGACAAAGATTATTTAGAGTATTACTCACATATTTTGAATCTAATTCTTCATTTCCAATGAATGTAACAATGTTAGTTTATAGGTTCTTGAACCTTACAAGACACCCCTCAACTAGAGTGAAATCCATCATATTGTGATTGGAAAACTCAGTTCCAAATCAACTAACTTGAGTAGTGTTCACTGTGTGAAAAAAGCTGTGAAAAGTATCCCAAATATTCTTTGCACTTTTGTTATTCTTGGTGTGATGAACAAGTTCTGGCTCCACATAGAGAGTGATCAATTGAAGGGCTTCATTCTTTTTCAACAAAACTAGATCATAGTTGTCATCATCAGGGGTAGGAAAGGATTACTTCAAATATATCCAAGAAGTCTTACTATGAATAAAGGGTTCCATTTGATCGACCCAAATATTGTAGTTGGCCTCTTTAAGACCAAAAAAAACCATTTTCCATTCATAGATGCACAAGCTGGCAACACAACCCTAAAAAATATGTAGTATTTTGGTCGAAAATAGAGGAGAGGGTGTTTCCCTTGAAAATTGTATAGAACTACAAAAAAAATGCCCTTAAATGAGCCTAAAAGACCAAAAAATTATTGAAGAAGAAGGTTGCTAAATAAAGGTTTAAAACTTTAGAAACTTGTTTCTTATCTAAAAAAGGTGTTCTGAAACAATAGACCAAAATCAAGGCTAGAAACCCTAGTTTAAGACCTTGAACAACCCTAAAAAATGTTAGATAGACAAAGGAGAGTCTAGATTGGCTTCATAACATGTAGAGACCTTATGATAGTGGATCTATGGTGAAATATCCAATACACTCTAATATAATTGGATTACTTATCATCTTTGACCATATACAACTTTTGTGAAATAAATCATTTTGCCAAAGTTCATGACTTATTCTTGTTTAGAAAACTCAGTTGCATAAGGTAATAAGTTTCCAAGAAGCAAATTTTGTTGTACAATTTCTAGACAACTTGATAGGTATCTAAAGTAGAAAGAGTCAATTTGATGATATGAAATTTAAGAGTTGAGAGGATTAGGCCTTTTGGCAAAATATTGTGAGAGGACTTTGTCATAGGTGAATTTATTAAGGACTTCATCAATTCCATTTTGTCTCTGTGGCTCTTCTTGTGTAGGAAGGCTTGGATTGATCAATGAAAGAAAAATGAGAACATAGATGTTTATGCTTATGTTATTAGTTAGAAGTTTCCTATTTAATTTAATTTTAGATTTCAATATTCTTTGTAAAATGGTTGGGAATTAAATGCAAATGATTAAGCATGATAATGAAATCATTTCTCTGCATTAAAAATACCTTGCCATGTGCAGACGTTAATATAATCTCTCCCTCTCTCTCTTCACAACATGGAATATTGGAAAATTTACATCAAGGACATGTTAGGGGTAGTGTAAAACAATTTTGAGTGTTTATGGCAAACAAATGTTCTGACAGTTGTAGCAGAGAGATTTTAAAAATCCCAGAAAGGTATTAGGTGGCAAGGCATCTTTAAAAAATGGAAATGAACGTGTCAAGCTCCATTAGTGAAATTTTTGAACAAACCTCCTCACCAAAATCTTTCTTTTATTTGAACTCATGATGCAATTGCAGGTTTACTAGTTGATCCTTTTGTAATGTATCCTACCAAATGCATCAAGCTAACCTTGCTTCATGAAGAATAGGGGATAACTTGATTCTCCTGCTTGGTGCCAAAACTCTGTGACTGCCTCTTAAACGTGTCTGTAATGAGGAAAGAATAGTTGCCTTGCTTGTTAGCATAATGAAGTTAAAAATAGAAAATGATTGCAATATTGGGAAATCGTGCCCAATAGGGAAGTATAAGAACACAGACAGAGCAGTTACTTTAATCGAATTGTGTTGTAGATGTGTTGAGATATTTACTCTAAAATAAACTATGCTTGAGAACTGTTAGCGTTTCATTCTTCCTATCTTCTCATCATATTGTAGAATATGCATCTCCTCATGTGAGAATTTTAAGCAACATTAATGTGGTCATTTTATCTTTTGATGATACCTTGGCTATAAATCTTTGATCCTTGAATTGTTTTATGGTGGGTTTTGAATTGTTAATTCTTGATATGGTTGGAGTTTAGAAGATTAATGCCTTGGAGCTATGCATATGTTTGTTTTAGGAGATCTGTTCAGTTGATTTTCTACTGTAGGTATTTTGTTCCCCTTGAAAATAAAATATTTATATATTGTTAATTGAATGCTATTTTGATTTTCTATGTAGATGTTCCTGGCAGCAATGTTGGACCATTAACTCTAGTTTTCAGGAGGTGGGCTACAAAAAAGCAACAGGCTCTACTCAAAATGGTCGTGATTCTCATCCAAAGTTTCTTGGGGTTAAGAAATTTGGAGGAGAGGCTGAACTCTTATGGATTCTGAGGACTCTTTCTTATCCTAAAGTGTTCTTATAGATGGCTATAATTTTCATGGTTGTGTGAGATTCATAGCAAAAAAAATCAAAACATAGAGATTACAATTCAATTAATGACTATGTGTCTTTTCCTTTTAGCCTGTCATTGAAGATTTTGTGGAATTTTCAACTAATGTCTTGTCTTTGGATGCGGAAATTCATACCTGGTAACATCATTTTTCGTCAGCAAAGCACCAGGTTTCACCTTTACAATTATGTGGGTATGGAAAAGACCATACCTTTTATGTTGTTAAGGAAGGGAATGTAAAATTTTCTTGAAACAAAATGTCTGGATGTAAATGGGTGCATGTTGAACCAATTGAAGGTGATGTCCTCCATCCCATGTACCAGGAAACAAAAACTCTAGAAGAAGAATAGCTAGGATGATAATAAAATTTTATTTGAAAAGAATCATGAAAATTACTTTTAAACCGTGGAGGGTTAATTTCAATGTCCTGCCCTAGAAATGAAGCTTGGCAACAGTGAACGAATGGAATTATTTTGGCATTTTAAAACATTATTTTTGTAGTAGCTTTAAACATGAACTCCATTTTGTGAAAAAATAGAATTGTTTTAGCTTCCTCCAACTTCAAGTAACATAAAATATCCATTATGAATTACTTGGTAATTGCGAGTCTCTGTTCAAAAATCCACAAGAGTGTTGAGATCTTACTCTAGTGTATATTGTTAGATATTGCTTCTCTTTTAGGAATATGTTTGGATGCACAATCACATATGTTAAATATGCCTTCTTTTGGTATTTTTTGTCTTGATATATCTTTAATGGACTATTAGTTTTTTTTCTTCAACTCAAGTATAACAATAAAGTAGTTATTTCATTTCTTCAAATAACAAAGGCAATAAATGAAAGGGTTTTACTAATTTCATGTCCAGTCTCTAAATTATAGACAACAAACACATGGGAAATATTTACAGCAGTTATTTTATTGCACTAAATAGTAAGAGGAATACATGAAAAGTCTCTATTAAGTTCATGTTTGTTATCTCTAGTCTATTAACAAAAACGACAAGGGATACCTTAGCTTGTAGGTTCTTGAACCTTACAAGATACCCCTCAACTCTAGCGAAATCTATCATATTGTAACTGTGTAGCTCAATTTCAAGTCATTTGACTTGAGTAGTGTTCATTGTGTGAAAGAAGCTGTGAAAAGTATCTGAATTTTTCTTTGAAATTTTATTATTCTTCGTGTGATGAACAAGTTATGGCTCCACATAGAGAGTGATCAATTGAAGGGCTTCATCCTTTTTCAGGAAATCTTGATCATAATTTTCATCATTAGGGGAAGGAAGGGGTTACTCCAAATACATCCAAGAACCATTACTATGAATAAGGGGTTCCATTTGATCGACCCAAATATTGTAGTTAGCCTCTTTAAGACTAGAAAATAAACATTTTCCATTCATAGATGCACAAGCTGGCAACACAACCCTAAGAAATATAGTATTTTGGTTGAAAAGAGGGGAGAGGGTGTTTCCATTGAAAATTGTATAGAAATGAAAAAAAATCCCCTTAAAGAGCTGAAAATACCAAAAAATTGTTGAAGAAGAAGGTTTCTAAAGAAAGGTTTAAAACTTTAGAAAATTGCTTGTTGTCTTAAAAAAGAGTGTTGAAACAGTAGACCAAAAACAATGCTAGAAACCCTAGTTTAAGATCTAGAACGACCTTGAAAGAATGTTAGATTGAGAAAGGATAGTCAAAATTGGCTTCATATAATGTTGAGATATTTCAATAGTGGATCTATGGTGAAATCTCCAATAAACTCTAATATACATGGATTACTTGTCATATTTGACCATAGACCACTTTTGTGAAATGAATCATTTTTTCAAAGTTCATGACTTATTCTTTTTTAGACAAATCAGTTGCATAAGGTAATCATTTTCCAAGAAGCACATTCTGTTGTACAATCACTAGACAACAAGATAGGTAATCTAAAGCAGAAACATTCAATTTGACGATATGAGATTTAAAAGTTGAGAAGAGTAGGCCTTTTAGCCAAATATTGTGAGAGGACTTTGTCATAAGTGAATTTGTTAAGGACTTCATCAATTATATCTGCATTTTGTCTCTGCGTCTCTTCTTGTGTAGGAAGGCTTGGATTGATGAATGAGAGCAACATGAGAACATAGATGTTTGTGCTTTTGTTATCGGTGACAAGTTTCCTATTTAATTTAATGTGAGACTGATTCAGTATGCTTTGTAAAATGGTTGGGAACTAATGATGGAGATTAATAATGAAATCATTTCTCTGCATTAAAAATATCTTGAAATGTGAAGAAGTTAATATAATCTCTCTCTCTCTCTCTCTCTCTCTCTCTCTCTCTCTCTCTCTCTCTCTCTCACAATATGGCATAATGAAAAAGGTACATCAAAGTCATGTTAGGTGTAGTGTAAAACAATTTCGATGGTTTATGGCAAACAAAAGTTCTGACAATTGTAGAAAGGTCTTGCATGGCAAGGCATATTTTAAAATTTGAAATGAACATGTAAAGATCCATTAGTGAAATTGTTGAATAGATCTCCTGACCAAAAGCTTTGTTTTATTTGAACTCATGATGGAATTAAAGGTTTACCAGTTGATCCTTTTGCAGTGTATGCTACCAAATGCATCAAGATAACCTTGCTTCATGACATATAGGGGATAACCTAATACTCCTTCTTGGTGCCAAATGGTGAGCACCAGTATTGCAGCAAGAATGTTGCAACTCCTGGGCTGCCAACTTTAATTTTATCAACCCGATAGTTTGTAACAAACTTCGAAGTGTCAGTGCTATATGCACAAGTAATAGTTCTCAATGCAGGTTGTCACATCGTCAGCTGGTGCAAGATCACTAGGAGCTCAAGCCAACTTTTATAGATTTCAGAAAAAGCTCTATGTCTGATGAAAGGAAAGAAATATTACTCTACAGATGCTATTCTAACTGCAGAAAGGAGAAAGACTGGAATGTAAAGCAAAACCTAGTAAACCCTAATTAACATGCTAACTCTACTTTTGCCAAAAACACTATGAAAACCATGAAAGAAATGCCATTACCTACTTAAGGAAGTAAAAAACATCTAACCATATGATTTTTGGAAGTAAATAAGAAAAAAAATATACTTTTGGATTTTTATGTGAATTTATCATGCATCTAATTTATTATGTCTGAGTGTGGCAACAAACAGGTGGCGTTAGAGGGCGATGTTGGAGCTTGGGAGGATGTAGGATGGTGTGGATGGGTCCTAGGAGGTCTTAGGTGGCCTTCTAAAGGATTTTCCCACACTTGGCCTTCAAAAGAAATCCTATAGGAAAACTACAGGGGGACACAAGAAAACTACTAAAGGAAAACAGGGAAACTACAGGAGGCCTACAGGAGGAGGCCGAGAGAAATTTTCGCTGTTTTGAGGGTGTGAGAATGGGTGGAAAAGGTGGATGAAGGTTGGAATGAGGTGTTAGGGTGCCTATGGTATACCATGAATCACCAGGAGAGAGAGATGATTGGGTTTTTTGAAGGAGAGAGGGAGAAATTCTATGAAAAATGAAGGAAACTAGGGCAGAATTGAGGTGAGGTTTGGGAGACCTATAGGGAATGGATCAGATGGAGGGTGTGATTTCTGGTGAGTTGGCCTACTACTGGAAGATATCTACTGCATAGAAATTTACATTCAACCAAGAAAATCAAGCAACCAATGAAATGAGTGCATCTTAGGAAAAACAGAGTTTGGCATTAAAATGGCCTAAACTATGATGTATAGAAGGAAATGCTAGGAAATGTTGTAAGAAAGGAAAGCATGCACAAGGGATATTGTAAATCAGGAAGTGAACATGATAAATAATATCTAAAGAAAAGAAAAACCAGACTATCAACCTACTAGAGAGCTGCAAACACTAGAAGTCCTAGGAATGAGGAAAAGTTGTGTTTTTGGTGCAGCAAGAGAGTCTTTACCTCAAATAATGGTCCTAGAGGGAGAATGATCCAGGTGGATGTTGGTGGCCACCCACCTATCCCATTTGGACCTGCACAATTATCTCTTTCAATTTTTCATTTTCCGTAATTGTAGCACAATTTACTATTTTTAGCAGTTTTTCAGGTCCTCAACTTTTGGAGCCATTTTGAGGCCTTAAACAATGTTTTTTGGGAAATTTGGGAGCAACATAGGTCCATGGACTGATGTTTCTCTTCCAAAAGTTGTAGTTCTTGGATAGATCTTTCTAACGAGCTATTGTACATGTCAAACGGAGATCGTATGCCAAAGTTACGACCGCGGGAAGTTGATGTACCAACTTACCCAAAACAAGGCCCACAATTTGGCATTTCATCTTCTAGGGTTAGGTTTTGTGATGTTAAGGGTTTCCATTGTTTCTAAACAATAAGTAGGCCTTCGAGCCTCATTGTAATGGAGTTCAAAGGCATGTAGCTACCACATCCCTTCTCAGAGATAAGCTACCATAGCCCTAGCTGCTTTATTTCCATTGTTGTTTATAAGCATATTTCAGTATTTTGCATTATTGAAATGAAGTATCATTTCCAATGCATCTCTGTATTTATGGTTATCTTTGTAATTTTTTGTGTTCCTATTTAAATCCGGATCAGTGGTATCAAAGCGGTCTTCTTTTTCTCTATTTTTCTTTGCATGACCCCAACGAGGTCGGGATATAAGGAGTTAGGGCTTGAACTGGTCGAACCTTTGCAAGACTAGCCTCGCAAATCCCGACGGCCTCCCATGGCGGATAAAAAGAAAGATGAGGGGGTAGGAGATCCTATCAAAATCTTGCTCGAAGAAGCCCTCGAGCGACAAAGGAACACAATGATGGACAACTTTGCCCAGATCCTTCAGCGGCTACCCAGGGGTGATGCATCAGCTTCCAGTAGCTACTCTAGAAATGCCACATCGTTTAAGGTAGAAGTTACTTTTAAAATCCCCATATTCGAGGGTTATATAGACGCAGATGTCTTTGATAAATGGTTAAATATGCTAGAGGGTTATTTTTTTTCATGATTTTTCCAGTCGAGAAAAGATTACTTTCACTCTTCTCAAAGCAGCCCCCCACGTCAACGACTGGTGGGAAACCTACTACGAGCTGAAGGATGAAAGTACAGGCTCACTATTTTCAGAGACATCCACTTGGGGTTCATTTCGGGATGTTTTCAAGGAGAAGTGCTACCCTGTCAAAGGCTATGAGGACAAATCAAATGGACCACACTGCGGCAAGGAAGGGACCAGGATGTGCCAGAGTTCACAAACATTTTTCATACACTTTGCACACAGTTGGATATCAAGGACTTTGAGCTACATTTGGTACTCAAATACCGCAGCTACCTACACAGATACATACAAGTATAAATGGAGTGCCTGAACATCTCCTTGCTCGGCATGGCATATCGATACGCTATCAAAATCGAGAAAAAGTTCAAATAGAAGAATCGAGACTTTGGATCTGCAAATCCAAAGACCAAAGGACAAAGCCAAGTCGGGCTGACCCAAGACAACCCATCGAAGCTGCAAGAAAAGAACAACACCGTGAAGTCGAAGAAGGACATAGGAAAGTGGTGTGAGTTCCACAAGAGTCCCACTCATAACACCAGTGAGTGTCGGACCAAGCAGTCACTGGTGGTCGAGTTGAAGGCTTCAAAACCAGATGCATGTCCCGACCCTAAGTCAGAAACTAATAAGGGGAATGGCAAAGGGAAGAAAATCATTGATGCGGAGCCCAGCGTCATTGTTACCACCGCAAAGATCCAGAAGAATGAGCTTGAAGACCCAGAGGAGGGGGAGCATCCTTTCCACTCACAAATGTGTGTGAAGAGTTCACTGTTGTAATTCATTGTCAACAGTGGTAGCCAAAAGTACCTCATTTTAGCATAGGTCATGAAGTGGTTGGGCCTACTAACTACACCACACCCACAACCATACAGTATCGTGTGGCTTCATGAAGGACAAGATCTCAAAGTTCACCAGCAATGCTGCCTTCCTTACAGCATCAAGCTCTTCACAGATGAGGTATTGTGTGATGTTACACCTCTCGATGTTTGTGATGTATTATTAGGCCAGCCATACTTGTCGAGGTGACGTGCTGTATATGAGTTAAGGCCTCACACTGTTATTATTTCTTTGGGTAATTCATTATACAGGATACTGGAGGTAGCCCCACCTACAGCCACTTCTTTGATCGATGCTATGAAAGGTAGGAAGCTCATCTCACAGACTACAAAATTTACTTTTTGTCTAGTTTGCTCCCAAGGTAAGGGGGAGGTCATTGACACATCCATGACCTACGTGAAGGGTTCCTCCACACAGTAGCAACAACATAGGGATACAGTCATGAAAGAACATGGGAACAACTTCTCCTCACCCACAACGGTACCACACAAGTTTCAGGTGGGAAACAAAGTCTGGTTACATCTATAGAAATAACGCCTTACAAGAACACATCAGAAGCTCTGACCATGCCAACATGGTCCTTACACCATTACCAGGGCTGTGGAAAACAATGCTTTGGAGCACAACATTCCCCCATTCCTTCGCTTACATCGAGTGTTCAATGTGGACCGTCGTCGACCATTACTGGACACATCAGGGATTGCAGAATAGCTAACTAGGGAACAAGCTCAGCAGCAACCTCCTCATCTCCTAGAGGAACTCAATGCAATGGGGACCATTGCTTCCTAAGGGGCCAGGAATGATCCAGGTGGATGTTGGTGGCCACCCACCTATCCCATTTGGACTGCCACAACTTTCACTTCTAGGTTTTCAGTTTCCATAATTGTAGTACAATTTACTATTTTTAGCAGTTTTTCGGGTCTTGAACTTCCGGAGCCATATTGAGGCCCTAAACGACACTTTTTCATAAATTTGGGAGCAACAAGGGACCATGGACCAACGTTTCTCTTCCTAGAGTTGTAGTTCTCTAATAGTTCTTTCTAACGAGCTATTGTATGGGTCAAATGGGGATCACATGCCAAAGCTACGACCCTGGGAAGTTGATGTACCAACTTACCCACAACAGGGCCCACAATTTGGCGTTTCATCTTCTAGGGTTAGGTTTTGGGATGTTAAGGGTTTTCCATTGTTTCTAAACAATAAATAGGCCTTCGAGCCTCATTGTAATGGAGTTCAGAGGCATGTAGCCACCACATCTCTTCTCAAAGATAAGCTACCATAGCCCTAGCTGGTTTATTTCCATTGTTGTTTGTAAGCATATTCTAGTATTTTACATTAACGAAATGAAGTATTATTTCCACTGCATCTTTGTGTTTATGGTTATCTCTATAATTTTTTGCACTCCTGTTTAAATCTGGATCAATGGTATCAGAGCGGTCTGCTTTTCCTCTGTCTTTCTTTGCATGTCCCCAATGAGGTCGGGATATAAGGAGTTAGGGCTTGAACTGGTTGAACCTTTGTAAGACAAGCCTCACAAATCCTGATGGCCTCCCATGGTGGATAAAAAGAAAGATTAGAGGGGAGGAGATCCTATCAAAATCTTGCTTGAAGAAGCAGTCGAGCGACAAAGGAAAATGGTGATGGAAAACTTTGCTCAGATCCTTCAGCCGCTACCCAGGGGCAATGCATCGGCTTCGAGTAGCTACTCTATAAATGCCACACCATTTAAGGTACAAGTTAATTTTGAAATCCCTATATTCGAGTGTCAGATAGACGTAGATGCCATTGATAAATGGTTAAATATGCTAGAGGGTTATTTTTCTGTTCATGATTTTTCCAGTCGGGAAAATATTACTTTCGCTCTTCTCAAAGCAGGCCCCCACATCAAGGATTGGTGGAAAACCTACTGCTAGTAGAAGGATGAAAGTACAAGCTCACTATTTTTAGCTACACCCACTTGTGATTCATTCTGAGATGCTGTCAATGAGTAGTACTACCGTGTCAAAAGCTATGAGGACAAATACATCAAATGCACCACACTACGGCAAGGAAGGGACCAAGAAGTGCCAGAGTTCACAAACATTTTTCATACCCTTCGCACACAGTTGGGTATCAAGGACTCTGAGCTGCATTTGGTACGCAAATACCATGGCTGCCTACACAGATACATCCAGGAAGAGATGGAGTTCCTGAACATCTCCTCGCTCAGCATGGCATGCTGATACACTGTCAAAATTGAGCAAAAGTCCAAACAGAAGAAGCAAGGCTTTGGATCTACAATTCCGAAGACCAAAGGAAAAAGCCAAGGCAGGGTGACCTAAGACAACCCATCGAAGCCACAAGAAAAGAAAAACACTGCGAAGTTGAAGAAGGACACAGGAAAGTGGTGTGAGTTCCACATGAGTCCCACTCATAACACAAGTGAATGTCGGAACAAGCAGTCGCTGGTGGCTGAGTTGAAGGCTTCGGAGCAAGATGCATGTCTTGACCCTGAGTCAGAACCCGATAAGGGGAATGGAAAAGGGAAGCATATCATTGGTCTAGAGCCTAGCATCACTATTACCACCACCAAGGTCTAGAAGAATGAGCCCGAAGACCAATAGGAAGGGGATCATCTTTTTCACTCACAGATGTGGGTGAAGAGTTCGCCGCTACAATTCATTGTCAACAATGGTAGCCAAAATAACCTCATTTCAGCAGAGGTCATGAAGTAGTTGGGTCTATGGACTACACCACACCCATAGCCGTACAGTATCGGGCGGCTTCATGAAGGACGAGATCTCAAAGTTCGCCAATAGTGTTGCCTTCCTTACAGCATCAAGCCCTTCATAGACGAGGTATTGCGTGATGTTACACCTCTAGATGTTTGTGATGTATTATTAGGCTAGCCATACTTGTGGAAGTGACGTGTTGTATATGAGTTAAGGCCTTACGCTGTTATTATTTCTTTGGGTATTTCATTATACCAGGAAAATATTACTTTCGCTCTTCTCAAAGCAGCCCCCCACGTCAAGAACTGGTGGGAAACCTAGTGCGAGCTGAAGGATGAAAGTAGAGGCTCGCTATTTTCAGTTGCACCCACTTGGGATTCATTTCGGGATGCTGTCAAGGAGCAGTACTACCCTATCAAAAGCTATGAGGACAAATACATCAAATGGACCACACTGCGGCGAGGAAGGGACATAGATGTGCCGGAGTTCACAAACTTTTTTCATACCTTTCGCACAGAGTTGGGTATCAAGGACTCTGAGCTGCATTTGGTACTCAAATACCATGGATGCCTACACAGATACATCCAAGAAGAGATGGAATTCCTAAACATCTCCTCGCTCGGCACGGAATACCACTACACTGTCAAAATCAAGCAAATGTTCAAACAGAAGAAGCGAGGCTTTGGATCTGCAAATCAGAAGACTAAAGGACAAAGCTAAGGCACGGTGACCCAAGACAACCCATCAAAGCCACATGAAAAGAACAACACCGCAAAGTCGAAGAAGGACACAGGAAAGTGGTGTGAGTTCCACAAGAGTCCCAATCATAACACAAGTGAGTGTCAGACCAAGTAGACGCTGGTGGCCGAGTTGAAGGCTTCAGAACCAAATGCATGTCTCGACCTTGAGTTAGAACCTGATAAGGGGAATGGCAAAGGGAAGCAAATCATTGATGCAGAGCCCAACGTCACTGTTGCCACCTCCAAGATCCAGAAGAATGAGCCCCAAGACCCAAAGAAGGGGGAGTGTCTTTTCCACACACAGATGTGGGTGAAGAGTTCGCCACTGCATTTCATTATCGACAGTGGTAGCTAAAAGAACCTCATTTCAACAAAGGTCGTGAAGCGGTTGGGCCTACCGACTACACCACACTTGCAGTCATACAGTATCGGGTGGCTTCATGAACGACGAGATCTCAAAATTCACCAGCAATGCCGCCTTCCTTACTGCATCAAGCCCTTCATAGATGAGGTATTGTATGATGTTACACCTTTGGATGTTTATGATGTATTATTAGGCCAGCCCTACTTGTGGAGGCGACATGCTGTATATGAGTCAAGGCCTCGTGCTATTATTATTTCTTTGGTAACTCATTATACATGATACCATAGGTAGCCCCACCTACTGCCACTTCTTTAATCACTGCTATGAAAGGCAGCAAGCTCATCTCACAGGCTAGGAAATTTATTTATTTATTTATTTTATTATTTTTATTTTTTTCTGGTTCACTCCCAAGGTAAGGGGAAGGTCGTTGCCACATCCATGACCCCCACAAAGGGTTCCTCCACACAGAAGCAACAACATAGGGTTACAGTCATGACAGAACATGGGAACAACTTCTCCTCACCCACAGGGGTACCACAGAATTTTCAAGTGGGCAACAAAGTCTGGTTGCATCTACAAAACTAATGCCTTACAAGAGCCCATTAAAAGCTCCAACCACACCGACATGGTCCTTACACCATTACTACGGCTATGCAAAACAATGCTTTGGAGCACAACATTCCCCCATTCCTTCACTTTCACTGAGTGTTCAATGTGGACCGTCATCGACCATGCTTCTCACCATTATTGGACACATCAGAGATTGTAGAATAGATCACCAGCGACCATGTTCAGTAGCAGCTTCCTCATCTCATGGAGGAACTCAACGCACTGGGGACCATTTCTTCCTAAGGGGAGAGGAATGATCCAGTTGGATGTTGTTGGCCACCCACCTATCCCATTTGGACCCCCACAACTATCTCTTTTAGTTTTCTAGTTTATGTAATTGTAGCATAATTTACTATTTTTAGCAGTTTTTCGGGTCCTGAACTTCCAGAGCCGTTTTGAGGCCCTAAACGACTTTTTTTGGGAAATTTGGGAGCAACATGGGTCCATGAACTAATGTTTCTCTTCCCAGAGTTGTAGTGCTTGGATAGATCTTTCTAACTAGCTATTGTACTCGTCAAATGGAGATCATATGCCGAAGTTACGACCCTGGGAAGTTGATGTACCAACTTACCCAAAATGGGGCCCACAATTTGGTGTTTCATCTTCTAGGGTTAGTTTTTGGGATGTTAAGGGTTTTCCATTGTTTCTCAACAATAAATAGGCCTTAAAGCCTCATTGTAATGGAGTTTAGAGGCATGAAGCCACCACATCTCTTCTCAGAGATAAGCTACCATTGTTTGTAAGCATATTTCAGTATTTTACATTAATGAAATGAATTATTATTTCCGTTGCATCTCTATGTTTATGGTTATCTTTGTAACTTTTTGCGTTCCTATTTAAATCAGGATCAGAGGAAGAGAGGCCAAGGCACTATTGCTAGCCTCTTGAATCTTTTATGATCACTGCTTAACCTTCTACAGAAAGCACAAATGGAAGCAAGCTACTAAATCATCAAAAGCAACCTATTCTTAAGCATAAGAGAAATACATGTAATAGCAAATTAATCTACAAACTAAAGTAAAGCATACAAATAAAAGTAAAGAGAAGCTTGGCTACTTGGATTGGGCCCTAAGCCAAGAGCTTCAGCCCTCTAAGGTAATTCAGTGCTAGCTCAAAAAGGATTCCATATTCATTATCAAAAAATAGCAAGATTACATAAATTTGTCATAAAATAGTAAGCTCGAAATTTGAGCAGAGTTTACAGAAGAAAAAAGTTGACCATAGTGAGGCCCTAGGCCTCTCTACTTATACATCTGTAGCTACCAACGACTTCCTTAAAATCAGGGAGGCTTGGCTCCCAAAACCCAAGATAACTATCAATCATCTTCCACTTGCTCGATTGCCTTCTAGTGCATGATTCGACTACTTGTACTCTGAGCTGAATGAAGGGGAATTTGAATTGAGGAGCAGTAAATGAGGGGGATTCCCTCCTATAAGTCCTCTCCTCTGTCTTCTTTGAGTTATTGCTATAGCTTGACCACTAGATACTTGACTTTGACCTCGAAATCCATCAATAATATGCATGAAATACATGTTAGATCACATGGCATAATAACTAACTTAACTCACCCTAAAAGCATAAATATAATCAGAAAATCATACAATAAGCTAAGAGAATGGTTGATTTGACTAGGTTAGGAGGTAAAATGAGCCATATAATTACCCATTTATGAGGCTCATCATCACCTCACTACTAAAGGTGTTGCTCATCCTCTAAGCAACCTAGTCAATCTCTTCGTCTTTTATGGGCCTGGTGGCCTCCCTAGCATTCCAGGCTTTTGATGTGGTCTGCTCATGTTCTCCATAAAATGCTGCCTTAATGTCTATGTCCTTCCACTACTCCTTCTCTTCTTCTTCTCTTATGCCTTCCAACATGCCTAATATGATTGGAGGACTCAGTTTGAGGCCAATCCAATTTACCTTCGGCCTTTGAATGGAGTGCTTGTACATTGGCACTCATTTCAATGCCTCCTTTAACATCATGGGGGGGTGGTATTCTCTGATCTGCAAGCTGTGGGGTAGGGTGTTCCATTTTCTCATGCATGCATGCACACAGTCATCCCCAAGTAGCCTAAGCATATCTTCAAAGTGTGAAATGGCTTGTTCCTGATTGGCTAGACATTTAGGGGAAATCTGAGGGTCATTGGCAAGCAGGTTGTGCGTGCTGATGAGTGCCATAGGATCTGATGGATCAGATCTTATCATAAATGGTTCATTCTGCTCTTTTATTAAAAATCTTTTCATTTCTTCTGCCCTCAATTCTTCATGGTTCATTCGTGAGGCCATGGCCATTAATTGTGGATCCCCTAGCTTGGCATTGGTGTCCCACGCATTCAAGTCTGTGAGGGGCATGTTGTGTAGATAGAACTCTGCCATCTTTGCTTTGTCCCCAGAGGTGCTTTGGGCACACAAATCCATGAACTGCCTGTAGTCTTGGAAAGGCTTTATGCCTCTTTGTGCCAAAGATTTTATTTGGAATTGAAGCCATTGATCCTTCAGATAGAGGCCATAAGATTTGGCTGGTGTTCTACATTGTAATGCTTCTATGGATAAGCTGGCCATGCATGACAAATGAGTCTCTTTCTCATGTAGTTGTGTCCTTAGTATTTCATTCTCATTCTCAAGGTGGCTTCTTGTAATGGCTTCTCTGTCTCTGAGAGCACTCAATTCCTGACCCATTTCCCTGAGTTTGTTTTCCATGTGGCCAATATCCTCAACTCCTTTAGACTTGGTTATCTGCATCCACCTATGTGCTCTCACTCTCTCTTTTTCCAATTCGAAAAATAGTGGAATTGCAAAGTTCTATGCGATTATCTTCCCTCCCTCAAGTAGTCTGTAATAGGAGTCAAGATTAGGCTAGGGATCAGGTTCCTGTAGCTCTTGTGCTTCCTATTTCACCTCTAGCTGTCATCCTATCTTTTCCTCAAGTTTTTGTGTCTCCTGTAGGACTCTTTTAGCCCCTTGTAAGTCTAGTTTGGGGTCCTGTATAATTGCCTTTCCCTTCCATGTAGAAGATCTTCAAGTCCTCCTTTTATAGGTTATGGGTGTCTTGGAAGGATATTCTTTCACCTTGGTAGATGATGAATCTTCAATGTTAATGAGAGTCTTTGATGAGGGCTGAGGTTTGCCTGTTTTAATTTTGGTACTCTTCCTTGCCCTAAAATACATGGAGGTTTTTCTTTTCGTCTTCTGCTTCTACTTGACTGGTGTACTGAGGGCACTGAGGGTAGCTACTGCTTCTCTTTCCGAAGTTTCAAGGGACTCTTCTCTTTTCTCTGCCCTCTCTGCCTCCTTTTCTCCCTCTTCTATCTAATTTTCCTCCTCTTGCTGTGTCTCTTCAACTCTCCCCTCCTCTATTTCTTTTCTTTCCTCCTTCCTCTCTTGCTCTACTATGTCACCACTACCTTCATCTTCTCCTCCTTTTTGTTCTCCCTCCTCACTGACAGCAGGACTGACATCATAGGTTAATGCCTTGATGTCATCCTCAGCTGTCATATTTCTAAAAACTTCCCATGCTATAGGGATTGTAAGGGTATGGAGGCCTTCTTCAACTAGGATTTTGATTAGGCCATGGTGAGCTAGCTGTTGTGAATTTCCTTCTTGTACCTTGGCGGTGGAGTCAATGAGGGATACTGAGATTTTGATATGTTGGGGTATCCATGTCATATCTCAATTCTTGGAGGATTCTGAAATGATATCCATAAACAATGTTGTGCCTCCCCTCACAAGAAATTTATTTGATCACTTCGTAGCTAACCTCATCCTAGGGGTATGGTACACTAGCCCTCCTAATTCCATTTTTTTCTTCAACAAGGGTTTCATTATCTTGGAAAAATTTCCTCTTGGTACCCTCGCCAATTGGTTTCTCATCTTTACTCCAAGGCAACCCAAGAGGAAGGGTAGTGACCCTACTGATAAATTCAGGGGTTATTTCAATGCAGATGCCTCTAATGGTTACAGTAGCATGAGTTCTTGATTGAGGGACCAGAGAGAGAGAAAATTCATGGGCAATTTCATCATCAAACCCTCCAAACTTCTCAAAGAAATTCATCCAGTTTTCCCTTGTAAATATTTCCACCACTTGAGGATGTGCATGGAGTCTAGTGGAGTTAGTGGGATCTTTTCTCATAAACCCCCATGTCATTCTTCCTGTACTTTCCTTGAAAAACTAGATATGGAGGTGGAGACAAAGAGTTTTGAGTGAAATAGAAAAACAGAGGGGACTGTGTTTTTTTTTAAAACAGTTTTTTTTTTTATGTATTTCTACCCTCTTAAAGACTCATTTTATCCTCAATTTTAGACCAAATATTTCACATTTTGATATTCAACAGAGGGAATTCATGAACCCTACCTCTTCATATTAAAGTTTCTGCCAAAAATCACATTTTCTCCCTTCAAAATGACTCACTGCCCCTCCTATAGAAGCCCGATGTCCCTCCTGTAGAAAATGTTGAGAGAAAAAATATGGAGGAAATCGATGGAGGATGGTGGATACGATGTTGTGAGGGCATAAGAAGACTGTTGTGTGGCTGAGTTACAAGGAGAAACTGAAGAAAAGGTGGTGAGAATGCGCAGGGAGGAGTGCTCATTACCTTTTATGGTTGTTTTCGGTTATGAGTGTTGAGATGGCAAAGTGTACGTTGCCTAGATTAGGACCATTGGTCACCACCCACTTGGTCATCATGACCCCCCCTCATAATCATCCCCTCATTACTCCATCGGAGTTAACTCTTCCTCCCACTACCTATCCTTCACATATTTTTCTTGAGTTGACTGTGTGCACGTGTGGGTGATATCTCGGTTAAGTGGAGTCAACTAAATGAAGGTGGCCAAGTTAACTGGCCACCTTTCCCTGTTTCGATTTCAACCATCTCATTTCCTTTGTATGATATCTGACAGACCAAGATATAACTCCTCAAAACAGAAACTCTCTATATTATTCATTCAGGTTATTCATTTTTATATACAAGAGGGAGTGACTGTTTGGTTAATCTCTTGACTCTCTGTTTTCTCTATTATTTATTTATATTTACATTATTTATAGCATTTCACCCAATCCTTAAGATTAGGTTCAAAATTACCCCCCTTAATCCGAGGGAGTGTTGGTGATCCCAAGCATCGTTTTGAATCTTTCAAGATTTTCTCTTCCAAGTGCTTTGGTGAAGATGTCTGCAATTTGCTCATTAGTGGAACAGTGGTGGAGATGGATTGTTTTGGCCTCTACATGATGTTGAATCAAATGATATTTAGTATTGATGTGCTTTGTTCGATCATGGAACTTTGGATTCTTAGCCAGCTTTATTGCAGATGTTTGTCAATCATGAGTGGAGTTGATTGCACTTGTTTCACCTGCAAATCTTCAAGAATTTTCCTGAGCCACACAATTTATTTTGTTGCTTCAGCTGCTGCCACGTATTCTGCCTCTGTTGTGGAATCTACTGGAACTAACTATTTGTATCATCTCTAGGAGATAGCTCTTGATCCAAGACTCATAGCATAGCCATAAGTAGATACCCCTGTTTCTTTATCTCCATCGAAGTCTGAATTAGAGTATCCAATCAAGCTGAAGTCACTCACCTGTGTATACTTAATTCCAAAGTCTTGAGTTCCCTTCAAGTACCTTAGAACTCTTTTTGCAACAGACCAATGTCCCTCACACATTTTTTGCATAAACCGGGAGGATTCCAACAACAAATGAAATTTCTAGTCTGGTGGTAGTCAAGTAGTTGAGACTTCCTACAAGTTGTCTATACTTTGTTGCATCCTCAAATTCTTTTCCTTCAATGGATGTGAGCTTTAAGTTTTGTTCCATTGGAGTAGTCAGAGGATTGGATTCAGTCATGCCAAACCTGTTTAACAGATCTCCAATGTACTTCTTTTGAGAAAGGAATGTGGACTTTGGATGTTGAGTTACTTCAATACCAAGATAGTAATGAACGTAGCCCAAATTAGTCATTTCAAAACCTTTCTTCAATTCCTTCTTTGTGGATGCAATGTAGCTTTCATTGTTCCCTATCATGAATAGATCATCTACATATACCATAAGATATACAACTATTTTTCCAACCCTCTTTTCAAACAAAATTGAATCATCAAGATCATAATGTTTGAAATTGAGTCTCATAAGATGCTCAGTTAATTTTTCATACCAGGCTCGTGGTGCTTGTTTGAGGCCATACAAGGATTTCACAAGTTTACATACTTTATGGTCATGTCCTTTCACAGCAAATCCTTCAAGCTAGGACATAAAAATATTCTCTTTTAGATCTCCATTCAAGAAAGCAGTTTTTACATCCATTTGATGGACTCTCCAACCGCTCTGAGCTGCTAGGGAAAAGAGTGTCTGGATGGTGGCCCATTTTGCTGTGGGGTCAAAATTATCCTCTTAATCAACCCCTTCCTTCTGTGCAAAATCTTTTGCCACAAGTCTGGCTTTGTGCTTTTCAAGTGAGCCATCAACTTTATACTTGTTCTTGTAGACCCACTTGCAGCCAATTGGTTTGGTTCCCAAAGGAGGATCAACCAGCTTCCAAGTGCCATTCTTTATCAGAGCATCATACTCCTTTTGCATTACTTCTTTCCATTCATCACAAGAAGCAGCCTATTTGAAGGAAGTTGGTTCAAAATCTGTAGACAAATTCAATTCACAATCATAAGAAACATCCATATCAATTGGTGAATCAGAGTCATCTATATTATCTCCATTTTTCTGATTTGAATTTCTAGTTCCTATCTTTCCAATCTCATCAGGATGAACACTTTCAAGTGTCTTTGTTAGCCACTTTGGGGGACCTTTCTCAAATGGTCCAGGATGCTCCGTTGACTGAGTTGGGACTGAATCAAGATTGGGTCTACCAATTCTGTTAATTACATCACTCAAAGCATCATTTGTTGTTGGAGATTCATGCAGGGGAGAGAGTGCTTCTGAAGAAGATTCCACAGGTTGATCTAGTATAGGAATCCCCCCTTCAAGATGTGGAATCTGATTATCAAATTCTTGAAATGACTTTGCAGTTGTGAATCTATCCAAGCGATCAAGTTTTCTTTCAACAACATTGTCATTTTTGGATGATTCAAGAAAGATTACATCTCTAGACACAACAAACTTTTTGTTGATTTCATCATAGAGATGGTATTCTTTGGAGGTGTTCAAATACCCTATTAAGATACACTTACGACTTCTTGAACCAAGTTTGTTTCTATGTACCTTTGGTATCAAGGCATAACAGGTGGAACCAAAGACCCTGAGATGCTTTAACGAAGGAATGTGTCCATACCACATTTCATAAGGAGTCTTGTTTCTAATAGCATTAGATGGACATATATTCTTTACATATACAACACATAGAACAACATCAGCCCAAAACATTACTTTTACATTTTTGAAGAGCATGGAGCGTACCATATTTAAGATTGTCCTATTCATTCTTTCAGCTACTCCATTCTATTAGGGATTATAAGGCACAATTGTTTGATGTTTGATACCATGTTGGTGAAGATAGTTTTCAAATTCATTTGAAGTTTATTATTTTCCATTATCCATGTGAATAGATCCAATATGATTTTGTGCATAATTTTCAATCCATGCATGAAAGTTCTTGAATGTTTTAAAAGCATTAGATTTGTTCTTCAATAAATATACCCATCACATTCTGGTGTAGTCATCAATAAATGTAATCATATATTTATTTCCATTTGCGGAAGAGATAGGCATTGGACCACATAAATCTAAATGAATGAATTCAAGTTTTCTATGTGCTCTGGAATGTGAATCATGGAAGGGCTGTTTGCTATGTTTTCCTAGAATACAAGCATCACATTGCTTAAGTTTCCTAGGAATTGTAGGCAATCCAACAACACCATTTTTCTTCAATAAGCGGACGTTGTCATATTTCAAATGTCCAAATCGAGCATGCCATAATAAACTTGATGGAAGTCTACCTTCTTCATAATGAGAATTGTATGAGAAATGTTGTGCACAAGCAGAGGTACCTTGCAGCTTGAGGAGCCTTTCTTCTTCTAATACCCTCATGACAAGTGAGTGGTTAGATGTTTTTCTTACCTCAAGCCTACCATTAAAAATATGAATGGAGTGACCTTGCTGGCGGATGTGGACCAAGGACAACAAGTTTCCCCTTAGTTGTGGGAGATATAGAGCATGATGCAGAAGAAAGTCTAGAAGACCAGGAAATTTAAGCTTGATTGTGCCAAGCCCTGATGGCTTGAGTTTGGATTGGTCTGCAAAGTATACTGCTCCATCAACATTGTCAGTGAATTCTTCAAAAAAATCTTTTCTATGAGTCATGTGGCAAGTTGCTCCTGAGTCAACCAACCAACCATTTTTCCAAGAAGCAAGTAAAGCATTAAATAAGTCTTCATTTACTCCAATATTACATTGTGCCACAACATAATGAGCTGATTCAAGTGCTTTACCTTTGTCCGTTTCAACAATTTTACCTTTTTGTTGGTTTCTTTGCTGCTCAATTTTATCCCACGGTTTCTTGCATGTGGAGGCATCATGTGATCCATTTCTTTTACAGCATATGCAATGCAAATTTGACTTTTCTCCTTGAGAGTGTCTACCCCCCTGCCTCTGAAATATCTTCCTCTTCCTTTGCGACCACCTCTTCCTCTAGAAGACTCTTGAGCAGGATTCTTTTCTTTATGATCAAGGCGCATAGCCTCTTCAGAAGATTCATGGGTTTTTTTCTTTCCAAAAGCTTTCTCTCTTTAAGGAAATTTTTTCACAAGAGAGTCAAAGGTAATATCTTTGAGATTTCCATTTGCTTGCAATGACTCAAGATGATTAGAGTAAGTAGGATACAATGCCTTGAGAAAAGCAATCAGAGGAATATCCATTTCAACCTTAGTAGCTTTAATGTCATGCATTATTGATTTTACTTCGGATGCCATAGTAAGAGGATCATTATTTTGTAATTCAAGGGTGAAGAGTTTAATCATGAGTTGAACAATTTCAAGTGCAGAGTGTGAGTCATAGAGTTCTTTCAGCTTTTGTAACGTTTCAAATGTAGTTGATAATGGTTTGTTGTGTTGACTCACCTCTTCACTTACAGATGCAGCGATCAATGCATATGCTTTGTTATTTTTATTCTCCCAGATGGCATGCTCTTTGTCAAAGGTAGGTTTAACGGGGTCCTTATCTCCTTCTCCAACACACACTCGTTTCCACAGCTCATTAAAAATAAGAGTGTGTTGGAGTTTCCTCAAGCATTCTAGATAATTCTATTTTCCGGTGAGAGTTATTCCCACAAAAGATATGTTTGAATGCATATCGAACAACGTAATACTTTCAACATTCAACATTCACCCGAATATAGGAGTCAGAGTCTGACTGTAACTATCTATGGTAGAAGTGAACAATGGATGATGAGCGTTGGATGAGCGGAGAAATAACAAATGTAGAGGAGGACCGTTAGACAAAGTCGAATCGTTAACGGTTACCGGGGTTGAAGATCGATGGTCATGGAGTCGAAAATTAGGGGCGAACAAGTCCAAATGTTAACAGTTACCAAAAAGTGGTTTTAGGGTGGTGAGCGGTATATCGCACGAGCTCAAGGAAGTAAGAGGTTTGGAGCGGGGAGCATGCGATTCCACAGAGCGATGGACACGTGGTTTTGAGGAGAGAGAAGAAACCACTTATATCGCATGAGTAATGGTCGAGCATGAGGGTCATGCGATATTGATGTGGGCCATTAGATCTGAGATCAAAAGATCTACGATCGAGATTGAGCCCATAAAACCTTGGGAACTATGTCCAGAGTGGGGTTCGATAAGTGCGTCAAGCAATAGGAGAAAAGATGCAGCAGTGAATATATCAAACGATGGTGAAGTACGGTGAATGTGGTAAATACTATAAAAAAATATAAATAGTTACATGTTGTTCTTCAAACAAAAGGTCAGCAACAAAATCAAGCCATTACAGTACTATTTAACATAGCAGCAAAGTATTCAAACGATGGGCATTCGCAGAGATCTAACAAAAATGTCAGCCTGCAAGAAATGCAAAACAGAGAGTGAAGGAGTTAAAAAATTAAAAGAAAGGCCAAAAATGGCACTTTCTCTGATACGATGACAGACCAAGATATAACTCCTCAAAACAGAAACTCTCTATATTATTCATTCAGGTTATTCATTGTTATATACAAGAGGGAGTGACTGTTCAGTTCATCTCCCGACTCTTTGTTTTCTCTATTACTTATTTATATTTACATTATTTACAGCTGTTCACCTAATCCTTAAGATTAGGTGTCAACAATATCTAATTACACAAATGTAGATAGAGGAGTGACTTAGCTACTTACCTGTAATCGGGTGTATTTGTTGCCATCGACTATGAGGTGTTGTGCCTTTCTCTGCTACATGCCTTCATTTTCCTTCATGCATGTTGTCTCTACTTGCTGATGTGTTGTTGTGTGCTTCTGTAGGTTCTTCTTTGAAGGAGCTAAGCTACATGTTCCTTTTCAACCTTCATATGTGCTATCCCTTACTACTAGTGCTAGACTTCTATGGGATCAGCTGCTACAAGAATTCCTACAGGAGCTCCTGTAGCTGCTTCTCCCCTTGAAACTTCAGCTATTTCCCTATGCTTGGAGCTCGAGAATGATTCCAGAGGTGGAGATGAATGATGGAGGGATAGTAGGTAAGCTTCAAGTAAAGCTAATGGTGCCCTTTCCTCCTTTTATTTTTGGATTTTCTTCAAAACTGAAAAACTATTTTTTCTATGTTTTTTTCTTGGAAAGGAAAAAAATAATAATGATTCTTGGAGTGTGATGCAGGCTTGCAAATGATGGCAAGGAGGTTTGAATATGGTAAGAGGGATTATAGGTTCCTCGTGAAGCTTTTCTTGTCCCTCAAACTGCCTCCTGTAAACACTTTTGGCTCTCTGTAATTCCTACAGGACCCTCCTATAGAAAAAACAGAGCCTCCTATAGAAAACACCGTTTTGGAAGAAGAGGTACAGTGGGGTAAAGGAGATGCCAAAAATGATGGAGGAAGGTGTGGAGAAGATGAGATGGATGCTGGTATGAATGTCAAGGTCCCCTTGGCATCCTCTTCTGCTCCTTGTAGTCCTCCTGCAAACCTGCAATGTAGTAAAAATTTATTTTTTCTTTCTATTTTTTTTAAACAACTAGGGTGCCTTAGAGAGGTTTTCACCTTAATTTCCTACCCTGGACGCCTCCAAGGGAGGATTTCACCCAGGGATCTTATTCTTTTCCATTTTTTTTTTAACATCACTAGGTCACCTCAGAAGAGGTTTTCAACCAAATGATGGGACTCAAGTGCCTCATGCAGGTTTTCACTTGAGTCCTTATCTTTTCTCTTTTTTCTTCAGTGAGTGGGTGAATTGGAAGCTAAGAAATGCTCCACTACCATCACAGTTTTATTCAAATCTTCAATATACTCTCGCTTAGAGAGGGGTTTCTTGTAGACTTTAAACCAATGTCTACTGACAAGCATGGGGATGGCTGCATCATCAAAGGTTCTGATCAGAACTAAACCATTGTCATTGCATTTATCCATAGTGTAGGGTCCCAGCCGTCTTGTCCTTAGCTTACCTTTGAAATGTTTTTACCTTGAATCATAAAGTAGTGCCCAATTGCCCTCTTGGAATTGTTTTTCCCTGATATTTCTATCATGCCATACCTTTCTCTGAAGCTGAACTACCTCTGTATGGAGAAGGGATTGCAATCTGCATTCATCCAATCCATTGAGCTAATGTAATCTCTCTTTTTGTGCATGGCTGAGCTCTAGGTCCAGCTGAGCTGCCATCTTGAGGGTATTGAATTCAAACTCAATTGATGGCAAGGCCTTCTTCCCATAGACTAGTTCATACGGTGTGAACCTTATGGTGGTCTTCCATGTTGTGTTGTAGGCCCAAGTGGCCTCAACTAATATGCCCGCCCACTAATTTTTGTTGTTTCTGACTACCTTGGTTACGATCCCTTCCAATGCTCTATTAGTGACCTCCACTTTCCCACTGGCTTGTGGATGGTAAGGGGTGGAAGTCTTGTGCTTGATCTTATGATGTGTGAGCAGGTCTTCTATCAGGTTGGAAGTGAACTAACGGCCTTGGTCTGTGACCAACTCTCTCAGATACACAAACTTGTGGAAAAGGTTTTCCCTCAAAAACTTAGCTACTTTTTCCTCTATCGTTGCTTTGATTTCTTTTGTCTTTTCCCACTTTGTCAGGTAGTCAGTGCACACAATGATGCATTGCTTCCTATTTGAAGGGGGGTTGATAGGCCCCACAATGTCCATGCCCCACTTCTTAAATGGCTCAAAGGTCACTTGAGGTTGCATGGTCATTTCATCCTTTGGAGTGGGTTTCCCCATCCTATGACACCGATCACACTGGCTCATGTATCTCCTCACATCCTGATGAAGAGTGGGCAAGTAGTAGCCTGCTTGAAATATCTTGAAGGCAGTTCTTTTTGCTGCAAAATGACCTCCATAACACCTATCATGATAGGTTAGGAGGATGTCAAAGATGTTAGGATATTTTGACACATAGGAAATAGTTAAGTATAACTTGGCCTAGTATAGAGTTAGGTAAAATGTGTTTCTTTACTATGTACATTTTGTAACTTACAATCTGATGGTTCATTCTCTCGTTCGTATTACCGACACTTGATCCATGGCTTAACACCTGATTGGTCCATGATCACTATTTAAAGAGAATTGAGGGTCATTTGTAGGTTAACCCATTTATGAGAGAAGCTTATGTAAATTTTCATTCTTTTATTAATAAATTTCTTGAAGTGGCCGCGTTGGCTCAGGCCATGGACTAGTTCCCTCTTTGAGGGTTTTAACCATGTCAAAATACTGGTGTATTGATTTGTGATATGTTTGTGAGCGGTGTCCTTTTGCTTTTCTTTCTGAGGAACTTACCCTGTAAATTCCTACATGGTATCAGAGCTATTTGAGGGCCGCGTCCGTTGGTGATCCAAATCTAAAGCCGGTAGAACTGCATCCGACTACCATTTCCTATATCTAGTATTTCTGACTACTTTCAGGCCGAGAGGACTGCTTTGTTGTGTTGGGAGCATCTATTCCAGTGAGGAACCCCTTTCGTTTCACACGAAAAGGTTTCTGGTAGCCCTAGCTACGTCATTTTTAAGATCCGGAGGTATAAAGTGTTTATTTGCAGTTTACAATTATTTTCTCTCTGTTTATTTCGGTTTCGATTTATTTATTTATTTTATTACCGGATCTATATCATTTCTATGTATGCTATTTTCCCCGTGACTCTATGCGATCTGGGCAAATCAGAAACAGAAAGGAAGCATGCGTATGCTCTTTTCCACTGCCCCTTAGTGTGATCTCGGAAAATCAGAAACATTGAGGAAAATATTTAGTTTCCAGCTAAAGCTAACTTCGAGCCACAAGGTTCATTTTTTTTGTATGTCTGTGTTGGGTTTTGTGTTTTTTTTTTTGTAGGGAAAAAGAGCTTTCTCAAAGCAAGCACGCAACCCAAAACTTCAACCCCCCCCTTCTCTCTCTCTCTCTCAAACTTTTTGTATAGCTCACCTGGTCCAAAGCTAATTTATGAGAGTAGAGGTCTTGATTTCAAGTCTCCTTTTTGTGGGTGCGGATTTTTCATTTCCGCACATTCCCGCACTTCGTTGGCATCTTCATCAACTTTTCTTCAAAAATCCATAACTTCTTCATTCAGAAGTCGTTTTCAGAGCCGTTTTTTTTAAACAGCCTAATTTTTCGAGATCTTTCCATTGGAACACTTAGTTTCATCATCTATAGCTTCAGTTTTCTATTAAAATGGAAAGTCCATGCCAAGTTATTCTTGACAGCACTAACTACTTTCAATGGTGGTCCTACATTGTGGATTTACTTAGAAGTAAACGTCTCTACAGAATAGCCTCAGGCCAAGAAACCAAACCGCAAGATGAAGATAAGGCAACTAAATGGGAAAATAGGCAAGATCAAGCACGTGGGTTGATAGGGATGTCTATTTCTCCAGATCTTAGATTCCATATTGCAGAACTTGATACTCCTGATGAAGCATTGAAACAAATTACTAAAGTTTTTGGAATAAAAAATGAACTTAGAGCCCATCAACTTGAAAATGAGTTGCTTACATTGGACCCCAATAATTTTTCTTGCATTGAAGATTTTTTGTCCAAGTTGAAGACCCTTAGACTTCTCTTGGAAGGTGTTAAGGTTAAGAAAGAAGATAGTAACCTTATCTATTCCATTCTTACTAAGTTGGGACCAGCCTACTCTGTGTTTGTTTCCACCTTCCATTCTACAAGAGAAGCCTTCATTTCTCAAGGACAAGACTACAAGTCCCCTTCCTTTGATTCTTTTTGTGATTCTTTAATAACAGAACAAGAAAAACTCTTAAACCTTGGTCTTCTTCATCTTGGAAACTCTTCTAAGAAAGCGTTACCCACCCAGCAGCAACCAAATTCAAAGAATCCTAAGAAGTTGTATCCTAAAAGGAATGGTCCTAAACCAAACAAGGGTCCTAAGCAATTTTAGCCTCAAAATGAAAAATCATTTCAACAAAATGATAAGACAAATAAAAACAAAGGGAAGAAGACTGATAGACATTGCAACTTTTGTAATCGAGATGGCCACTTAGAATCCAAATTCTTTAAGAAGATGGAAGCCTTGGAAGCAGCAATGAAGAAGCATAACATCCATTTGGAGCACTCTTCAACTTCAACTTCATCTTCAGGAATGGCACTTTCTGCATGTGGTTGTCAAGCATCTCGGTTTGGTTATGCACTAAATGTATCTTCTTCTTCTCATTCTCATGAGTGGCTCATTGATTCTGGAGCTTCTTATCACATGGCCAAAAAGAAAGCCATGTTTTCTTCTTTAAATGATTGTAACACCAAAAATATATATGTTGGTGATGATAGATCTCTTAGTGTTGTAGGGACTAGAATTGTTCATATAGACAATGGTCAGTTTAATGATGTATTATGTGTTCCAACCTTATCCTGCAACCTTCTATCTATATATCAGATAACTCATTCAGGTGAAGGTAAAATCGTTGAATTTTCACCTCACGATGTTGTAATTAAGGACCTACGAGATCCTAGACAGATTTGAGCTACTGGCATTATTGATGATTCTATAAGGTTGTATAAGTTTCACAACTTTGGGTCATCAAATCTTCCCTCAGTATTTGTTGCTCATAACGATGAAGTGAGCAAACTTTGGCATGAGCGATTTGGTCACTTATACTGTTGCTCCCTTTAGACTATATATAAAGAAAATATGGTGATAGGTCTTCCAATGGTATCTTGCAGAGACGGTGTTTGTTCCGGATGTGTACTCGGAAAACATCATCGGGACAGTTTTGAAAAACGTGCCTCTTGGCATGCCTCGGCCCCTTTACAGCTCGTGCATAGTGATTTATGTGGTCCACTTCCAGTTGTCTCATTCTCTAGTTACAAGTATTTCTTAACTTTCATTGATGATTTCTCCGGACGCACTTGGGTATACTTCTTAAAACTCAAGAGTGAAGTATTTAATATGTTCTTGGCCTTTAAGGCCTTTGTTGAAAAACAATCTGGACATCAAATTCCTAAGCTAAGATCTGATAATGGCGGAGAATATGTTAACAAAAAATTCATCAACTTTTGCACTGAGAATGGAATTCCAATGCAACATATTGTTCCATATACTCCACAAAAATGGTGTAGCTGAAAGGAAGATTCGCACCTTAAAGGAAATGGCTAATTGTATACTTCAATCTAAAGGAATTAGTCTTAATTATTGGGCAGAAGAAATTAACTGTGCAAATTACATAATAAATCGCACTCCTACTAAGGTTTTAAAGAATATCACTCCAAAAGAATTATGGAGTTCAATTAAACCAGTTGTAAGTCACTTTCATGTTTTTGGAAGTGAAGCATGGGCCCATATTCCAGATGAGAAACATAAAGCTTTAGAACCTAAGAGTGAAAAATGTATTTTTGTTGGATATTCTGAAGATGTCAAAGGATATAGACTTGTTCCACTTAATTCCAAGAATGTTATCATTAGAAGAGATGTAAAGTTTCCTGAAAATATATCGGCTTACGAGCCTAGTTCGGTGGATGTGCCACCTCTTCCTATCTCTTCTACTTTTGAAAATATTTCTTCTTCAGATGATGAAAATGAGGATGACAATCCTCGCCCACCTTCTCAGGATCCTCCTTCAGCTCCTTAGCTTCCAAAATGGGTCTGTGCTACTCAGGATGCAGCAGGTGATCTTGTCGGTGATCCTACAGATCAGCGACGTACACATTCTCAGTTTGAGAGAGCCTCTTCTTTACTGGCTCAAGCTTTAGTGAATTATGATCCTGACACCTTTGAAGAAGCTTCAAGCCATCCAGATTGGGAAGCAGCTATGAATGAAAAATACCATTCATTATTTATAGATGATACATGGGATCTTGTTCCTCTACCAAAGGGATGAAAAAATGTTAGATGCAAATGGGTTTACAGAACCAAGTATGGACCAGATGGGAAAGTTCATAAACATAAAGCTCGTCTTGTTGCTAAGGGTTTTTCACAAGTTGAAGGCATTGACTATACTGAAACCTTCTCCCTTGTTTCCAAAATGAACTCTATCCACCTTGTTTTTTCCCTTGCTGCTTCTTTCAAATGGGAAGCCCATCAGATGGATGTTAAATCCACCTTCTTGCATGGGGACTTGCATGAAGAAATCTATATGGAACAACCTATTGGCTTTATACAAATAGACTCTAGCCTTGTATGTTGGATTAAGAAATCCCTTTATGGTCTCAAGCAAGCTCCTCGAGCTTGGTATGCCAAAATGGATAACTTTCTTTTAGAAAATGGCTTTTCTAGGTGTCATTCTAACAATACTATCTACACCAAGAAAGTGGGCAAGTCCCTTATCATTCTTGTTCTTTATGTTGATGATCTTATCCTCACTAGTAGTGATACCAAGCTTATCAACCATGTGAATTCCAGCCTTAAAAAGAAGTTTGAAATGACAGACTTAGGACACTTACATTATTTTCTTAGTCTTCAAGTCTTGCAATCCAAGGAAGGTATTTCCCTTTCTCAGTCCAAGTATGCCTGTGATATTCTACGCCATTTTCACATGGAAGACTATAAGCCAACCCCTTCTCTCTTTTAGTCTGGAGTCAAGCTTTCAGTCACTTGTACTTCTCCTGAAGTTGATGCTACCTTATACCATCAACTTGTAGGAAAACTTTTGTATCTAACCCATACTCGTCCTGAGCTTTCCTTTGCTATTGGCCTTGTTGCTCGGTTTATGAAAAACCCACATGAAAGTCATTGGAAAGCATCTAAAAGAATACTTCATTATGTTCGAGGTACAGTTCAGTTTGGGACTCATTACAGTGTCGAAGCAGCTCCTCTATTGGTTGGTTTCACTGATTCCGATTGGGCTAGTGACCCTGATGATCGGAAGTCTACTGCAGGTTATGTGTTCACTCTTGGTTCAGGACCTATTACATGGGCTTGCAAGAAACAAGGTGCCATTTCTCTTTCTTTAGCAGAAGAAGAGTATCATGGTGCCGTAGAAGCTAGTAAGGAAGCCTTGTGGCTTTGTTAGATCCTTTTATAGTTTGGCTTTCAGCAGCAGCATCTGACTACACTTTGGTGTGATAATCAAAGTGCCATTCAACTATGCAAAGATCCAGTCCAACATCATTGCAGAAAACACATTGAACTACACATGCACTTCATCAGAAAGCTCATTCATGACCATGTTCTTGAAGTGAAATATTGTTCAACAGATGATCAATTTGCAGACATCTTTACAAAGGCTCTCACAGAGGCAAATTTCACTAAATTTCGCTTTATGGTTGGAGTTCAGGAAGTTTTCACTAAGGGGGGATAGGCTCTAGTGCCTCCTTCCTTCTCCTATTGTGTCATATTTGTAAATCCTTCAATCCTATCCCAAGTTGTTCTTAAGGGGGGATGTTATGATATTCTGACACATAGGAAATAGTAAGTATAACTTGGTCTAGTATAGAGTTAGGTAAAGTGTGTTTCTTTACTATGTACATTTTGTAACTTACAATCCGACGGTCACGATATGTAGTGATCCGACGGTTCATTCTCTCCTCGGTATTACCAACACTTGATCCATGGCTTAACACTTGATTGGTCCATGATCTATATTTAAAGAGCATGGAGGGTCATTTGTATGTTAACCCGTTCATGAGAGAAGCTTATGTAAATTTTCATTCTTTTATTAATAAATTGCCTGAAGTGGCCGCGTTGGCTCAGGCCGTGGACTGTTTCCCTATTTGAGGGTTTTAACCACGTCAAAATATTGGTGTATTGATCTGTGATCTGTTTGTGAGCGGTGTTATTTTGGTGTTCTGTCTGAGGAACATACCCTGTAAATTGCTACAAAAGAATTCCTCCTCCCTAACACATCTTCTCAAGATCTGATTTAGGCCAATTTCGAAAAGATTGCCTCTATCTTGCTCTTCTCTTTTAAGGATAGGTGTGGTGGGAACTGTGTTGAAACCAAGTAGTTTGCTATATCAGTAAACCATGGAGAGAGTATTGATATAGAAAATAGGTGTTCATCTAGAATTTGGTCATCTACCGTTACTTCTTCACCTACAGCCAAATTTACTCTAGACAAAAAGTCAACAACAACATTCTCTTTACTAGACTTATCAATAATGGTCAGATCAAACTGCTGCAGTAAAAGAAACCATCTAATAATGCGGCATTTATGTCTAGTTTGCTCATTCAATATCTAATTGCAACATGATTAGTGTGCACAAAGGTTTGATAGACTGTGATATGATGTCTGAATTTGTTTAGGAAATGCACAACAGCTAGGAGTTCCTTCTCGGTCAAGGTATAGTTTAACTCTTCATTTGACAAGTTTTTGCTTATAAAGTATATGGCATAAGGTAACCTTTCATCAATTTGTCCTAAGACTACTCCTATTTCTTTGTTCGGGGCATCTATGTGAATGTGAAAGGGTAGGGCCTAGTTTCGGCCTCTGAGAATTGGGGTAGTCACTAGCTTGCTCTTCAAGGTATCTAGGGCTTCTTGACAGCTTTCCGACCATATGAACTCAACATCTTTGCCTAGGAGGCCAAACAAAGGAGAGGCTAACTTGCTGAAGTCTTTAATGAACCTCCTGTAATATCTAGCTAAGCTAAGGAAGCTTCTGACATCTCTCAGCTTTTGAGGGGGTGGGACACTTTGGATGATGGAAATTTTATTGGGGTCCACCTACAGTCCTTGTTGAGATATTGCATGACCTAGTACGGTCCCTTCAGTCATAAAAAAGTCACATTTTTCCAGACTGAGGGATAGGTTCATCTCAATACACTTATCTAGAACTTCTCCTAGGTTAGATAAAAATTCCTAAAAGTCAGAGCCATGAGGAGTAAAATCATCCATGTATATTTCTACTGCGTCATGAATCAGTTTAGAAAATATACTCAATACTGCTTTTTGAAAAGTGGTTGGAGCATTGCACAAACAAAAAGTAAGGACTTGGTATGCAAAGGTACCCCAAGGACGAGTGAAAGTGGTCTTATCTTGGTCTTCCGGGCTAGAAACCCACTAGAGAGCTGCAAACACTAGAAGTCCTAAGAATGAGGAATATTTGTGTTTTTGAGGCAGCAAGAGAGTCTTTGCCTCAAATCATGGTCCCAAAGGGAGGAAGAGAGGCCAAGGCACTGTTGCTAGCGTTTTGAATCTTTTTTTATCGTTGCTTAACCTACTATAGAAAGCACAAATGGAAGCATTTTACTAAATCATCAAAAGCAACCTATTCTTAACCATAAGAGAAATACATCTAATAGTAAATTAATCTACAAACTGAAGTAAAGCATACAAATAAAAGTAAAGAGAAGATTGGCTGCTTGGATTGGCCTCTAACCCAAGAGCTTTAGCCCTCTGAGGTAACTCAGTGCTACCTCAAAAAGGATTCCATCTTCATTATCAAAAAATAGCAAGATTACATAAAACTATCATGAAATAATAAGCTCGAAATTTGAGCAGAGTTTACACAAGGAAAAAGTCAACCCTAGTGAGGCCCTAGGCCTCTCTACTTATACATCTAAAGATGCCAATAGCTTCCTTAGAATCTGGGAGGCTTGGCTCCAAAAACTCGAGATAACTATCAATCATCTTCCACTTGCTCGGCTGCCTTCTAGTGCATGATTCAGCTACTTGTATTTCGAGATGAATGAAGTGGAATTCGAAGTGAGGAGCAATAAATGAAGAGGATTCCCTCCTATAAGTCCTCTTCCCTATCTTCTCCGAGATATTGCTGCAATTTGACCACTAGATACTTGACTTTGACCTCGAAATCCATCAATAATGTGCATTAAATACATGTTAGGCCACATGGCATAATAACTAACTCAACTCACCCTATAAGCATAAATATAATCAGAAAATCATACAATAAGCTAAGAGAATGGTTGATTTGACAAGGTTAGGAGGTAAAATGAGCCCATATAATTACCGATTTATGAGGCTCATCACCAAACATCTATGATTGCCTCTAAAACGTGTTTGTAATGAGGAAAGAATTGTTACCTTTCTTGTTATCAGAATGGAGTTAAAAATAGAAAATGAATGGAATATTGCAAAATTGTGCTCAAGAGGGAAGTATAGGAACACAAACAAAGCAACTAGTTTAATCGAATAGTGTTGCATATGTGCTAAGATATTTACTCTAAAATAAACCATTCATGAGAATTGTAGGGTTTCATTCTTTAACACATATTTAATTAAATTTGGAATTAAATAGTGGATCTAGAATTTCAAAATAACCAAAAAGTTAAATTCTAATCATGTCCTTGTAATAAAATATTTCCAATTTTAATGAAATATGTGTTCTTTGTATATTCTCATCATACTGTAGAATATGCATCTCCCCATGTGAGAATTTTAAGAAACATTAACGTGTTCATTTTATTTGTTGATGATATCTTGGCTATAAAACTTTGTCCTTGAATTCTTTATGGTGGGTTCTGATTTGTTAATGCTTGATATGCTTGCAGTTTGGCAGATTAACTCCTTGGATATATGCATATGTTGGCTTTAGGAGATCTATTTAGTTTATCATCTACTGTAAGTATTTTATTCCCCTTGCAAACAAAATATTTATATAGTATTAATTGAATGTTATTTTGGTTGTCTATGTAAATGTTCTTAGCAGTAGGGTTGGACCAATAGCTCTAATTTTTAGTAGGTGGGCTACAAAAAAGGTAGCAGGCTATACTCAAAATAGTCATGATTCTCATCCAAAGTTTCTTGGGTTAAGAAAGTTGGAGGAGAGGTTGAACTCTTATGGATTCTAAGGATGATTTTTTATCCTCAAGTGTTATTATAGATGGCTATAATTTTCATGCTTGTGTGAGATTCATAGCTAAAAAAATCATAACATAAATATTACAATTCAATTAATGATTGTGTGTCTTTTCCTTTTAGCCTCTCATTGACTATTTTATCAAATTTTCAACTAACGTCTTCTGTTTGGATGCAAAAATTCATACCTCGTAACATCATTATTCATTAGCAAGGCACCAAGTTTCATCATGGAAATTATGTGGGTATGGGGAAAGACCATACTCTTTATGCTCTTAGGGCATGTAAAATTTGCTAGAAACAAAAAGTTTGGGTGTAAATGGGTGCATGTTAAACCAATTGAAGGTTATGTCCTCCATGTAGTGTACCAGAAAACAAAAAATATAGAAGAATCATAGGTAGGATGATAATAATTTTTTATTCCAAAAGCATCATGAAAATTACATTTAAACTACGAAGGATTAATTTCAATTCCCTTCCATGAAAATGAAGCTTGGCAACAATGAATGAATGGAATTCTTTTTCCATTTTAAAACACTAAGTTTGTAGTAGCATTAAATGTGAACTCTATTCTGTAAAAAATGAGAATTCTTTTAACTTCCTCCAACTTCAAGTAACATAAAATCTTCATTATGATTACTTGGTAATTGTGAGTCTCTGTTCAAAAATCTGCAAGAGAGTTGAGATCTTACTCTACTGTATATTGTTAGATATTGCTTTTCTTTTAGAAATATGTTTGGATGCACAATCACATATGTTAAATCCATCTTGTTTAGGTATTTTTTTGTCTTGATATATCTTTAATGGACTTTTAGTTTGTTTTCTTCAACTCAAGTATAACAATAAACTAGTTATTTCATTTTTTCCATATATATATATATATATATATATATATATATATATATATATACATATATATATATTTCTTTATCTATGTGTGCTTAAAAATACACTTGAGAGCCCTATCACACTTCCATAGTGGTACGAGCCATGAGGAAGATCAACTATTCCAAATTTGTATCAATACATACAGGTAAGTGTAGGCAATTTGCCTCTAGTTGAAATTGTTTAAAATTGCAAGTTCGAAGTTTTGTGCTAAGATGGAAATATGGTCTATGGAATATTTGGGAGAGTGAATTCATAGAATCTCAACATGTTTGGGCTGAATATTCTTTAAATATGCAAGAAGAACAGGCTCAGAATAGATGATTAACTCTAGAGAATCTTGACGTATGCTTTCTATTGCATTATATTTATAAATATTGAACCTACTCTATTTACAACACTTATTCTACTTGAATATTATATGATTCATGGGAAAACTCGGTATTCCTCACATTAATACTCCCTTTCAAAAAGTTTGACACATTTTGGCTGATGACAAAGGTTGGAAGGTACAAACAAACTTCAAACAGTATGAGTTGTTAAAAAAAAATCCATTTTGTTGGACTCAGCAACAACATAATGGGAAGCAGTGGAATTAGAATAATTATCGAAAAAATGTTATTTAGGCTCTTGGTGGAGTGGAAGGAATTTTGGAGCCAACAGACAAAAAAAACAGTGATACTCTTAAATCCAATATCCTACATGAGACTCACACATACATATTGATGGTAAAGTATTTAGAGTTGGTGAATTCACTTGCAATGCCTTGGCAACACAAAAATAATGTTTTGAAGTGACGAAACAATATTTCATGTGTAAACTGTAGCCCAACCAATATTAAGTTTGAAACTCATATTGTAATATTTTAAATTTGATATAATATAACTTACGATTGAAATTACGTATAGTTGTACTTGATCTTTTTTAGTATTGTAATTAACATATTTAACTTTGGATTTTCATATTAGATGAACATGCATATTGTATGACAATTTCCTAATTTAGTTGCAAAACCATAATAATTAATTTATGTTGATTAATAATAAACACATAAAATCAATTTAAAACTAATAAACTAATAGTTTATATTGATTAATGATAAACACAAATAAAATGAATATACGAGGACTAAATTAGTCGTTTACAATGATTATTAATAAAAGTAAATGAAATTAATATAAATTACTACATAAATAGTTTATATAATGAATATGAAACTACCGAAAAAAGATAAATGACCACTATAAATGGTAAATTTGTGATTACAAATTACAACTGAATTTGCATATATATATATATATATATATATATATATATATATATATATATATATATATATATATATATTTAAGTTGTGGTTCACAGTCACTGAGTGGCCGCTACATCCATGGGAAAATATCTGGGCAGATCCACCCAAAGGGATCTGCCCGTCAACCAATCTTAACAGGCCTAACCCCGAGGGCGTCGAGGAGATTTGACCCCGTGACCTCCCAAACTGGGAAAGTGCTTTAGCAACGGGAACTCGACCATTTGAGCTATCCCTTAGGGCTAACAGAATTTGCATATATATATGACTAGCAGTAGCTAATTTATAACATATTATAACACAACTGACATTTAGTCATATTTCATTGGTCATTAATTGGTCTCAATTGATTACTAAAATCTGGATATATATGACTATTAGTAGCCAATTTACAATATCTTATAACATGATGGACATTTTGATCATATTTTTCTCAGGTGATAATATATTAGTATATTTTGTTGTGCATTTGGTCATTAATTGTGGAAATAAATGACTAAATCAATGAATAAATTAATGACCAAATTTATGGCTAAATATACTACTATATGATAAAATTGAGATAACCAATTAATGACTAAGCTAAAAATGACTAAAAGTTGGTCGCATTATAAGATACTGCAAATTAGCCACTATTGGTTACCGACTAGAAACTGGATGTTTATATGCAAATTTTAGTCAATTTTTTAGTAACTGATTAGCCATTTTGTACTAGTGGATGGATCTAAGCTAATTGTAGATGAGAGAAATAATGTCACATTTTTATATTGTCATTATTATGTATATGTTTAAGATCAACTTTAAAATTCACATTATGTTTTCCTTGCTTGGCATGACTTTATCATTCCCTCTTTTAATTTAGTATGTGTTCTTGTTCCCAGAGCACAAGGTGGTAGTTCTCCCATTCCCACGACACCCAGACCAAGTAGTATGGTCACTTCTTTTGATTAGATTCAATTGGTAGGATATCGTCTTCCTCCTTATGTGCCCTTCCAGACCATAATACAAGATTATAATATAGCCATACCTGAAATAGTCATACACAAATTCATGTCTGCTATTATTTTATCCTAAAATTCTTGGAAAGATTTAGGTTCTCTACAGCTTATGCCCGTTACCCAAAATCTATTAGCTTTAAACAGAGGGACTAGTCAATAGTTAGGGATCCTTCCTCAATTTCCTATTACTTTGGGAGGAATTATTGTCTATATAAATGCGATGGTAGTCCAAATCCCTTTGGATTTTAGTTTACTCCTTGGGCATGGCTATATTTATGAAATGGGAGCTCTCGTCTCTTGAACCTTTCATGTGATGTGTTTCCTCTATGAAGGAAGAATCATGACCATTTACTAGCTTTTGTTCATTGCTCCTAATTTGAGTCCCAATCAACCATCTTCCCTAAATGGTCCTCATATGCAAGTGGTATCTCCTGTGGAACAAATTAATTATGTGCCAACATTTTCCATGCCAATGTCTACTAATAATATAGTAGGCGATGTAGTGCATCATGTACTAGGAGCACTAGAACCTGAACTTTCCATTGGATCCTTTGATATGTATCCCTTCCAAAACATTGTTCTCCCATTTGATGAGAGATTATTGGAATAAATGGTTTTTGGGGAGACTTGATTAATATAACTAGAGGTATCAGATCAAAGTTCCTTTTCTTATTTCAAGCTCCTCAAAAAATGAAAATAGGTTCTTGGAGAAAAGTTCCTTGCCTTTTGTCAATATCCTTAAAAACTGGAACAAGGTTCCTAGAGAAGAGTTCCCTTTTCTTGTTTCAGGCTGGTTAAAAAATCAAATAAAATCCCAAAGCAAATTTATTTGTCTTATGTCAAGCTCATTAGGAAATGAAATTGGATCCTAGAGTAGAGCTTATTTTCTTATGTCAAGCTCATTAAAAAATGAAACAATCTCTATGAGCATAGTTATTTTCTTTTGTCAATATCATTAAAAAATGAAACATATCCCCTTCCATTTTGAGCCTTTGATTAGATCTCATAAACTCCCAGTCATGTCTTTCGCTTGATCTCATAAATTAATCTTCATTCACCTATTTGTAACTAGTAGTCTACTTAGGTGAATGAAATGAAACTTGCGGGGCATGTGCCTAGAATTGAGTCACTATGTTGGGGACATGCAAAATTATTTCAAGCATATATTTTCTCTATTTCAAGCTAGTGTAAAAATGAAAGCACTCTCAAGCCCAATTTTTTCTATGTTTCAAGCTTGTGTAAAAATGAAATCTATTATTATGTTGGGGGCATGCAAACTTCTTTCAAGCATAGATTTTCTCTATTTCATGCTTGTGTAAAAATCAAACCACTCTCAAGAATAATTTTCATCATGTTTCAAACTTGTGGAAAATAGAAACCATCTTCCAGTATAACCAACTATAGTTTCCACATGTTTCAAGCTTGTGAAAAAATGAAACCATCTTCATCCTACCTGTCGAGATTGCCATTTTTTTAGCCTACCTTTTCCAAATGAGCCTTGGTTTCCTCATTCCATCGTCACCATTTTCTTGGTTGATCATATGCTTTCACTTGGTTGTTTTACCCTTTCTAGAGGAACCGTTGTGATGAGTGGTCTTATTTGCAAGCCTCTTGACCTTTGCATGTTTTGAGCAGTTCCATCATGATTGAAACTAGTTGCTACCCTTTATACCACTCATTCCTCCAGGAGGAGTTCTCTTTCAGCTCTTTTCAGACTCCGAAAACATGAAAATATTATTGAGAAATTTTCTTTTTGAACTCATTAAATTAAATAAAAGACGTCTACCTAGTATAAGTTTAACCGTTTTATGGACTGAGATAGAATATTTATGAAAAAGGAATACCTTAGTCAAATATGGCTAAGAGGTCCTGCTAAGTATCATTGTTTTTCCTTTTCAAACTCAAGAGCTAATTTTACACAAAGGAACCTTTGGTGTTTTCTTTTTTACCTCTTTTTAAAACTCTCTAAAAATGAAAAAGGAGTAAAGTTAAACCTTCGCTGGACTCGTAATAACATCAAACAGTGATGGACTCGATGAACATGACAAAACTGAACCTCTCCTTCTCATGTTTCATTAAAATACTCAGAGGGATTCATCTGAAAGATGAACTTATAGTTCAATCATATGTTATACTCCTCAATATTGTTTAAAATAAAGAGGTAATGGTTAGAAATGACTGGGAAATTGGGAAAATAGGGTACTTAATCTATTAATGGTAGTGAGTCTCTATTGAACATGACACTTTTTTAGTTCATCTCCATGATTGTTGGGTTGGGTAATTTGCTTGCCTATTTGGTTAATCACATACCATATCAAAAGCCTCCATAACTGGTTTTGGGTCAATGCTGCCAACTCCATCCAGTGTCACTGATATGTTCAAGAGTTGTCCTCCAGATGATATCTAATACAATACCTTTGAGCCTTCATTCATGCTTTTCGTTCTTTAACCATTTCTACATTAGCATCATTTCATCTTGAATTTTGATACCCTTTTCATGTTGTTGATGAGGGATACATTAAGGCCCTCCTACAACAAGTCACCTCTTGTCCACATCAGCTCATTATACAGGAAGTTGACTTAGATGCTCCCTTCGGTACCTTGGGGCTTGTAGACATCAATGTAAAGTTTCCTCACTTTCGGTGACAAGTTTTCATCATTGGCCTCCGATTAGAATATTTTATGTGATGTTCCACTTCAACTCATCTATTCACACCATATGGATTGCACTTCAGTATCTCAAGAACCATTAACATGATTGGTGGTTTCTCTCACATCTGTTAATGGCTTACATCACTGGTGGGTAATTAGATGGTTTCTACTATGTTCAACATGAGCTCATTTATTCACATGGTTAGAATCATACTATCAAGAAATCAAGTGAATGAAATAAAAGACCCCAGATCTAGTTTCATTCATCAGGGATGTGATTTATGATTCATACTAAGATCACAGAGTATGATGGCTATGATCATAGAAACAATCATATGAACATGGGTCCACACGTTTTCATCGATGGAAGATACATTTTTATCTTTGTACATGTAATATTGGCTTATAAGTTTAGCATGGGTATGAATCCCTCGGCAATGATATCATGATGAAAATATGTATTGTAATAGATAATGATCTCGATCAAGTTTTTCTTGATTTGGACTTGTCACAAGGTAAAGAACTTCAGTCCTTAGCCACTACTTTTGACTTTGTGCTTTAGAGGCAACCTGTTACGAACCATTTTTTCACATCAACTCAAAAGGCCTGAAAAACCAGATCAATCAACATCCTAAATACTTTTTCATTATCCCTTGGTAAATCTATAATCATCTCCTCTCTAAAAATTATGAGCTTCTAGGAAAATCAAACTAAAACCCAAATCTTTTTCCCCGGCACACCCTGCCCTTTGGTCCACTTGCACTGGTTGCATGTTGCATAACTGAGCAACTACAATAATTAGTGCAGGTTTCTCTACTGTTCAACTACGTTGATTCTAGAAATTTAGAAAAATAAAAAATATCTCTAAAGCTTCCTCTTCCAGAAGCTTCGATGGTATTTTTAACCATTTACCGTGGATAGAGAGCTAAAATCCTATCTTAGAGACATCATATCTTATCGCTTGAACTCATATTCCCCCCTTAAGTGGATCTGAAGCCTAGATTGGTAATTAGATAAAAATTCCCATATTACTACACTCCTCCTATAAGTTTACTTCCTCCCATAAGGTTTGGGTTTTCCTTTAGAGATTGAAAGCACCCTTATGTTGTTTCTTTGAGCCAAAAGGAGTCACCATATTCATGCATTAAGGTTGATGTTGAGGCGTGCTTTGTGACAAGGAAGGACAAGTCAACTTTCGGAGGCATATACAAAGTCAGCTACTATTTATGGTTGTAAACTATCTCCTATAGTTATCAATACAAAGAGTATATTGTTTCCTATATTTGTTGTGTTATGTTTACACTCATGTATTTAAATTCATTTTTTGATTCATTCAATAGAGTTGTTAAAATATGCTACGTGGGTATTGTATATCCTTTGCTTTTTTCATTCGCATGTGCAAGTTATTATCATTCTAGCGCTTGGATCTAGAAATGGAACTTACAGGTGAGAACGAAAGGAAAGTTTGCTATAGATATGAACTAGGCTTATTTCCAATTCTCTAATTTCCTTGTGGAAAAATCTATCTTTTTTTCTTATTTCGTTCTACAACAGACCTCTAGATCTAGGGAATCCACCTTTGTCTGCAATCATGAAAATTCCGCATAACACTTCTTCTCGCCATTTGACACGAATGGCAAAGGATGCACCCAATGAAGGAAAATCTACCAAAAAAATTTGCATCCTATTATTTAATTGATCCAACAAGATAAGTACCTTCTAATACTAATTCAATTTGAATCATTTGGAATTAGGAGGAAAATCTATTATTTATTGTGTAGGTGTTATGCTCCTATACCAATAGGTGTCATATTTCATGATTGACTGGTAAAATCCCAAATATGTTCATCCTTTCCTTGCTGCAAAGGTTCCATATTTTGAAAAGATCAAAAAGCTTAAAAAATGTAAAGGGGGTATGCCCTAAAATAGAAATCAAAGAATAGAAAGAATGAAATGGTTAAAAAGAAAAGAAATGAACCCCAAAGAAAAGACCAGGAAAGTGTGCTAGCCCAAAATGCCACTACTATTTTGTTTTTGCAAAGAATTTCATTGTGTGCAATTAGTTGACTCTTGTCACAATTTATGGATGGCCAAACAGCTTAATCTTGGCCAGTTCATTTTAAATTTCTTGTTTTAGAGATAGAGAATAAAATATGTCCAAACAGTTCAAATCTTGGCAGATAGGTAGCTAAGTAGAGAAGCAAAAGTGCTCAACAACTAAATTTGATCCCTTGGAAGAAATAAGGGTAGACTTAAATAGGATTACAGTCAACAGAAAAGAAGAGAGCAAGGGTTTTCTAGTCCAAACTACACCCATGTAAAAGGAAGAAAAAATGTTAGGTACTGTAGGATGGGTAGGCAATTTTGGTGTTGCAGAAGCATGCTTATGATTAATATTTGTTTCTCAAGAGGTTCATCTCATTTGATATCATAAGTATAATGGTGATTGTTTGGTTAAAAATCAAGTGATGCATGTCTAACTTTCCCTCACATTTCTCCCAAAATCACTTATTAATTCTCCTCAAGGATATTGAGATCTGCTCAGTACTCCTAAATCACTCCATTTCATAAAAAAGGCTAGAGAAGTATAACATTCTTGCTTCAGGCTAAGAAGCCACATTCCTTGTGTTAAATCCTTTCGTTCCCTCAACCTAAGTTATCAAACTTTGTAACTTAGTGTTTTTTGTTACAAACCCATTTTAACTGCTAACACTAGTATATAACTCCATATGGTTATTCCCCCTGCCTGTACTATGTAAACATATAAAAAACCACAAAAATTTTAATATCCCGCTCCTGGTTAATATATAACCATAAGACTTTACAAATGAGGGTTTAGTGGTTCACCCGAAATGCATTAAACACCTCCATGTGCGCAAATATTCGAGGTTAAATAACATTTGTTTAATTAACTATTAATCCCCCCGACAGCCAATAGCACACCCCCCAGTATGTTTAAAATCATTCTTTATTGATTAGGTCCCTCACCGCACCCCTCCACCAGCTCCATTGAGCGCCAGCCGTTAGATCCGGGCCCAATGATCGAACGACCCACAATCATATCACGGCACCCCTCCACGCTGATCTTTACCGCCAGGGGAGCCGGTAGTCTTCCCACCGTACAAAGGACACACGGCGTCCCCCCACCATGCTCACGGCCCTCCCCACCAAAACTGCTTTGGCCCATAAGAGGTGCGGGCCCAAACCACTTACCGCCCCCATTGACCCCCCACTTACGTCACCTCCATGTCATCGGCACGTCACACTTCCATACCCCGCGTCATGACAAAGCTATCCCTTCATGTTGATGTCATATGACCAAAAGCGCCAAACATCCCGTGAAGCTCATTTTTTGTTAAAAAAACCGTCAAAACGTCATTTCCGCTCATTTCTATTCGTTGTTTTCACAATACTATTGCATGCAAATTAACGTCCAGTAGCTAACAGAGCTCCAGTCCGCCACCCTGACCAGCAAACTCCAGCGTTTTGCACCTCAACTCATCGGTCAACCTGCCAATTTCACTCATGTGCTTCCAAAAGACAGGTATTTATCCTTTTCCACCTCCTGAACCTGTGTTTTTGGGTTTTCCTCTGCAAAATTTTACCTATAGGAGCCAATTTTAAACTCAAGTAGTCCACAATTTCTATTCCAAGGCACCCATAGCTTCTCTATTGCCTTTTCTCTACAAAAATTCAACCTCCGAATTAAAAAACACAGACAATTGAACTATGGCAGCCCTGGTCGCCCTCAATGTTGTGCCTCTCAATGCACCTCATACAGACCAACATCATTTACCCTTGGCCGACAGAGATTTCCAAATAAGAGACCCAATTGGTTGCCAAAATCATCTGCAAACTTTCTGCCTAGTCAGAAATAGTCATTTGGATAATTCTGATATCTATGGAATATGGGAATCCAATATCCCCAAGTACTACCTTCCCTCAGTCAATATATTCCTAGATATTGTTTGCCACTGCTGTGCCAATTATGACCCTGTCAGTAAAGCAGTTATCATTTTCTACATAACTGCTGAGTCTATCAATGAAATGCTACAATTCCATCCAGTTCAGCCTCTTGCTCCTCTCTCCATGGGATATTTGCTGGAGCAAGGCTCTCAATTGTCCAGTGCAGAAATAGCCAGGATTGCTAGGTTATTCATGAAGCCAGAATGCCAGCCCCAAGGCCCAGCTCTTTATTGATATGTCTCCTTCAATGAGACTGGAAGAATTCTTCTTGAGATGATATCAATAATCTTGGGTTTCAGGTCCGGTGAATTTGTGGATGAAATGGTCCTGGTTCTGTTGTCCACCTTCACTCCTGGACAGCCCCCTACTATTATGTATGACTATGCCTCTTTCATTACTGAAAAAATCCATGGTCAATTTATGAATTTGGAAAGAGAAGGAGTATTTAAATACACAAGTTTCATATAACATCTACTGTTGTATTACCACCCAGACATTTTTATATTTCCCATCAGAAAATTGGATGCCAAAGGAGAGAGGAGGTCTGTAATCTTTTGGACCTTTGTCTTCCACAGAATTGTTGAATCCCCTTATACTTACTATGAATTCATTGACCTGTTCATACATCCAGCCTCCACTCTATTAATAGCAGCTCCTCCTCCTAGGCTATCCGGTGACATAAGGAAAATTTTACAGCTCTCCAAGAACTACAGGATAGGTGACTGGTACTTCTACCAGGACGACACTGATATCAGGATATATAGTTGTGAGTTGTTCCCTTAGAGGCTGCCTAAATATGTTCTTATGAGACTGTTTGCTCTGGAATATTTCAGACAACTTATTAATGTAGATTTGACTCATTTTTACAATGTCAAAAAGAAAGCTCAGCTGAGGATAAGAAACCAATTGGGCCCCTTTATCATTAACAAAAGGGAAGCATGGGAAGATGATGATAAAATATTAGGGGAAGATCTTAAATTGAAGAAAAGATTCTGGTGGGTACCATATGACCCAAATGGCTTTATAAGTGAAAGAAAAGTAAAAAACCGGTTGTCCGCTTACACACATCATAGGATCCCTGAAGTAGAACAATATGCCAATTAGGATGAATGGATAGAGGGTACATTAGTACAAGAACTTACTCAGTAACAAGAAATGGAACAAGCTATGAAATATTTAGAAAAGAACCTTGACCTGGACTCTTTTGGATAGGTATCTTTCAAGCTGCCTCAGCAAGCCAAAGTGGGTACGTCTTCTGCTGGGAATTCACAGGAACCTATATAGGGGGCCAGCACACCAGTTTCAGGTTCTTCAAAGGGCAAGGAAGTGGCAGGCACAGATAAATAAGAAATGACAGATCAACAGGAGGAAATTCCTATGGTACAGACCAAAGCACCAGAGATACCAGCATTGCAGACTCCTCTTAATGAGAAAAAAGGTAAGAAAAGGGATAGAGAAGAGGCCACACCCACCAGTGGACCTGTAGAACAACCAGGTGCTAAGAGGCAAAGACTCAATCCTCTATCTTAAGAGGAAATCATTGAATAGACATTAGAAAGCCTAAGAGGTGAGAAGGCAACCAGCCCACAGACATCCCTAGTGATAGACACATCAACTAGCTCACACAGGCAAGAGTTGGAAAGGAAGCATAGTGTGGAAGTTTCATCCACAAGGCCACCAAGCAAACAGACCTCTGATGTCAAAAGAACTTTCACATAGATTAAGGCTATAAACGATCCAATGAGGCTGCAAATTTATGACCAATAGCTCAAGATGGCCCCCACAAAACAACAAAGGTTGACGTCTGCATATGATATAAAGGAGGGAAAAATGATCATGAGCTACTTCAAACCCAAGATACAGCAACCACAATTGGCAGCTGATTATATCAGGACAAATCTGGAGGTCTTGGCCAAAGACATTCATCCAATAGATCACAAACAGACAGGAGAAATGGCATATTCTACACTAGCTGACAAGGCAATGTTCGCTCATAAATTACAAAATTCATTGGAGAACACCTATGCTCAGCTAGAATTAGAGAAAGCTTCCTCTCTAGCAAAGGACAATAGGATAAAATCATTGGAGGATATTATCATTGAACTGGGACATGATCCCAAAGATGCCAAAGGCATAAAAGAATTAATGAGGAAGAAGGAAGAGGACATTGCTGCCCTCAGGAAAAAGCTCAGGATGCCTCCTTCTATGGATCCACAAACAATAAATGTTGTGCAGCAGAAATCCGAGGAGGACATGATGGACCTACTCATGAGGTTGAATGAAAGATTGACTGAGACAGAGAAAGAATTGGAGAAAGAATGCAAGAAAAGTAGGGAGTGTCGACCTCCCAGGCACCTCAAGTAACTCTAGCAGTTACAACTACCCCTCCCACAGGTATAACAGTAGTGCCTTCCAGTGTCCCATCATCAACTACAGAAATTGTCACAGGAGCAACATCAACAGCAACACCACCAGGCAGAATCACTGCCATGACCATAGAACAATTAATCAAAGGCATGGAGGAGTTGAAACTCCAAGTATTTGAATTGAAGCAAGTCAAAGAAAAACTGACAAAGATTGAGCAAAGCTATGATAAATCCAAAATTACTGTGGCAGAAAAGACAAGAGAAGTCAAAGCATTGGAAAACAAGGTAAGATCCTTGGAAAAAGATCTCTCTCTGCATAAGCCTCTGGCAAAAATCAGAGGAATTTTGTGGACTATTATCATTCAGTCACTTAGTGGTGTATGGAGGTCTATTCAGACCATTTATGAATAGATTGATTTGATAAAAGTGGCCCAAGTAAAAGTTCATAAAACAAGAGCTGTATTGGGGAAAATGCCTGAGAAAGCTAACAGGCTAATCAATTTTTTGAATAACAAGACTAGTGAAGAACTAGCAGCACTGGATATCAGAGACAGAACATGTACCATTTTAGATGTCAAGAGAGTTCTGACCATGAGAACTCTAACGGAAAACTTGGACAGAAGATACTAGGACATCCAAGTAGAAATTGATTCTTTCACAGAAAAATTTACAGTCCTGAATCAGAAGGGTTTGCCAAGTCTTGTGGGAGATAATGAGCGTATGATGAAGCACAAAGACTATATACATAAATTAAATACATTTTCTATCAGTCAAGCTAGTGCATCTTCAAGTACTTCAACAGAAAATGCATTTCCATCTGGCGAGTCCCTTTATGACAGCCTGGAAAATCTTGTTTACATAGAGCATGAGGTGAAGCATCTGTTCACCACCCCACCTAACTTCTACAGGTACACAAAAACTAATGAGGCTTTAAGGAAGCTGCAAAGACATCAAATACTAGGACCAGAGTGCTGGCAAAGCATGCTAGAGATCCTGTAGACTTATTATTTGTCAAAATCAAAATCGTGTACCATCTATTGTAAATGCGCAGAACAGAAATGAAGCACGGTCCTGTAAATTTAAGCATATCACATCAACATTAAAGGAATTCTGGCTAGAATAGAAATATCAGCACAGAGGATCTGCAGAAAGCAGCTAGGAGACCGACTTACAACACCTACATCCAATACTTCTCTTTAATTCGGATCAACCAGCGCAACATGAATTTATTGCACCATTTATTGTTTCCCTGTTTTTGAGACTGTCTGTCTCTATCTATGTAAGAGAAACATTAATTGTTAGCAGATATTTATTCCTATCAGATATTTTACACAATATCTTGGCATTTTTGTATAAATACCCCCCTAGACAAAGTATTTGGGGTTGGTTCGTGGAGAAAGTTCATAACTGTGACTGCAATACTGAACAATTTTTGGAATAAAAGGTTGTTGGAACCATTCGTTTTGCTCACTGGATGAAGATTTGATGCTAAGGACAATGTTGCAGAATTCTTGAATCATTTCATGGATCAATAAGTCTCTTCAAACTTGTGTTTTATAGTTATTGTGTTTACTATATCATCTATGTTTCATGATCTAAGTAATAGAGAAAAAGAATAACCCAGAATTTGCTTGTTTTCACTCTGTGTTCAATCTCTGTTATTATTAATGTTTTCTTCAAGAATTAACATAAACAGTGAATTCTTAATTGCTCCTGTTTCCCCTGGTTCTTTCACCTTGAATATTAACTAAGGAATTCTTAATTCCTCCTTCGCAATAATCATCCTTTTCCCTCTGTCAACATGATGAATGATTCTTAATTTCCCTTCACCCATTGGACCCATTCCATCAGATTTCAGCCTATAAATTGTTCCATATTTGATTACCTTGCTCTGTGATAAATTCTCTGATAAGAAACCTAACGCAGGAAAGCCATATTTCTTTGACTCCATCTTGCCCAATGGACTGAAATGCTCCAGCTTAACCTCATTGTTCTATTGACGCCCCATCCTTCCAATGAAAACCTCAAACAAAACCCCTACACTTCATAACTAGCCTAATATACCTCAAACAAAGCTAAATCATAAAGAGAGAGCCCTCTCTAGATGCAGATTGGCTAGAATCTGTGTCTAAAAGATTGGTCTATGGTTACCTCGGCCATATTCCCTTTCTTACAACTTTGGTAACACCCTGAGTGATAACATTATGGGTGACTCCACTGGGGATCTGAATAATTGTTTGTTATTGCTATTTATTTTTTAAAGCTATAGATGGAGCCTGAAGTTAACCAGGTAGCCTTTGAAACTGCTTTTGCTATGCAATTGCAGGAGTAAATAAAAATTGCTTTAGTATATCTCCAGTCAAGTTTTAGGCATTGAATAGCTGTCTCAAATACTTGATCAGTTCCCTGTTTCAATAGATCTTCAGGAAAATTCAAAACTCCCATATTTAAAACTTCCTAGTAAGATACTGTTAAAGTTGTATCTCTCAAATGTTTGAAGAAAAACCAAAAATATATTCAGAAGTTGGCTCCAAAGAAGAATATCTATTAAACTAGATCAAATCTAGATCCAAATCCCCCACCTGTGTTTCAAAATCCTAATCTGGTTCCTAAGCACCTTAAAAGCCAGTAGAACCTTACCCAATGTGAGCTTACTCTTGCAAAAGCATCAGTCCTTTCTACCATTACTGTCACTTCTCCTAGTTCACCATCAGCACTTCAAACCATCTTCTCCACTCCCCCATCCACTGCAAAAATTTGAACTGTTACCCCTGTTCTTCCAGCTGTTACATTTATCTATGCAAATATGGCAAACAGATATGCTCCCTTGCAATTAACTGCAAATTGAGGGGCTATGCCTCAAGATTGTCAGAGAAAAATCACCTATTTTGATGGTACTGGCACTTACACAGCTCAACAACACACCAAGGAAATTATGGATTATTTTGAAAACTATGAGATTGATAATGATGATGTAAGAATGAAAATCTTTGTCCAAAGTTTAACTGGAGATGTTAGAGCCTGGTCTAGAGCACTCCCTGAAAACACTATTGCTGATCCTGAAGCCCTTTTTCACACTTTCCTAAACATATGGGAAAAGAAAAAAGATCCCCTCCACATTTTATGAGAATATGAAAACTTAAAGAGAGGTCCACAAGAAACTGTTCAAGATTATTGTGTTAGATTTAACAATGTGTACCATGCTGTTCCTCAGAATCTTAGGCCGCCACCGGACTTGGCCTTGATCAAATTCCCTGATGGATTTGACTCGGACTTGGCATATCAACTTAGGTAAGGAGCTCCTCGCAGCCTAGAAGGCATGCAAAGTATAGCTGTCAGTGTTGAGGCCAACCTGATTTCTAAACGAGCCCGGGCTAGGGCTGAAAGAAGGATACCCATTAAAGAAGAACCTTCTGAATTCGAGCAGAAATTAGTTGTTATCATCAAAGGAATGGACAGACTTGGTGATAGAGTAGAAACAATTGAGAGAAAATCCCCTTGGGATGGTCAATCGAGCAACACCAAAAGAAACCCAAATTTCAGAAAAAATCAGAATCCCAACACTGGAAAGGCTGGTCCTAACTAGAACATTAGACCTCCATTCCAAGAAAACTATACTGAAGCGTCAAATTCTAGTGAACCAACACATGACACCCATATTAACTTAATGGGGCTTAATAGTGAAGAGCAAATTTTCTTGACCCAAGAAGACCAAGAAGCTCATACTCTTAATCAGTTCCAAATCCAATCAGGAGAGTCATTTGATTTTAGAGAAGGATATGAGACTGCCATCTATGAAGTTCACAAGCAATATAATCTGAGAAGCAGGAGAATAGATGTCCCTGATGACACTAAACATAAAAAAACTAAGTAACCTACTAAAGCCAAAATCAGGAACCCTCCTATGGAAACTCCTTATAAAGAAGTTCCTAACCCAAACAGTCCAATAGTTGAAGATGTTTCAGATAATCATCAGCCTAATAAACAGTCTTCATCTTCCATTCCTTCTAAAGAAATTGTAGGAGAACCTACAGAAATTGACATACAAGCAACTTCAGCCCACAACACTGCTCCTGATAAAGGAAAAACACTGAAAAAGAGATGAAAAAGAAAATTTTGCTGCTCGAAATGAGGAGACCCAAACAGAAAAACCTTTTAGCCTTGAGACTGAAATAGGCAAGCTGAAGATAGCAATTCCATTGTCAGAATTGGCTAAGCATGATGTCTATAGAGAACAAATCAACAGATCACTTCAGATTTCTGAAAATAGAGATGCAATAAATGTCTTTGATGATCCGCCAGAATTAATTTTTGGCCCTGAAGTAAATGGTAAATCAGTAGAGGGAGGGGTCCCTCCTTTCTATGTAAGTCTGAATATTCATGACAAAATGCTGCACAATGCAATGTTTGATTCGGGAGCTTCCCATAATTTAATGCCCAAATCTGTGATGGAAAAGTTAGACCTAGATATCACCAAGCCATACAAAGACTTGTTCTCTTTTGATTCAAGCCAAGTCCGATGTCTAGGATTGATCAAAGTTTTATGTGTGTCATTAGTTCAACACCCGACCAAGACAATTATAATGGATGTAATGGTAGCCAATATTCCACCAAAATATGGCATTTTGTTGTCCAGATCTTGGGGTGCAAAGCTCCAGGGATTTTTACAGTTGGACATGTCCTATACCACAATTTTAGTTTTTGGCTAGCCAAAGAGATTTTACCAAGAAACCCTGATGAAATACGTGGTCAGCAGCCAGTAGAAACCACAAAATTTTCCCATCTATTCCAGGCATTCTGATATGGATTCCTTCATCCTATACAATGCTGAGATTTACCCTCCAATTTATAACAAGGTTTTAGCATTAGCATAGGATGAAATCATAAATGAGAAATCTAGTGTTCAGATTCCATAAATTTCTATGATTAATGATATAACAAACACACAAGGGAAACCTCATAAAACTGAAAATCCAAATATGCCTAGTAAGCAAATTTCTAAGACTCCTGATCCTGCCTATAACCAAGAAATCCTTTGGTATTTAGAGTTTAATGGATCAGTCAATAAACTAGGAGCAGGAGTTGGAATTTGGATACATAACATGGAAAATGACCAAGATGAAGGATATGCATACAGGTTGAATTTTAGATGTACTAATAACATGGCTGAATATGAAGCCCTCTTGCTAGGACTCAAAGTGATCAAAAGCTTAGGGGCAGTCAGGGTATCAATTTTGGGAGACTCTGATTTAGTTATTCAACAAATAAAAGGAAACTTACTCACAAATGATCTCAGATTAAGGTCTTATAGTGGGGCAACAATTGAAATACTCAATACCTTCCTTGAAACTCATCTTGCTAAAATTCCAAGGAAACACAATTTGCATGCTCACAACTTGGCATCATTTTCTAGCACTTGTAAACTCCTATTTGAGCCTAATCATAATTTTAAAGATGAAATTAAACACCGGCCAACTGTACCAAACAATATAAAAAACTTGCAGGTGTTTGACAATGACACTTAGATTAATAATTTCCTGACCTTGAAAGAAGAATTTTCCAGCACCAGTATAGACACAGGCACCATTTGTAAAGTTGATCAAATAGATAAAGTTGAAGCATGCATTTTAGTTGAAGCAGCAACTCAAATACTACATCCAACAAAAATTACGAGCAAAGAGTTACAAGAGCTAAAAGAAATAGACTTTGTTGAAACTATTGGAGGAGAGTTTGAAGTTATTGATTTAAAGGACAATTTTTTACCCACAGGCTTGACTCCTCTGGAAGACATTTTTTATTCTAATGATATCCCAAGGAAACCATTAAATGCAGAAATTGAGGACTGTAATATAGGCACTGAACAGAATCCTAAAATGATAAAATTGTCCAAAACTTTGCCTCCTAACCAAAACCTGAAATACATTGAATTGTTCAAAGAATTTTAGGATGTGTTTGCATGGAGCTATGAAGATCTCAAATCCTATGACACTTCTGTGATTCATAATACAATACCCCTCAAAGAAAATCAAAAACCTTTCAAGAAAAAACTCAGAAGAGTCAACCCTATACTCCTCCCTCTATTTGAAAAAGAAGTCAAGAGGATGTATGAAGTGGGAATAGTTGCACCCATTAGAATTTCAGAATGGGTCTCCAATTTAGTGCCCACTAGAAAGAAAATATGAGAAATCAGACTATGTGTTGATTTGAGGAATCTAAACAAAGTCTCTTTAAAAGACCACTACTCCTTACCTAATATGGACCACATTTTACAAAGGGTAGTAGCAGCCTCTAGAATTTCACTGCTAGATGGGTTTTTAGGCTTCAAGCAGATTTTAGTTCACCCTGATGATCAAGAAAAAAACTGCTTTTACAACTCCGTGGGGAACTTTCAAATATGTGAAAATGCCATTTGGACTCAAGAATGCAGGGGAAACCTTCTAATGTGCAATGGACATAGCTTTTTCTAAATAAATTCATGATTTTCTAGTCATATACTTAGATGATCTCATTGTGTTTTCTAAATTAGACCAGCAGCACCTAGATCATCTCAGACAAGTGTTTTTAACCTACAGAAAATATGGTATATCACTAAATCCAAAGAAGTCATTGTTTGGCCTAGAAGAAGGAAAATTGTTAGATCACATAATCTCAAGAGATGGCATCAAAATTGACCCTGACAGAATACAAGCCATCTTACAAATCCCACATTCCAGAAATGTCAAGGAACTTCAAGCTTTCCTAGGGAAAATTAATTTTCTAAGAAGATTCATACCCAACTTGGCTGAACTAATAAGATTGTTGAATAATATGCTGAAAAAGGATTCCATGGTCAAATGGACATTAGAAGCCAAGCAGGAATTTGAAGAAATCAAAATAGCCTTAACCAAAACACCAGTCCTTACAAGCCAAAAATTTGACAGAGACTTCATTATATTTTCATTTGCATCTAAACACACTATTGCTGTTGTTTTGCTACAGAAAGATGATCAATGATGTGAAAAACCCATAGCCTTCTTTAGCAAAGCACTGAGGGATGCACCTCTAAAATACCCAATCATGGAAAAACAAGCTTATGCACTTGTGAAAGCCATCAAAGATTTCAGAGTCTATATACTAAATTCTCATATAATAGCTTATGTGCCAAGCACTATTGTCTAAGGTATCCTGACCCAAGAGGGGATTGAAGGCAAAAGAGGTAAATCGATTGCTACTATACTAGAGTATGATATTGAGATAAAACCTACTAAGCTCATAAAATGATAGGGATTGGCTAAACTCTTGACTGAAACCAATTGCCAAGCCCTAGATATCAACGAACTAGATAACGAACAGGAGATGACGACTCCACAAATCAGCCAGGCCTTCCTAGAATCACCTTGGTATGCTGATATCTGTTATATATTATTAAACCTGCATGCTCCTCCATAGTTATCCAGAACAAAGAAAAGGTTTATAAAAATGAAAGCTTTAAAGTTTTGTATTCTAGATGGTGCTCTCTTTTGGAAAAATCATGAAGGTGTTCTATTAAATTGTCTGATAAAAGATGAAATTGACAAATTTCTCAGAGAATTTCATGCAGGGCACTGTGGTGGACATTTGTATTGGAAATCAACTGCTGATAAAATCCCAAGGGTTGGATTTTACTGGCCCACTTTGTTTACTAATATCAGAAAATTTGTTACTAGTTGCCATAAATGTCAAATCTTTGACGGCAAGAGGAAACTTCTACCTTTACCCCTTAGACCAATTTCCACCGAAAGACCATTTCAGCAATGGGGTTTAGATTTCATTAGGGAAATTCACCCTCCCTATTTTGGCCAGCACAAATGGATTTTTATTGCCACAGATTATTTCACCAAGTGGATAGAGGCCATCCCTTGTAGACAACCCAATGATTTAGTGATCATGCAATTCCTAGAAACCAACATCCTATCTAGATTTGGCTGTCCTAAAAAAATTATAACAGACAATACTGCTGCTTTTAAATCCAAGAGAATGATCAATTTTTGTCATAAATACCACATTACCTTAGGCCACTCCATAGCCTATTACCCTCAAGGTAATGTTCTAGCTGAGTCATCCAATAAAAGCCTCATGAATATCATTAAGAAATTGTTGGAAGAAAACAAGAAAAATTGGCATAAGAAGCTCATAAATGCATTATGGGCAGACAGGTTAACTACCAAGAGATCCATTGGGACTAGTCCATATGAGCTTGTATATGGTATGGAGGCTATATTTCATTCCTCCTTGGGAATACCTGTAATGAAATTATTGCAAGAAGTCCAAGTACAGCCCAATGACATCCAAAGAAGGATAAATCAAACTATACATTTGCAGCAAACTAGAGAAGAGGTATATCAAAGATCTCAAGTGTTACAAGAAAAACTCAAAAAGATATTTGATAAGAGGACTAAGATAGAGGATTTATTCATAGGGGACAAAGTTTTGAAATGGGATTCTAGAAGGGAAGATAAAGGAAAACATGGGAAGTTTGACTTCCTGTGGAAGGGACCTTTTGTTATTCAGGCCTCCCAAGGAAACAATACCTACTTTTTGAAAATACTAGATGGTATAGAAGCAGAAGATGGACCGGTTAATGGTCAGATGCTGAAGTATTATTTTGACCCAGTTTGTTGATATGTCAGGACTCCAACTTGTACATAACGATGCTTAGTTTCTGCAATTTTTTTTTACAGCAATAAAAATGGGAAGGAGTGTAGGAAATTTTGAGAAACAGTCAAGGAACTGTGCCACCTTTTTGTGTTACCAATTTTTTTTAATTTAAACAAAGGCTGAAGAAGGAGACTTGGGAGCTGAAATATGAGAACAAATGGTAAGACAGAGTATCCAAAACAGAAGTGCAAATGTTTGGATCACCTCATAAAGAGATGTCTGCATTTTACATGGTCCTCTGATAGTTTGTTTACAACAAGGGAAGATTTTAGAATGCAGCAAGAATTGAACATAAGGCCATGCGACCTACTGTTTGTGAATTTTCACCAGGAAAAGCCATCCCCAAGTGGAGCCAGTGTTATGCTCCTATACCAATAGGTGTCATATTTCATGATTGACTGGTAAAATCCCAAATATGTTCATCCTTTCCTTGCTGAAAAGGTTCCATATTTTGAAAAGATCAAAAAGCTTAAAAATGTAAAGAGGGTATGCCCTAAAAGAAAAATCAAAGGGTAGAAGGAATGAAATGGTCAAAGAGAAAAGAAATGAACCCCAAAGAAAAGACCAGGAAAGTGTGCTAGCCCAAAATGCCACTACTATTCTGCTTTTGCAAAGAATTTCATTGTGTGCAATTAGTTGACTCTTGTCATAATTTATGGATGGCCAAACAGCTTAATGTTGGCCAGTTCATGTTTAAATTTCTTGTTTTAGAGATAGAGAATAAAATCTATCCAAACAGTTCAAATCTTGGCAGATAGGTAGCTAGGTAGAGAAGCGAAAGTGCTCAACAGTTAAATCTGAGCCCTTGGAAGAAATAAGGGTAGACTTAAATAGGATTACAGTCAAAAGAAAAGAAGAGAGCAGGGGTTTGCTAGTCCAAACTGCACCCATGTAAAAGGAAGAAAAAATGTTAGGTACTGTAGGCTGGGTAGGAAGTTTTGGTGTTGCAGAAGTATGCTTATGATTAATCTTTGTTTCTCAAGAGGTTCATCTCATTTGATATCATAAGTACAATGGAGATTGTTTGGTTACAAATCAAGTGATGCATGTCTAACTTTCCCTCACATTTCTCCCAAAATCACTTATTAATTCTCCTCAAGGATATTGAGATCTGCTCAGTACTCCTAAATCAATCCATTTCATAAAAAGGCCAGAGAAGTAGAACATTCTTGCTTCAGGCTAAGAAGCCACATTCCTTGTGTAAAATCCTTTCGTTGCCTCAACCTAAGTTATCAAACTTTATAACTTAGTGGTTTTTGTTACAAACCCATTTTAACTGCTAACACTAGTATATAACTCCCTATGGTTATTCCCCTTGCTCGTATTATGTAAACATATAAAAAACCCCAAAAATTTGAATATCCTACTCCTGGTTAATATATAACCATAAGAATTTACAAATGAGGGTTTAGTGGTTCACCCGGAATGCATTAAAAACCTCCCTGCCCGCAAATATTCGAGGTTAATTAACATCTCGTTAATTAACTATTAATCCCCCCAACGGCCAATAACACACCCCCTAGTATGTTTAAAATCATTGTTTATTGATTGGATCCCTCACCGTACCCCTCCACCAGCTCCGTTGAGCGCCAGCCGTTAGATCCGAGCCCAATGGTCGGACGGCACACAATCATATCGCGGCACCCCTCCACGCTGATCTTTACCACCCGGGGAGCCAGTAGTATTTCGACCGTACAGAGGACAGGCGGCGTCCCCCTGCCATGCTTGCGGCCCTCCCCACCAAAACCGCTTCGGCCCATAAGTGGTGCGGGCCCAAACCACTTACCACCCCCACTGACCCCCCTACTTACATCACCTCCACGTCTTCGTCACGTAACCCTTCCGTACCCCGTGTCGCGACAAAACTATCCCGTCATGTTGAGGTCATCTGACCGAAAGTGCCAAAAAGCCTGCGAAGCCAATTTTTTGTTAAAAAACCAAAAAACGTCAGCTCATTTCTATTCGTTGTTTTCACAATACTGTTGCATGCAAATTAATGTCCAGCAGCTACCAGAGCTCCAGTCCGACACCCTGACCAACAAACTCGAGCATTCTACGCCTCAACTCATTGGTCAACTTGCCAATTGCACTTGTGCACTTCCAAAACATAGTTATTTACCCTTTTCCACCTCCCGCTTGTGTTTTTGGGTTTTCCTATGCAAAATTGTACCTATAGGAGCCAATTTTAAACTCAAGCAATTCACAATTTCTATACCAAGGCAATCATAACTTCTCTGTTGCATTTTTTTACAAAAATTCAACCTCCAAATTAAAGAACACAGACAATTGAAATATGGCAACGCCGATCACCCTCACTGTTGCACCTCTCAATGCACCTCATACAGACCAACATCATTTACCCTTGGCCGACAGAGATTTCCAAATAAGAGACCCAATTGGTTTCCAAAATCATCTGCAAACTTTCTGCCTAGTTAGAAACAGTCATTCAGATAATTCTGATATCTATGGAATATGGGAATCCAATATCCCCAAGTACTACCTTCCCTTAATCAATATATTCCCAAATATTGTTCACCACTGCTGTGCCAATTATGACCCTATCAGTAAAGCAGTTATCTCTCCTTCACAAGCTATCCTTTTCTACATAACTGTTGAGTCCATCAATGAAATGCTACAATTCTATCCAGTTCAGCCTCTTGCTCCTCTCTCCATGGGATATTTTCTGGAGAAAGGCTCTCAATTGTCCAGTACAGAAATAGCCAGGATTGCTAGGTTATTCATGAAGCCAGAATGCTAGCCCCAAGGCCCATCTCCTTATTCATATGTCTCCTTCAATGAGACTGGAAGAATTCTTCTTCTCATGATATCAATAATCTAGGGTTTCAGGTCCAGTGAATTTGTGGATGAAATGGTCGTGGTTCTATTGTCCACCTTCACTCGTGGACAACCCCCTGCTATTAAGTATGACTATGCCTCTTTCATTGCTGACAAAATCCATGGTCAATCTATGAATTTGGAAAGAGAAGGAGTATTTAAATACACAAGTTTCATATATCATCTACTGTTGTATTACCACCCAGACATTTTTATATTTCCCATCAGAAAATTGGATGACAAAGGAGAGAGGAGGTCTGTAATCTTTTCGACCTTTGTCTTCCATAGAATTGCTAAAACCCCATATACTTACTGTGAATTCATTGACCTGTTCGTACATCCAGCCTCCACTCTATAAATAAGAGCTCCTCCTCCTAGGCTATCTGGTGACATAAGGAAAATTTTACAGCTATCCAAGAACTACAAGATAGGTGACTGGTACTTCTACCAGGACCACACCGATATCAGGACATATGGCTGTCAGATGTGCCCTTATAAGCTGCCCAAATATGTGCCTATGAGACTGTTTGCACTGGAATATTTTAGACAACTTATTAATGCAGATTTGACTCATTTTTGCAATGTCAAAAAGAAAGCTCAGCTGAGGATAAGAAACCAATTACGCCCCTTTATCATTAACAAAAGGGAAGCATGGGAAGATGCTGATAAAATATTAGGGGAAGAACTTAAATTGAAAAAAAGCTTTTGCTGGGTACCATATGACCCAAATGGCTTTATAAGTGAAATAAAAGTAAAAAATTGGTTGTCCGCTTACACACATCATAGGATCCCTGAAGTAGAACAATATGCCAATTAGGATGAATGGATAGAGGGTACATTAGTAGAAGAACTTACTCGAAAACAAAAAATGGAACAAGCTATGAAATATTTAGAAAAGACCCTTGACCTGGACAGTTTTGGACAGGTATCTTTCAAGCTACCTCAGCAATCCAGAGTGGGTACATCTTCTGCTAGGACTTCAAAGCAACCTATACAAGGGGCTGGCACACCAATTTCAGGTTCTTCAAAGGGCAAGGAATTGGTAGGCACAGAGCAGAAAGAAATGACAGATCAACAAGAGGAAATTCCTCTGGTACAGACCAAAGCACCAAAGATACCAGCATTGCAGACTCCTCTTAATGAGGAAAAAGGTAAGAAAAGGGACAAAGAAGAGGCCACACCCATTAGTGGATTTGCAAAATAGCTAGGTGTTAAGAGGCAAAGACTCAATCCTTTATCTGAAAAGGAAATCATTAAAGAGACATTATAAAGCCTAAGAGGTGAGAGGGCAACCAACCCACAAACATCCCTAGTGGTAGACACATCAACCAGCTCACACAAGCAAGAGCTAGAAAGGCAACATAGTGTGGAAGTTTCATCCACAAGGCCACCAAGCAAGCAGAACTTTGATGTCAAAAGAACATTCATAGAGATTAAGGCTAGAAATGATCCATTGAGGCTGCAAATTTATGACCAATATCTCAATATGGCCCCCACAAAATAGCAAAGATTGATGTCTACATATGATATAAAGGAGGTCAAAATGATGATGAGCTACTTCAAGCCCAAGGTACAACAACCAAAACCGGTAGCTGATTATATCAGGACAAATCTGGAGGTCTTGGCCAAAGACATTCATCTAATAGACCAGATTGAGCTGCACAAATAGATATGAGAAATGGTGTATTCTTCACTAGCTGACAAGGAAATGTTGGCTCATAAATTACAAAATTCATTAGAGAACACCTATGCTCAGCTAGAATTAGAGAAAGCTTCCTCTCTGGAAAATGACAACAGGATAAAATCTTTGGAGGATATTATCATTGAACTGGGACATGATCCCAAAGCTGCCAAAGGCATAAAAGCATTAATGAGGAAGAAGGGAGAGGACATTGCTGCCCTCAAGAAACAACTCAAGATGCCTCGTTCTATGCATCCAAAAACAGCAGTTGTTGTGCAGCAGAAATCTGAGGAGGACATGATGGACCTACTCATGAGGTCAAATGAAAGATTGACTGAGACAGAGCAGGAATTGGAGAAAGCATTACAAGAAAAGCAAGAAGTGTTGACCTCCCAGCCACCTCAAGTAACTCCAGCAGTTACAACTGCCCCTCCCACAAGTATAACGTTAGTTCCTTCCACTGTCCCATCATCAACTGCAGAAATCATCACAGGAGCAACATCAACAACAACAACACCAGGAAGCAGCACTGCCATGACCACAGAACAGTTAATCAAAGCCATGGAGGAGTTGAAACTCCAAGTATCTGAATTGAAGCAAGTCAAAGAAAAACTGGCAAAGATTGAGCAAAGCTATGATAAATCCAAAATGACTGTGGCAGAAAAGACAAGAGAAGTCAAAGCATTGGAAAAGAAGGTAAGATCCTTGGAAAAAGATCTCTCTTTGCATAAGCCTCTGGCAAAAATATAATGAATTTTGTGGACTAATATCATTTAGTGTATGGAGGTCTATTCAGACCATTTATGAATAGATTGATTTGATAAAAGTGGCCCAAGTAGAAGCTCAAAAAGCAGGAGTTGTATTGGGGCAAATGCCTGAGCAAGCTAACATCCTAATCAATTTTTTGAATAACAAGACCAGTGAAGAACTGGTAGCACTGGATATCAGACACAGAACAAGTACCATTTTGGATCTCAAGAGAGTTCTGACCATGAGAAATCTAATGCAAAACTTGGACAGAAGATTCCAGGACATGCAGGTAGAAATTGATTCTTTCACAGACAAATTTACAGTCCTGAATTAGAAGGTTTTCCCAAGTCCTGTGGGAGATAATGAGCATCTGATGAAGCACAAGGACTATATACACAAATTAAATACATTTTCTGTCAGTCAAGCTAGTGCATCTTCAAGTACTTCAACAGAAAAAGCACTTCCATTTGGCCAGTCCCTTTATGATAGCCTGGAAAATATTTTTTACATAGAGCATGAAGTGAAGCATCTGTTCACCACCTCACCTAACTTCTACAGGTACACAGAGACTGATGAGACTTTAAGGAAGTTGCAAAGACATCAAATACCAGGACCAGAGTGGTTGAAAAGCATGCAAAGATCTTGTAGAATTATTATTTGTCAAAATCAAAATCGTGTACCATCTACTGTAAATGCACAGAACAGAAATGAAGCACAGTCCTATAAATTTAAGCATATCAGCTCAAAATTAAAGGAAATCCAGCTAGAAGAGAAAGATCAGTGCAGAGGATCCAAAAAAAGTAGTTGGGAGACCGACTTACAACACCTACCTCCAATACTTCTCTTTAATTCAGATCAACCAGAGCAGCATGAATTTATTGCACCATTTATTGTCTCCCTCTTTTGGAGACTGTCTGTCTCTATCTATGTAAGAGAAACATTAATTGTCAACAGATATTTATTTCTATTAGATATTTTGCACAATATCTTGGCATTTTTGTATAAATACCCCCCTATATGAAGTATTTGGGGTTGGTTGGCAGAGAAAGTTCATAACTGTGACTGTAATACTGAACAATTTTTGGAATAAAAGGTTGTTGTAACCATTTGTTTTGCTCACTGGATGAAGATTTGATGCTAAGGACCATGTTGCAGAATTATCGAATCATTTCATGGATCAATAAGTCTCTTCTAAGTTGTGTTTTACAGTTTTTGTGTTTACTATATCATCTATGTTTCATGATCTAAGTAATAGAGAAAAAGAATAACCCAGAATTTGCTTGTTTGCACTCTGTGTTCAATCTCCGTTATTATTAATGTTTTCTTCAAGAATTTGCATAAATAGTGAATTCTTAACTACTCATGTTTCCCTTGGTTCTTTCATTTCAATATTAACTAAGGAATTCTTAATTGCTCCTTGGCAATAATCATCCTTTTCCCTCTGTCAACATGATGAATGATTCTTAATTTCCCCTCACCCATTGACTCCATTCCATCAGATTTCAGCCTATAAATTGTTCCATATTTGAGTACCTTGCTCTGCGATAAATTCTTTGATAAGAAACCTAACCCAGGAAAGCCATCTTTCTTTGACTTCATCTTGCCCAATGGACTAAAATGCTCCAGCTTAACCTCACTGTTTTGTTGACTCCCCATCCTTCCAACCAAAACCTTAAACAAAAGTCCTACACTTCATAACTAGCCTAATATACCTCAAACAAAGCTAAATCATAAAGAGAGAGCCCTCTCTTGATGCAGATTGGCTAGAATCTGTGTCTAAAAGATTGGTCTATGGTTACCTCGGTCATACTCCATTTCTTACAACTTTTGGGAACAACCTGAGTGATAACAATAGGATAGTTAAAGGTATTTTGTGTGAGTGTCTTTGTGAATATATCTGTAAGCTAATTTTTACTAGACACATATTCAATTCGAACAACATTAAAAAAATGTATTCTCTTAGAATATCAAACTTAATTAGAACATGCTTTGTCTTGGAATGAATGACATGATTTTTAGATATGTTGATAGAAGTAGTGTTGTCACACATGATTGGAATTAAATCATTTATATATACCTTGATATATTCTAACACATGCTTCATCCAAAGAATCTATATGCAAGAGGTGTCTGCAACAATGTACTCAAATTTAGCCATAAATAAAAATATTGAGTCTTGTTTCTTACTGACCCAAGACACAAGACAATCTCTGAAAAATAATGTTCCTCCAGAGGTTCTTTTCCTGCCATCAAGGTCGTGCGAGCAATCATCATTATTATAAGATTCTAGCTCAAAATATTTACTTTTGGCACACTGTGGTAGTATTTTTGTGGCAAAGGTGTACGAAAAACACCTCCTTAACAATTGATTGTTCCCTGCAAAGGATCATAGACAAAATTGGTGTTGTTAGTGGACAGACTTAAATAAACACAACATTGTAAGTAGTAAAAACAATTCATACATAAACATAAACTAAACCAAGAGGTAAATACATAAACAATTCTCAATGGAGCAAACAAGTCAACAAAATAGTGGAAAAATCTCCCTTTATTGAGTAATGGTAGTAGAGGTTGAATTCAATAAACAAATCTTAGACACTTGAAGAGAATTCTTTGAGATATGGTGCTAAAAAATCCACAGCAAAGGGTTTTTGTTTTCCTTAATCTCTTTGTAAGTTTCTCCTCTCTCCCAAAGAAGTATGAAGAATCTCCAATGGTGGATTCCTCTTTTTTCACTAAGATGATGGATTTCTTAGAAGACATATGGCCAACATGCTAGTGTTCTTCCCTTCTTCAGCTTCAATAATGGAATGATGGTTTTATCTGATCAAAATTTGGGTAGCATAACAATGTCTCATATTTTGGCTCTCTCATAGCCTGTTTATATAGAATTTTTTGAATCCATCTTCCCCTCTTGGTTTGTGCATGATAATGACACATGAGTAGGATAAGATGATTCCATTGAGGGTTGTATATCTTCAGGGAAACTTGAATTCAACTATCCTGGACTGATATAGAATCGGCTCCAAGTGTGTGGAGTGGTCCCAAATCACTGAGTCATCCATTTATGTGACCACGTGAATTTTCAAGGATATTCCACGCGTGTACGACTATTGAATAAATATATGCGGTGACATAAATTTTTTTATCTTTGTAAACTTTGGACCTTAGGAGAGATATATTTTTTTAAACTTCATGATGTATTCAGCTAGAAAATACTGAGTTGTGCATTATGTTGGACATCTTCAAGTGTCTTCTAGATTGTGCAAACAAGTGTATGATTTTTTGGTGTTCACAGTTTCCCCTAGATGTTTTACGTTAGGAGAAAATGTAAGCCAAAATACATCACATTTTCTTTTTGGTAGAGAGATTGATCAAATTTTTGAGAGAGAGGATAACTTCCTATGGAGACGAGTAGAAAAACCCCTTAACTGAGTATAAATGGTAACCATGCTTTGGTGAAAACATAAAGAGTGAAAATATGTGTCTATACAGGGTGGTCAGGTTCCATGATCGTTATGATGACTAATATTAAATTATTACAATCAGACTGGGAATGGTCATGTCCAGTCAATGTCATGGTGGTTGACGTACTTCTGGTTGATGATGATAACTATTGATGCCTTGAAGGGCACTTCTTGGTAAAATGTACTGAATTTGGTTCCCCCATGCATAACATAGGTGAAGCATTGTTGAGTGGGGTGCTACATTATGCATAGGTATTCAACTTTAGGTACCTCGCTTGTATCATAGTGTAAGCACTATTGAATGAGGTGCTTAATGATGTGAAGGTCTTCAACTTAATGAAATAACTACAATGGTAGTTAAGTATGGCACCACCTTGACATGAAAACTTGTGTTGGTGTCAAATGTCAAGGGGGCCAATGACATCAATGGGAAATAGTGATTCCCATTGTGCCACCTGAGGATATCCTTTCAAGGGGAGAGTATCCAAGGTATTACTTCTATGCTAGAATACAAATGTTCAAGTTGAACACATATTTCATTAAAATTGGAAGTATTTTATTACAAGGACATCACTAAAATTGAGCTTTTTGGTTATTTTTAAATTCTAGATCCATTATTTACTTCCAAATTTAATGAAATATGTGTTGTTGACCGGAAAGGAGCGTTAACTGCCCAACATTCGGTGTCGAGGAATCAATATGAGATGTAAATAGACTGTAATAATGTGGGTCAACTAAGGAGTGGTAGTGAGAGCTGACAATATAGGAGGATAGGGCCAACTAGCCCAAGGTCGAAGCTTTTGTGAAAATTGTGGCAATCAAAAAATGTTTGCTGATAGGGATGGCCCTCGAGTCAGTAGGATTTCCAGGGTAGGTGTGAATGTGTTTTGACTTACGTGAGGATGGTACATGAATGTGGGTGATGTGAAAGCTCTGACCAAGGGTGACTAGAAACTATCATTGGGTAAAAGACATGAAAAAGTGTGGGTGCGAGTATTTTTCCTAAAAAAGGTCTTTGTACAATTGCCAAAAGAATATGAGTGTGATTTGGATGTATAGAGATGGAGACAGGTGCCCCATAATAATGGTGAACTTCATTCAGGTGTGGTGCTTTTTGCTGAGGGCGGGGACCCCATTGGTTGGTATCCATGTTGGGTTGGTGAGGCGAATGAAGTGACACAGATGGGTTATGCAATATGGGTGAATGATAGGCCAAATGTAGGATGTAAGGTGAATTCATCTTGATCTTCCATAAAGTACCATTGATGGCTAGGGAAATCGAGTGCATGAGTGATGAGTGTAGCAAAATGAGGCTGAACTTCAAGGAATTGAAGTGGAGCGGTTCTCGGGCTGGATCGAGTGGGCATGTCTCCTTATCATGAATTAGTGTCTACAAACATGAAGTGAGCCTTTAGTTGGAGGGCTCTATCAACCGATGGGCATATTTATCATATGCCAAGGTAATATGGTGATAAACATGGTCGAGATGATGGAACCTATCGTGAATTTTGGAGAAATGATGTCAAAATATGCAAATCTTAGGAGCAAGGTTACCATGTGAAGTGGAGGATGATACCTGCTTTGTTATTTGTTTGTTAGGGTGTTGGTAAATTGGATCATGTGTGATGTACCTGCAATGTACACAAGCAATACCCCAAGTGAAAGCATATTTCTAAAACATATATATAATTTTTGATGGATTGAATGCTATGAATTGATGAACAAGAGGAGTACCTGAAATGAGTTTTTCAGTGTGCAGCGGAACCAAAAATGAGTTTTGCCATTTACTATAATGGATAGTTCCATGATGAAGATGGTGTGGTACTAATCCTTGTCTCTCTTCCAGTTTTTTCAATGAAGTTCCCAATCTTCTAAAATGGGCTACAAAAAATGGTGAGAAGAGTGATAGATAAGGCGAAGGGATCATTTATCACTTCATTTTTACTACTTATTTGGAGAGGTCAGAGCTAGCTTTTGGAGTGTTTCTTGCTATTGCGGTTAACCAGAGCACCAGGGACATGCGTGGGGAGGGATAAGTAAAATATTTTAACCTACTCTTTATGATTTTTGCAGGTTTAGGGTCGATAGGTTGTATAGGGGTCCCTTGTACGACCTTTTAAGGTTTGTTTTTCATGGCTGCGTGGGCAACTCTTGTGGAGTCGCATGATTGCTATGTAAAACTGAGGGTTTTGCGTGGTGACATCGCATAAGAGTGAGCCTCAGAAGCAAGGTCCATCCATCTGAGGTGGGATATGCTGTAGTGAAACCATTTAGTGTCCACCGCATCTTGGCTACCAGACTGTGCACTATCCACGTGTTTGTGTGAAACACATATTTGTGGACTATGCACCTGTTTTAAGAATAGGTGCGTGGTCTTTGATGATTTGGATGTCATGACATAATGATTGATAGATGTGCATCCACGTGTCTATTTGAGAAAAATTCATGTGTCATCACATTTGTTAAGCTCATAGGCATGTGACTTGACAAAAAGGGATTTTCTCTATTTTTTTTTCAATAGCCTAGGGTGCTATAATTTTGATGCATGCTATCTTGGATTGTAGGATGATTTGGAGGGACAAAGAATGGGTACACCTATGGGTGGATGTGGCAGGGGATCCATCTACTAGATTGTTGCTAGTGCGATGGGGTCTTTTAAAGTTTCTTCAGAACCTCCTTCTAAGATCACAGGAAAGGTTCCTGCATTTTATGATTTGATATTGGGATGTGTATGGATAGGGGATGGTTATTCACTTGACGAATCTGCCGATATCGGTTTGTATCGATATCTATTTTGTTACTGGTTTTCTGCCTCGTGGGGAGACTTTTCCCTATCCACTGCCAGTTGGGCATGTGGATATCCATCAGTGGGCAGATGTTGAGGGTGAGGGACACTATGGACCTAAGTCATTTAAGAAGGGTTGAATCATGATTGCATCCATTTTGTATCTCGCAAAGCAAGCGACGCTAGTGATGATTGCAAGTTAAGTGGGTTCAGCATCCCCCCACAGGGTATTGGGCCGCATATAGCGGTCCTCTAGTAGTTACATGCATACCACATATTGGGGCATGTTGTTCCAACTGACACAGATGTAGCGTGGAACACTCTGGAGTTTTTGTTATGCAAGTTTTATATGCAGCATAATGTATGAGAGAGTTGTGATGCCACGTCATTTTCTATTAGTGTCGGCGGGGCTTGTTAGGGACCCTTAGATTCAACCGTGGGTACTTGTGATGCCACGATCTGGGGGTGGTGCGGTGGGGCATTATTGGAACGCCATCGTATAGGATTGGTTTATCTCTAATCCTTATCTAATTTTGGAATTTCCCTATCATGGCATGGAATTTTGGAGAACCAGGCCACTCTATTCCTTATAACATCATTGGTTAATGCAACAACCAGAAGTTTCCAAGAGTTGTTACATATAATTTGTAAGTTTCGCTATCATGTGTCATGCAATGTTTTCTTCTTTTTCAGTGTAGTAATGAAGCTATAGGGTAAAATCGCTTAAGGAGTGCTCCTATACTTAAAGTCCTCATTTCCTTTCCAAGTTATAGATAGTAGTTTCTGTGAAAGACCAACATATTGTCTATGATTTATTCCTTATGATCATAATTCCTCTAAGTTACATATAATAGTTCCTATGAGAGATCAACATATTGTCTTTAACATCCCCTTCAAACTTTCCTCATTCATCATTTATATTTAGCAGCAAATGGGATTCTGAGATGTTGTGGTCATACATGTATTAAAAGTCTAAGGTCAAGTTTTCCAAGTCCTTCATTTCATAATATAATAAACAATAAGTGACAATAAATAATCTTTATTAATGTCTTAATAACAATTTCCCTACAGCTAGGAGATTGGTTTCTTAAGGAACAAAATTAATTGGCGCCATTGCCGGGGAGAGAAGACAAGAAGTTTTTTCCCTAGGTTTCAATATTTTCCTCTGGTTTTTAAGTGAGGGGGGAATATTTGGCTGTTTGAATCAAAACAATCATTCTAGCTTCAGGGAGGCCCCATACAAGATCAGACACTTCACAAAAGAAAGTTCAAGTTCTTTCAGATCCTGAAAGGCTATTTTCTTAGAGGGTTGAAAGGTCTAAGATTCTAGTTACACCCATTCCTATATTGTCTATACCAGGCAGCAATTCACTTGAACATTCATGTGGTAAAGAATAATCTTTTTTGTCATCTTCATTTCAGGAACCTAGCTGTCAAGAACAATCTTTTGAGTCTGTTACTTTTCATTTACCTTCTGTAATTATTTAACCTCAACCAATAACCACGTTACCTCCTTTGCACATTCCATTTACCTGTCAGTCAAGTTCCACATATCGTGGTAATCAAATTTCAGTAAACATGGCAGCCCCTGCGTTCCTAGTGAATAGGTATGCACCTCTTCAACTACCACAACCTTACAATCAAATGGCAGAGGATTACCTCAAAATTCTTCCTCATTTTTCAGGAGATAATGAACAGACAACATAGAATCATGTAGTAATATTTTGTAAATTTGTAGAAAGCCTAAATGTTGAACATTTAGATGTTGTTCTAAGAATTTTTGTTCAGTCTCTGGATGGAGAAGCAAGGAAATGGTTCAAAGGTCTTCCCAATAATTATATTCCTTCATGGGAAGAGATGGAACGTGAGTTCATTCTAATATGGGGATAAAAATGAGACCATGGATATTCATTAAAAGAATTTAATGCCATAAAGAAGAAGTCTGATGAAACTATGGTGGAATTTGTTTGAAGATTCAACAAATTGTACAATAGTCTCCCAGCAGAAATTAAGCCTCCTCTTGCTGGTGCAAAAATAACTTTTGCAGGGGCTTTTGAATCAAGTTTTGGATTTACATTAAGGGAAAGAGGAGATCCAACCCTTGATCAAATCCAAACGGATGCTCTAGAGATAGAAGTGAATTTGGTGGCTGTATGAAAAGCACCAGAAACATAGCTTTCCCAAGACAAGGGAAAGTGAAAGATAGATTCGTCACAAAGTCAATCATTGGAGGATATGTGTAATATAATTAAAACCATGTAAGATAAGTTAAATAGGTTAGAGTTAGAAAATAAGAACTCTAAGAGACAAACACAGATTAATAAGAACTTTAATCCCCAATTTAGAAGGCAACCTTTACAAATCTTCCAAAAGGAAAGAAAAGATCAAAATCAAATTCAAGCACCATTGTACATAGAAGCAGATCCTGGTGAAGAATAGTCTGAAGATCAAATTTCTACATTATATGCAGTTGATGAAGATGAACTTGGCATTGAAGGAGAAGAGTATGTGTATGATGAAGTAGATTCTATTCATAATCAAAATGAAATTGATGAATATTGAAAACAATTTTATGATTTTATGTAGGTTGAACTATATAAAAAATATGACCTGAAATCTAGGAAAATATCGAGAAATCAAGAAAATGAAGGTGAGCAGCAAGTTTCAACTTCCTCATCAAAGGCAACTCCACAAGAATCTCAACATGAAAAACAAGTAAATAAAGGAAAGCAGTAACAAAATACAAATGGCAAGACACAGATGCTTCGAGGCGAGTCTTCTCAAGATCAAACTGGAAAAATTCATTTGGAGAAGCTTGTTTCAATTCCTCTAACAATTCCAGTCAATAAGAAAGGTGAAGATGCGAATGCAAAGATTGCTAAACAGGGTCACTTGTTTAGTCTTACCAAGGACCTGGAAAAGGTAAGAATACAGGTTCCCCTTACAGAATTGGCAAGAACACCTACTCATCAAAAGGACATTTCTTAGTTTATTAATTTAAAATAAAGTGAGAGTGATTGTAAATCTGCAGGAAGATAAACCATTAGTGGTTTTTAGCCCACATGTAGAGGAAGTAGATTCTTCAATACCTCCTTTTCATATTTTCCTATTGGTTCATGATTTCCTTCTACATAATTGCATGTTTGATTTGGGGTCTTCACATAATCTTATGCCTTTATCAATAATGAAGCAACTAAATTTACAAGTGACCAAACCTTACAAGGATTTGTATTCTTTTGAATCAAACAATGTCAAATTTCTGGGAGTTATTAAGGATCTGGCAGTGTCACTAGCCCAAATTCCAACTAGAAGCTTGGTCATGGATGTTGTAGTAGCAGATATTCCTGCTAGATTTGGAATGCTTCTATCTAGGTCTTGGGGGGCAAAATTGGGAGGTGTTTTGAAGTTAGATGTTACATATGCTATTATATCGGTTTTTGGTGGGGATGAGAGGAGATTGTATAGAGAAACTAGGTATGTAAAAACAATTACAAAAAATGGAGCAAGAAACTCACCTGTGTATAGTCAGGAGAAGGATGATTTTGCTTGTTTCACACTGCATGATAATTCAGAGCTGGCTGAAGATAATTAGAAGCACCTTGCTTTAGCCAATGTCATTACAAAGCTACAAATGGAAGAAGTGTGGAAATGTTTCTTTAACGAAGCTTATTCAAAAGAAGGAGCAGGTGCTGCTTTTCTTCTAATTGCACCTAGAGGTAGTCTGTTTCCTTTTTCTTTCAAATAAGAGTTCGAGGCAAATAACGAGGTGGAAAAATATGAGTCTTTGATTATTTCACTACAAACAGCCAAACAGATGGGAGTCAAATCAATTTCTACTTTTGGAGACTCAGAGCTAATTATTAAGCAGATAAAAGATCACTGCCAAACAAAGCATCCTAGACTCCGGGCATACAGAAATGAGGTATGGGATCTTATTGAAAATTCCTTTGAAGCTTTTAACATTCAATTCATTCCAAGGGATATAAATATATTGGTAGATTCATTCGCTATGGCTACTAGCACTTTCAAGCCTCCTATTAATCCAAGATTAAGATATGAGGTATAAATGAGACACATACCTTCTTCTCCTGATAATGTTAAGAATTGGAAAGTTTTTGAAGATGACCAGCAGATTAAGGAGTTTTTTTACTATGGTTGAATAATTTCAGGGTAAAAAATTGATCATGATGAAGAAGAGATAACATAAATTGTAGGAGCCAGTGATTTTAATGATTCAATAGCAAATCAGAAGATCTTTCAATTGAAAGATAATTTTTGCCAAAGGGACTTGTTCCTCTTGAAAGGCTATTTAATTCCAATGATGTGGTTGTGGACTTAGGGAAAATCTCACAGGATGAACATATTCGAGATCATAACATTGGAACTCGGGAAAATCCCAGGTTAGTCAAATTATATGCTGGAGTTTCACCTAATTTTCAAGAAAGATATATTAAACTTCTCAAGAATTATGTTGATGTCTTTGCATGGTCCTATGAAGATCTTAAAACCTATGATGTAAATATTATTCAACATAAGATTCCTTTGAAAGAGGGGGTTAAACCCTACAAATAGAAGCTTAGGTAGATAAATCCTCTGCTTATACCATCAATTGAAAAGGAGGTCAAGAAGTTTCTCAATGCTAAAATCATAGTCCCACTCTGGTATTCTGATTGGGTGGCTAATCTGGTACTTGTGAGAAAGAAAAATGGAGAAATAAGGTTGTGTGTTGACTTCATAAATCTAAATAGAGCTTCTTTGAAAGATAATTATCCTTTGCCTAAAATGGACTATGTGCTGCAAAAGGTAAAAGGATCTTTTAGAATGTCAATGCTAGATGGATTTTCTAGTTATAACTAGGTGGTTGTGGACAAGGAGGATCAAAAGAAAACATTGCTGACAACTCCCTAGGGAACATTTATGTAAGCGAGAATGCCTTTTGGATTGATGAATGTCGGAGCTACGTTTCAAAGGGCTATGGACATCACTTTTGTTGGGAATAAGTTTGTATTAATATATTTGGATGATATTACTATTTTTTCTAAGTCTGATGAAGGACATTTAGATCATTTGAAAAGGAATTTTGATAAATGTAGAAGATTTGGACTTTCTTTGAATCCCAAGAAATCAATTTTTCCTCTGGAGGAAGGAAAAATGTTGGGACACATTGTTTGTAGAGAAATAGTGAAGATAGATCCAGCCAGAGTAGAATCTGTGTAGAAAATACCATTGCCCAGAAGTAAAAAGGATATTCAAATGTTTCTGGGAAAGATAAACTTCCTCAAAAGATTTGTATCCAATTATGCTGAAATCATGAAGGAAATCAGTAACATGCTGAAGAAGGAGAATGAAGTACGTTGGACCAAGGAAGCTAAAGAGTCATTTTCTAGGATTAAAGAGGCATTGCAGGCAGCTCCTATCTTAAACAACCCTAAATATCATAATCCTTTCCAAGTTTTTTCATTTTCCTCATCAAGCTCGATAGCTGTTGTCTTACTATAGAAGAATGATGAAGAGAGAGAGCAACCAATTGCATTCTTCAGTATGATTCTTAGAGATTCTGAGCCGAAATATAATATTCTTGAGAAGCAGGTGTATTCCTTGGTAAAAGCCCTGAAAGCTTTTAGAACTTATGTGATGCAGTCCCAAATCATTGCTTATGTGCCTAATGCTGTAGTGAAAGATATATTATTACAAGGAGATGTAGAAGGCAGGAGGGGAAAGTGGATTGCCAAGATCCAAGAATATGATTTGGATATAAAACCCACAAAGTTGATAAAAGGATGAGGACTTGTGAAAACGTTAACAGATTCAAACTTTCAAGCATTGGGAATTAACTTGTTGGCACCTGTAGATGAAAAAGCAGCTGAAGAAAATGAAGGAGAGCAAGACCCCGGAATGAAGATCATGTATAAATTTTTATGTTCAGAATGGTATAAACATATAATTCATTATTTGTGTTTTCTTTGTTGTCCTCAATCTTTAGAGAGAACAAAGTATAGGGCATTAAAGATCAAGGAACAACCAAATGTGATTGTAAAAGGCAGATTGTACTGGAAGGATCCTGCTGGAATTCTATTACTATGTTTAACAAAAGATGAATTTACAGAAAAAATCAAAGATTATCATGAGGGATTTTGTGGAGGACATTATAGTTGGAAAGTAACTACACACAAGATCTTTCAAGCTGGATTTTATTGGCCTACCTTATTTGGTGATACCTATAAGTTTGTTAGAAGTTGTCAAATTGTCATCTTTTTGTTGAGAAGAAGAGATTAGCTCCTTTACCTTTAATACGAGTCTTCATAGAGGAGCCATTTAGACAATGGGGATTGGACTTTGTTGGAGAAATCAATCCACCTTCAAGCAGACAACACAGATGGGTTCTCACAGCAACAGATTACTTCACCAAATGGGTAGAGGCAATTCCTACTAAGAGAGCAAATGATCAAATAGTGATGAAATTCCTGGAAGAGAATATTTTCAGCAGATTTGGATGTCCTGTTAAAATTAAAACAGACAATGCTCAAGTCTTCAATTCAAGTAAGTTCATCGCTTTTTGTCAAAAGTATAATGTTATTTTGACCCATTCAACAGCTTACCATCCTCAAGGAAATGGATTAGCTGAATCTACTAACAAGACTTTGATGAAGATTCTAAAGAAAACCATTGCAGGAAATCAAAGAGATTGGGACTCCAAGTTGAAGTTTGCTTTGTGGGCTGCTAGAGTAACTACAAGAAGATCCATGGGGAAATCACCTTTTGAATTAGTATACAGAACTCAGGCTTTGCTTCGAAGTCAACTTGTGAAACTAGTGATTGCGATGATTCAGGAGGCAAAAGAAGAGCCAAATTCTTTGGTAAGAAGAATGAACAAAGCAGTGGAGCTTAGCGAAAATAGGGATAAGGTAAGTGACAATTTGATTACGTATCAATCCAAATGAGAAATATTTTTGATAGAAAAGCTAGGGAAATTGACTTTAAAGTTGTAGACTTAGTATTGAGATGGGATACTAGAAGAGAGGATAAGGGTAAGCATGGGAATTTTGATCCTCTCTGGTATGGTCCTTTTAGAATTTCTGAAGTGAGATTGAATAACACCTTCATTCTTTAAAACCTTGATGGCAAGACTCTACAGCTGCCTATTAATGGGAAATATTTAACGCACTACTTCTAGTTCTAAAGAGTAAGCATCATTTCATTGTGAATACTGGAGTGAAGTCATTGTATAAAAGCCATAGTATTTCAGTTTATGTAGAGCAATATATAACTCTATGCCAGAGGTGAAGGCACTAATCTACAGTTCTTAGTGCTTCTATGGAAAAAGCACTATCCCCAGGTGGAGCCAGATGTTGTAACATGCATTGTTTATTGTTTATAACATTCATTTTTCATTCAAGAATATTTTGAAAATACTTTAAAAAAAAGAGACAAAGAAAAAGGAATGGTATATCGGAAGTCAATGGTTATATGGGTGCATGTATATCTATATATATATATATATATATATATATATATATATATATATATATATATATATATATATATATATATATATATATATATATATCGCAAAACAATCGAAAATCAAAATACAAAGGAAATGAAGGAAAAGGTTGAATTTCAAAGAAAACAAGCATTGAAACATTAACACTGGACCCGAAATATTATATGTTGCATTTAAAATTTCGGCGGGTCCGCAATATCGATGGTTGGCACCATGGATAGGCGCTGATTGCGATTAGCGATTGGGTTCTAGACCTGAAAATTTATGTCATATTTTATAACATTGGCGGGTCCAAAATAATATAAAACGCCTATATTATATGCATATGACCCCTCCGATTGCGATATGCGATAAGGGCCGGACCCGAACATATATATATCATATTTAAAAGTTCATCGGGTCTGCCTTTATGCATGTATGTGGACAAGTGCCGGTTGCAATTTAAATGGTCAGACTTGATATTTTATGTGTTATATTTTATAATCCCTCACATCTGTCATATCGTGGTTATAAAGATTTTATTGGATATTTTCATATATTTCATTCTATATGAAGTTCTATTATATAAAGGATTCTATAAGGAAGGTCGGACCTGAAGCATATGTTTATTATATTTTAAAGCCCCGAGGGGTCTACAAGGCATATTATAAGGCAGTTTTTGGGCGGAGCAAAAGCGATGGATGGTTTTAATGGAATCAACCCAATTCCACTCAGCATTCAACAAATAACAGTCAGCTGGAGAGAGGAAACCACCCATTTCGAGTGGGTATTCTTCGGCCTTATGTCCCACCCGAAAACCTTTGTAGATCGTCCGATCTGAAAAGCGTATATCAATGGTAGGGATGAATCGGCGGGAATTATACCTTGGGAATTATGCTAAGCCCGTATTGGAAGCGGAAAAGCATGTTTTATTATAGATTTTCATTATAAAAGATATATGCATAATTCCAAATATTTTCATAGTTATTGCAGCCGCGTGCATAAGTTAAGCTTTACAGGGGCTTTCAGGCCGATTGAGATTTGTAATAGAAGTCAACGGGAGGTAGATTTGATAAGTTTATAAAGCAGGAAGATTAATTAGAAGTTCGTGTTAATTTCACTGTGTCATGTGGAAAATCAAGGTTGGAGCTGAAGCTTAAGAGAAAGATAATCTGATGTATTTCTTGGCATTTTGGCCAATCATAATGCCCATGTAAGCCCAAGATTACACAAACTAAAAACATTGTATTATGGCTAAGGAGAATTAAGCATCATTAAAGCGTTTATAGAGGAATTCGGCAGCAAATAAACAGAGCAAGCCAACCGTTATCATCCCCTTCCAAATTTAGTTTTGTTCTTGCTATTTCATGTTCTTTGAGGTGTTTTACCGTCTGTAAATTTTGTAGTATTTTTATTTCATATAGTTAGAAAGTAGTTAGATAGGTTTCAGAAATCAATAGCTATTCCATAATATATAAAAGGTGGAGACATTTACTAAGAAAGGGTTGGAATTTTGGAGAACTAGGTCACTGTATTCCTCATAACATCATTGGTTAATGCAACAACCAGAAGTTTCCAGGAGTTGTTACATATAATTTGTCAGTTTCGCTATCATGTGTCATGAAATGTTTTCTTCTTTTTAACTTCCCCTTCAAACTTTCCTCATTCATCATTTATATTTAGAAACAGATGGCATTCTGAGATGTTATGGCCATACATGTATTAAGAGTTTAAGGGCAAGTTTTCCAAGTCCTTCATTTCAGAATATAATAAACAATAAGTGACAGTAAGTAATCTTTATTAATGTCTTAAGCACAATTTCTCTATAGCCAGGAATTCATTTCTTAATGAACAATAGTGCGTAATTTCTTAAGACACATATGTGCACTCTTTTCTCCAATAGGGGGAGGATGGATCACTACTGCTATTGGGGCATGTAGAAGATATTTTTTCTCTTTTAACTCGAGGAACCTATTGGTGGGGTGCCCTACTGTTTCACACAATGCGCAGGGTTGAGTGACCCTAGAGGAGGGAGTTTTTGACACCTTCACGTTTTTACCTTTCTTATTATCCCTTATTTTTGCATTGGTTGGTGTCGGTGCAAGCACTACTTATGGTGTGGGAGCTACTTGAGTAGGCGCTATTTGGGGTGTCACATTATTCTAAAGAACTATAGGACTAACCCCTCTTGTAGCGATATCTGTGTTTGATCATGTGGCTTGTGAGGCCAAATACCTAACTAGTATCACAAGAGCGATATGGAGCAACGAGAGCGTTGTGATGACTTGGCGCGAGATGAAACTTGGTGGGGGATATAAGAAGGGTGAATGAGGGATGGAATTTTGTAATAAATTGGTATTGGCAACAACATCGTTGTTAGCATCCGAAACATGTTATTGAGTTTTGGGGCTGTTTGATGAGGTCGTCGTGAACACTGGTACTCCAAGGTTTGGGGAAATTTCTTGTATCACCAAAGGGTCTCCTAGGAATGTTCCTAGGAGTGTTGATGGCTTAAACTGGCCAGGGCTGAACTCAGTGTAAGTAGTGATCAACTCATGAGAAGATAAGACTAAGGGTAACACATAGTCAAGTTTGGGTAGGGTTTCCTTCTTATAGTATGTGATTTTATTGATCATAATGACTTTTCCATCGCATGGGAACATCATTATTCTAAAGACCAATTAGGCGATTGCTAACATCTCATACATGTAACTTTGGCCTAATAGGATATTGTAATCTAGATGGGCTTCCAGTACTTCGATGTCTATTAACACACTTTTTCCACCAAACCTAACTAGCATGCTAGGGTATAGGCCAACAGGAGTAGAAGGGTTCCCTTCATACACTCTAAGCGTGATGTCAAACGACTTGAGTTTAGGGGATCCTAGTTTCAGCCAAATAGATCTAGATATTATACATGTGGAGGCCCCTTCATTGGAAATGCAATGATGGATGTTAATGTTTTGGACTAACATAGGAATTTGGAAAGCAACGACTAGTGGTAGCCATGGAGTAGCTTTATCTAAGTCGAAGACAGTTAGGTGAGAATCAAATGAGTTAAATGCACCTAGAGAATAAAGTAAGAATTTTTGTTGGGTTGGGCATGTCTGTAGGACCTCTAATGCTGACATAGCTGATTGTGATTGTGCTAAGTCATCGACTATGTTGCAGCTATGAGAAACTTTTGAGTTATATCTTACATGACATAAAGGTCATGTGACCATTTTCGGCATAGACTCTATAGAAGGTCGAGGAATGGTCAACGACCCTGTAGGTATTTTTATGGTCGAGGTAGATGGATTAGGCTATGGGGGAGCTTCATAGATTCTATTTCATGTTTTCAGGATGATATCTTCCCCTGTCATGAAAATGTCATGATTGAAATTGCTATGGAGGTTCCCTCGAGATGGATGAGAGTGGGGTGATTGTTGCTATGTGCTAACCATTCCCTGATGGGGGAACTAGTCTTGCATTACTACAGTTTGTTGATCTCCTTGTCCCCTACTATCATGTATCGTTTTTAAGTCAGGGATTTGAGGACAATAGTGGGTATAATGATCATGTTCCCCACAAGTAGCACGTGAATGATTATTCTATAAAATTGTTTTCTAGTGTTGTTTTTGTGGATTATTGTTGGTTGATCCCTGATTTTCATTCTAGTTAAGGTTGCCCCTTCCCAGTGCCCATCGAGGTTTTTACTAGTTGTTGACCCTTTGTTTGAGTTCTCCCTTTGGCTTGTTTTTATGTATTTTCTTAGAAACATCCAAGGGGTTAAATGGATTCAGCTTCTCCTCCAATTGTTGTTGTGAAGTGAGAGAAGATTGCACTAGATTAACCCTTGCATTATTTTTTGTTGGTCGGTTATTTTTTTGTTGTGTGAGTGATTTGGATTTATGCAGGAATGAAATAAAGTATAGAAATAAACATAAAAACAGAGATGTAGTGGAAATAATACTTCATTTCATTAATATAAAATATTGAAATATGCTTACAAAAAGAAATGGAAATAAACGAGCTCGGGCGATGTTAGCTTATCTCTAAGAAGAGATGTGGCGGCTACATGCCTCTGAACTGTGTTACAATGAGCCTCCAAGGCCTATTTATTATTGAGAAACAATGGAAAACCCTAAACCAAAAACCTAACCCTAGGAGATGAAGCACCAAACTATGGGCCCCGTTTGGGTAAATTGGTACATCAACTTCTCGGGGTCGTAACTTTGGCATACGATATTTGTTTGACACGCACAATATCTTGTTAGAAAGATATATCCAATGAATACAAATTTTGGGTGAGAAACGTCAATCTACAACTCATGTTGATCCCAAGTTTCCCAAAAAACATCGTTTAGGGCCTCAAAACGGCTCAGGAAGTTCAAGACCCGAAAAAACTGCCAAAAATAGTAAATTGTGCTACAATTAAGGAAAATGAAAAACTGAAAGAGAGAGTTCAGGAGTCCAAGTGGGATCAGTAGGTGGCCACCAACATCCACCTGGATCATTCCTCCCCCCTTAGGTAGAAATGGTCCCCATTGAGTTGAGTGCCTCCATGAGATGGAGAAACTTCTGCTAAACTTGGTCCCTGGTAAGTTATTCTACAATCTCTAATGTGTCTAGTAATGGTGGGAAGAATGGTCATGGGTGGTCCAAATTTAAGACTCCGTGCAAGCCAAGGAATGGGGGAATGCTCTGCTCCAAAGCATTGTTTCCCATAGCCTTGGTAATGGTGTACGAATCATATTGAAGTGGGTTGAGCTTTTGATGGGCTCTTGTAAGGTGTTCTTTCTGCAAATGCAAGTAGAATTTTTCACTCACCTGAAACTTGCATGGCACCCAATGTTGATCACGTCACTACTTGTGCTTGGCATTTCCAACAATGGAGCAGTGATATATCGACCTGTTGGGTAGAGGTGTTCTGGGAGTCAGATCGAACGAATGCTTGACCTGACAGTGTAATGGTACCCCTGTGGGTGAGAAGATGTTCCTATATTCTTTCATGACCATATCCACCTGCTTCTGCTGCATGGAGGAACCCTTCCTAGTGGCCATGGATGTGGCTATGATCTTCCCCTTACTTTGAGAGCGAACTAGAAAGAAAATAAATTTCCTAGTTTGGGAGATGATCTTACTACCTCTCTTAGCAGAGATCAAAGATGTGGCGGTAGGTGGGGCTATCTCTAGTATCCTGTATAATCAAATTACCCAAAGAAATAATAACAACGCGAGGCCTTGACTCATACACAACATGTCATTTTCACAAGTACGGTTGGCCTAATAATACATCACAAAAATCCATAGGTTCAACATCACACAATACATCATCAGTGAAGGGCTTGATGCTGTAGGGAAGGCGACGCTATTGGTGGACTCGGAGATCTCATCCTTGGTGAAGCCACCGAATACTGTACGACGGCGGGTGTGGTGTAGTCGGTAGGCTCAACCACATCATGACCTCTACTGAAATGAGGTTCTTTTGGCTCCTACTATAAACAATGAATTGCAGCAGTGAACCCTTCACCCACATCTATGAGTGGAAAAGATGCTTCCCCTCCTCTCGATCTTCAGGGTCATTCTTTTGGATATTGGCGGTGGCAACAATGGTGGTGGGCTCCGCATCAATGATTTTCTTCCCTTTTTCATTCCTCTTGTCAGGTTCTGACTCAGGTTCAGAACATGCATCTAACTCTGAAGCTTTCAACTCGGCCACTAGCGACTACTTGGTCTGACACTCACTTGTGTTGTGAGTGGGGCTTTTATGGTACTCACACCACTTTCCTGTGTCCTTCTTTGAATTCGTGGTGTTGTTATTTTCTTGCGGCTTCGATGGGTTGTCTTGGGTCACACCATCTTGGCTTTGTCCTTGGTTCTGTGGTTTGGGGAAGTCTTTCCCTTGCTTCGGATTCGCGGATCCAAAGTCTCGCTTCTTCTATTTAAACTTATGCTCGATCTTGATAGCATATCGGTATGTCGTGCCAAGCAAGGAGATGTCCAGGAACTCCATCTCATCCTAGATGTATCTATGTAGGTAGTCGCGGTACTTGAGTACCAAATGTTTCTCATAATTCTTGATAACCAACTTCATGCGAAGGGTATGAAAAACAATGGTGAACTCTGGCACATCTTGGTCCATTCCCTACCACACCGTGGTCCACTTTATGTATTTGTCCTTGTAGCTCCCGATATGGTAGTACTTCTCCTTGATGGCATCTTGGAATGAATTCCAGGTGGCAGTGACTGAAAATAGTGAGTTCGTATTTTCATCCTTCTGCTCATAGTAGGTTTCCCACCAATCCTTGAGGTGCAGGGTGACTTTGAGAAGAGCGAAAGTAATCTTTTCCTAGCTGGAAAAATCATGAAAAAAAATACCCTTCTAGTAGATTTAACCATTTATCTACGGCATTATCATTGATCTGACCCTCAAATATGGGAATGTCAAAGTTAACTTGTACCTTAAATGGTGTGGTGCTTCCATAGTAGCTTCTGAAAGTAGATGCATCGCCCCTGGGTAGTCATTGAAGGATCTGGGAAAAATATTCCATCATCGAGTTCCTTTGTCACTCGAGGGCTTCTTCGAGCAAGATTTTGATAGATATCCTACCCCATCATCTTTATTTTCATCTACCATGGGAGACCTTCGACATTTGTGAGGCTAGTCTTGCAAAGGTTCGACTAGTTCAAGCCCTAACTCCTTATATCCCGACCTCATTTGGGACATGCAAAGAAAAACAAAGAAGGAACAAACCCCTTCGATACCACTAATCAAGATGTATGAAAGAATACAATAAAGTATAGAAATAAACATAAATACAGAGATGCAACAAAAATAATACTTCATTTCATTAATGTAAAATACTGAAATATGCTTACAAAAAGAAATGGAAATAAACTAGCCCAGGCAATGGTAGCATATCTCTTAGAAGAGATGTGGCAACTACATGCCTTTGAATTGTGTTAAAATGAGGCTCCAAGGCCTATTTATTATTGAGAAATAATGGAAAACCCTAAACATCCAAAAACCTAACCCTAGGAGATGAAGCGCCAAACTATGGGCCCCATTTGCGTAAATTGGTACATCAACTTCACGGGGTCGTAACTTTGGCATACGATCTCCATTTGACACACACAGTACCTCGTTAGAAATATCTATCCAAGAAATACAACTTTTGAGTGAGAAATATTAGTTTATAGTGCATGTTTCTCTCATTTTTCCCAAAAAACATCGTTTATGGCCTCAAAATAGCTCCGAAAGTTCACGACCCAAAGAAACTGCAAAAAATAGTAAATTGTGCTACAATTAAGGAAACTAAAAAACTAAAAGCGAGAGTTGTGGGGGTCAAAGTGGGATTGGTGGGTGGCCACTGACATCCACTTGGATCAATGAGGAAAGGAGAATATTGGTTTCCTTGTCCCTAATTAATGTATGGTTTCTAGGAAGAGGAAATTGCGTCTGTATTCCTAGAGGAGTATTGGTTTCCCTATGGGGGAGGATGTGAACATCCCTAAGGGGGTTGATATTTGCTAACCTCATTGACCGTATTATATAAAGGTGTGGTTTTACTAGTGTTATATGGTATTCTTATCGAGAGCGTACAAAAAGAAACCACTTTAGAATGTGAATGACAAACAACCTTAACATTAAAAATGGATGTAAAACAGTGTGGACCTGTAGCAAATGATAGAAACAAAACCTGCCAAAGTCTAGATCTATGCAATAGAAATAGTTAAACAACAAGATGAAATAAGGAATTAAGTGGAAAAGACTCCAATAACTCAATGGAAACCAGATATAAAGAATAGATCTTATTATATGACACATGTGAAGGGAAAATGATGTTACCAGTCCCCCTCTGTGGGATGGGTTCTTGGCTATCCTCGATGTCTTCAGCACTGTAGAGTCTCTCTTCTCTACGATGTGTAAACCCAGCAAAAAATGTTTGAGCTCAATGGGAACTCAAATGGAAAATGAAAATGGTAAGTGACAATGATTATAATAAAAGTTACATCAGTGAGTGCAACAATGAAAATGATCCAAAGTGAAGAATTGATGTAAAACCCTCCAATTTATAACAAAATATTAGGTTATTCTCGAATAATGGAAAATAATAAAATATTATTAACCAAATTCTAGAATTAACCCTTTGGAATATTTTATTATATTTGGTTGGAGGGATAAAATGTTAAAATTGGTTAAATACTTTTATTTAGAAATAATAAACAAATAAATGATTTGTTTAGGTATTCCTAGAGGATTTAGTCAAACTTGACAAGGAATAATAACTAAATAATGATTAATTAATTATTCTTGGAGAAAAATAAGAAAAATAATGATTTATCTAATTTCTTTTCATGATTGGGTCAAATATGACAATGAATATTAGTTAAACAAAGGCTTAATTAATTATTTCTAAAAGATAATTAAGTAAATAATGATTTATTTATTTATTCTTCATGGGTTTAACAAAAAATAACTTAACATATGTGGTTTATTTAAGTAATTTATTATAGTGAAAGCAATTTTACTAGGGTAAAATTGGCCCTACATTCTGTACTTCGATCCATCGAGTACATTATGACTAAATAACCAAATTTTGATGATAAGTTATTTCCCCCAATGTATGAGTGTTAGGAGGAAAACATATGACCAAAGTACATTGTAAGGACACAATCACTAGACACCAAAGGGGAGTCAAAGAGAGAGAGAGAGAGACCAATGGAGTTGAATTGAAAGAGGATAGTAACTGAGGGGGTGAGACTAACTAACTAGTGTAAGCATCCTCTTATGTTGTGGTACCTAATATCAAATGAGGCAGGGGAGGCATACTCATGGGCATCTAAATTAGACATAGATTAAGGCTCATGCCTCTAAATTAAACATAAATTAAGGCCTATGACCATCCTTTAGCACATTAAACCTCTCTTTCTTGATTAGATAAAGTGTTTTTAACTTTAATATATTCATTAGGAAGGTTTATGAATAATTTCATATTTGTGCCTAATATTATTTTTTTTTGTTGAATATTATGAGAATATTGGGCAGATTATGAAGATTTGGAGGAGGAGATAATTTAGGGAGTTGCTTCCTACTACAGGAGCATCAATATTAAATAATAAATCCACAAGATATTATGGAATTATGGCACAGATTGTGGAACTCCAATGATTGATAAAATCTAGGAATGTGTTCCCTACCATTTAATGCAAATTCCTAATACTGGGAACCAAAACCACTAATCAAAGGATTTTGGAGTGGAAAGATTCCTCCTTTCATGGGAAATGATTCATAATCATTTTTTATAAGTACCAAGTTGAATTTTCCTCTTGAGAGAGATTTTTATTAGTCTTCTACTGGAGAGAACTCGTATTTCTGCAAGTCCATTGTATTTTCTTGGCAGGGATGTAATTGTATTGATGAAAATAATGAAGATTGGTAGCATGTTCAACTTCTAAATCTTGTTCTCCTCCATAGGTCTCTGATTTTCCTTGGGCCTGGCCATCCTAGGAGCATCATAGACCTCTTTTATGGTTTTCTTTTGTTCTTTTCACTTCTTATTCACATGCATCTCTTGTTCTTATTTCTTTCCATTTCTGCATTTAGTATTAATGATTTCTTGTTGTAGGATTGGGTTAAATGGTTGATGTAAGTTATTTTACAGAATCAAAAGCATCATTTAATCCTTTTAAAATCTTTGGAATGTCATAGTAATCATTGAGATACTTGGATTAGTCTTCTTATACCCAAATCTAGATTTCAGGGACTCCTTTTTAGCAAAGATTGGTAAATTTATGCTATTTTTTAGAACATGCTAACGATATTCAATCGAGTTGATTCGACTTGAATTATATCAAATAGACATTATATTTAATAGTAAATCTTACCTCATTTCTTTTTCACTTGATTAGATTAGGCATTTGATAGATTTACTAGCTCACTAGTTCTCAAATTTCTGATTTTTACACTAAGTAATTTTCTGTTGTTTAATAAATATTTCCCATGTATAGATGAATTTCTCGATAGATGCAGAAAATAATGTGTGTTGTTGTAGGATATTCTACACTACAGGAAGAACCGATCTCGTTCACCTCATCCAAGCCTCATCAACCCATGTCGCCAAAGCAAAAATTACCATCTCCATTGAGAAAATCTACCCATATTGAAGCCCTTACTTGAGTTTTGGGTAGTTTCCACCACCTCCATGCCTTATTCTTCCATTATCCACCTTTCCAAAGCTCCATTCCACCTTCTAGACCACTTCCTAAGCTTTCAGCCTGCTTTTTGTAATAAAATAGGGGATCTCGTAGACATCCTGTAAGAAAACTTGTATTGGCCTGTTTTGAGCCCGAATTGAGAAAAATCATCAATAGAAGCCAGGATTAGGCCCTACTTGACCTCCAAGCCATCTGAAGCATTTTACTCCTTTTCCTCAACACCTGTCTCCCCTACCAATGAACCAAGCAATATTAGCATTTACATTTTTCAAGCAAAAATATAAAAGTTATTTTATATTTATTCATGCACACAAGAGTTAGCACTCTCTAGATAAGATTCCATGCTTAGTTAGTTTAAATCATCACATGTGATAAATAGGGTTAAGTTAGGTTTCTTTTACGTTTATTTCATGATCTTTATGTAATTAGAATATGTTTCTTTCCTTGTACTTTATTTATTGCAATAGGTTAGGGTTTCCATTTCAGTTCATTTTCTGCAATTAGTTTAGGGTGTGATTTTAGTGCATGCACTCCATTACATCATGACAGCAAAGGAATGGCACATTGTATGTTGCACATATAGTGTCGATACCTCTTAAGTTTGTATGAACACTGGGTTGATAATTAAAGTCAGTAGCCCTGGGAGTTGCAGCATTCTTGTTACAATACCGAGGCTCATCACTTTTTGGCACCATTGTCGGGGAGGTGTCAAAATATTCATTGTTTTCTTCCTCGGTTGATTCATTTCTTTTTTACTATTTGCAAAAGAAAATAAAAAATCATTAGGAATATTTCATTTCAAAAATAGAAAACTGCATCGCATTAGTGTTTTCGTTCAATCATAAAAACAAAAACAAAAAATCTCCAACACCAATCCACCCTTCATTTGATTTTGAAATTGTTTGTAGATCTTATGGTTACTTACTAAAAACTCAAAATCTAAGATTGTTTCCGGTAACATTGACGGATAGATCTCTTAAGTGGTTCATGAGTTTAGGGACTAATTCAATAACATTATGGAACGATATGAAAAATATATTTCTAGAAAAATATAAAGATCACGACCTTAAAGAAGAAATGTTTAGAATGAATCAAAGAGAAAATGAGACTCTAGAAGATCTAATAGAAAGGTTCATGTATAATTTTAAAGGGAAAAACTACATCATTTAAGATCTGACACACTAAAAATTCTCTTACTTAGAAAAATTAGTGACGAGTGGATTGATATCCTTTATCTCGTGAGTAAAGGTGATGCATACCAATTATCATTTGCATAAATTTGTGAAACATGAAAACACATATCAAGAGGAAGGGAAAGAGTAGGTAAATTAGCATCAATATCAGTGAGTCAAACTAAACTTGGAAGTTGGTTTGATGATTTTAAAACATATATTCTTAGCAATCTAACCAAACAAGTAGAAATGTTAAGAATGCAAGATGAAGAAAATGAATATGCTGATATTTGTGTTTTCCATGCAGAATCACATGATGTTCAACATTGTCCATCATTGCCAAGGTTGAAGGAATTTCACCAAGAGGACAATGGAGCAAGTCAATTTCCAATGCAGCTATGTTATGTAGCTCCAAGAGGGCCATGGCAGCCTATTCAACATGATATGATACAAGATCCTAATTCACAATTTCAAACTTATGCATATCCATCTCAAAGTAATTGGAGCACCACCTTTCCTTTGCAACATTGGCCATTTCAACCCCAAAATCAATTTTGGTAGTAAGGTTAGCAAGGAACTTATGGGAGCCATCCAGAAAATCCTCAATATTTTCCTAAATATACTCTATAACCAACTCCATTTTATCCTTACCATTCACCTTCACCACAACTACAACCCCAACCACATCGATCTCAAATATACACTCCCACTCAACTACCTGTACCACCATTTCGAAACCGACAAATTGAAGTAGCTCAGCCCACTTACAATGATGAGGTACAACACTTCCAAATATCTCCCCTCAATCTCAATGGTATTCATCTCAGGTCAGAAAGAACATTAAAAAAAACGATTCTCTTGATTCCATTGAAGGAAAACATGCAGAAAAAGAAGATTCAAAAGAGAAGATCAAAGAACCATGGGCTACAATTGATGAAGAGCAGATGTCAAAATTAGAGATTGAGAAAGCTCCCTCATAGTTACCATCAAATCCTCAATGTATTCAAGAGAAAGATCAACAAAAAGAGGAATATTTGAAGGTCATGGTAGAACAAAACATGAAGAATGATCGAGATAAACAATAAAACGAGGGGCATCAAAGTTATATTGAGGTTTGGTTCCATAAAATCAACAAGGTGCAGTAATACTCTCTTCTTCAATCATGCTTGATATCATCAAAGTCAAAGCATTTGATCACTCAAATTTAGGAATATGTCAAAGCATACATTTCAGGCCTACACATCAGTCATCTTGATGTGCACCTGGCTCCATTGGAAGTATTGTTATACTTGAAGGTGATTCTGTTTTTCAATTATGGTAGGGTAGAAAAGAAACATGAAAAATAAGAGAAAAAATAAAAATATCAAGTGAAAACATCCTTTGAGGCGTCTCAGATTGGCTCATTGATTGAAAACCTCCATGAGGTGGTCAATGGGTTGGGAAAAAAAGAAAAAAAGAGAAAAAATAAAAGATCATAGGTGAAAACCTCCTTTGAGGTGCCGAGGTAGACCTACTAGTTGAAAACCTCCTTGAGGCAGGTAGTAGGCCTAGAAAAAAAAAAATAATAAATCTTTGCCCCATGTGTCTCTCTGATGAATGCATGTACTCTCCAACATCTACATGTAACAAAAACAAGTTGGTACCAAAACAAAAAAATGGTCAAGCCTAGTCAAAAGTAGTCAAATTTTGACTTTCTCCTCCTTTGTTCAAATGCTCCAACAAGGCCAAGGCCATGTCAATCTATCACCCTCATCTATTTCCACCATCCACCCATCATTCTCAAGCTTTTCCCATTCACTTTGTTTTCTGTCCAAAAAAACTATCGGAATGTTTTGTTTTACTACAAGAAACAAATATACATAGAGCAAAAATTTATTTTTTCCATAACATGAAAACCATGCATCCATATTCCAAGTTTTTTCATGGAGAGATGCATATGGATGATGGTAACATGTTCAAGAAATTTTAGCAAATTCCAGTACACGGTTTCCAAGAAAAATGCTTCCATCACCTACAACCATTTTTTATTTTTCTCAATATTTGTGCATCCATTTAAATATCTATTTCATCGAGATATGCATATGGCTGATGGTAACATGCCCAAGAAATTTCAGCAAATTACAATGCACTGTTTCCAAGAACTCGACCTCCATCACCTTCAGCCATTTTTAGTTTTTCTCGAGATTCGTGCATCCATTGTCCAAGAATTTTTTATGGGGAGGTGCATAATGATGAGGGCAACATGCTCAAAAAATTTCAGGTCACTCCAATCTATTGTTTGGGAGATATGCACAATCCAAGTCTATTATAGGAGGCTAGCTTGAGCTACTATAGGATCTCTACAGGAAGTTTTGAATTACTACGGGATCTCTACAGGAAGGTCAAGAAGTAGCTACAAGAGGTAATATGATGGAGAAATGGGTCAAAAGGTCAGGTATTCCTTAGAGAAGGTTGATGTAGGTCCCCCAACACCTGCACATCAACATGAAGACAACCCATCAGCAAAATGAGATTAAAAAAAAAAAAAAGGACGGTCAAGAAGATGTACCTAAGTCATTAGCAGCACAACAACATCACCTCAGTAGCAACATGCATGTCTCTGCAACAACCATCAGGTAGGTATATGTATGCAATATTCTTGACCTCTTCCCTTGAGCATATTATAGTTAGAAATTTTTTGTCAATGCATGAGTAATTAGGTTTTATAAGCTAAGGTGGGTCAGCAGTATCAACCACCTTCAACTAGTTAATTTCAACTCACTCATTCACTCATGCAATGTGGAAAAATCAATTTATGAAGGGTGATGATTTCAACGAATGAGGACAACAATTAAAAGAAGAATTTTTTTCAAAGGACAAGTCACCACAGCACTCCAAGCCCTCCATCCACTTCATATTCAATATCTATCCATCCCATTTCATAATTTCAAGAACAAAACCCTACACTTCGTCTCACCCTAAAAAATTATTGAAAAAAAATGAGCATCCTCTCCATTTTCCCAGACCCACAGTACTCCCTCTTAGCCCTAGCATCATCCTCCAAAACCTTTATATCATTTCTCATCACTACCATATAGTTAAAAGATTATGGAAGAGAAGGAATGACTGCTACAAGAAGGCATAATGTTGCTACAAGAAGGAAGAAATGAACAAATTATGCTAAAACATAAAATGGCAGTGCCTAAGAGGGACCTAATCAAAACAGAGAACTCCAAGGCCATTAGGAAATCATCTAGGCCACAAAAGAGAAGAAGAAGGAAAAAAAAGGAAATAAGGCATTCACCATCAAAATAGAACTCAAACTGTTGTGATAAAAAGAGGTTTTCCAGGAAGTCTCTAATCTCTTTCTAGCTTTTGTCCAAGGCCTAAAAGATGTGATAAAAATGGGAGAAAGGCATGTAATTCAATTTAAGGGCCCACTCTAACCTCAAACTATCATTTATCCTCAAAACGAGTTTCTTGTAGTCTTAACAAGGTTTCCTATAGGTTTCCTGTAGTTTTGACAGGGATTACTACATGATGTCCTAGTTCTCATCTAAAGGCATTTTGAAGGTTTTAGAGGTGTCCAAATGGTGGAACAAGGTAGTAGAAGGTTGATAAGGATGTGGAAGACCTTGCCAAACTGGAAAATATTTAGGAACCCATCTTGAATAAGGGGAAGAAAGCAAGCTAATGGTCTCAGGCAATAGTGATTTTTCTATGCACAAATAGATTTTTGGACTTGTCCTTGTAGAACTTACAATCAAGATTATTAAGGGTAAGGAATGAGGGGTGCAAAAAAGAGAGGCCACCAAGTTCATGAATGAGGCACAATGAGGTCACTAAGTTGCTCAGAGGATGAGCAACACTTTCAGCAGGGGGTATGATGGGCCTCTAAATTAGACATAAATTAAGGCCCATGCCTTTAAATTAAACATAAATTAAGGCCTATGACCATCCTTCAGCAAATTAAACCTCTCTTTTTGCATAAGATAATGTATTTTTAACTTTAATATATTCATTAGGAAGGTTTATGAATAATTGCATATTTGTGCCTAATATTATTTATTTTTGTTGAATATTATGAGAATATTGGGAAGATTATGAATATTTAGAGGAGGAGATAATTTAGGGACATGCTCCCTACTATAGAAGGATCAATATTAAATAATAAATCAATAATATACTATGGAATTATGGCACCAATTGTGGAACTCCAATGATTGAGAAAATCTAGGAATGTGTTCCCTTCCATTTAATGTAGATTCCTAGTATTGGGAACCAGATCCACTATATAGATAAGAACAAGATTTGTCACCTTCTAAAATTGAAAACCCACGAGTCTTGAGGATCAAGAAGGTTGATGATGAAGAAAAAAATTAACATGTTATATCGAGAAAGAATAAGAACTCACCTCTAGCTACAACCCTAAATACCTAAACAGTCCACCACATTAGAGAATAATATATGTGGTTAACTAAAGTCATATAGTCCACTTATTTATTAGTTCGAGATATTTTTATAAAGTTAAATTTAGAAACTTCTTATCATGTATGTGTGAGCTAATATTAGCATGTCTATTCTCAGTGGTTTTGATTTTTATAATCATGTCAACTTTAATCAATTGAATAAACCAATTTACTAAACAATAGCTCATATTTGAGTGTGTTATTATGTGGTTTATTCTTCTCTTTATCTAGCAATAGATGTGGCCTTTATGGACACCTTTCCATTACAACGGTTGCATTTCTTCTAAGAAAAATTACAACGATTCTTGAGATTGTCTTTATTATGGTGGGAAAGTTGGGAGAGCTTGCAAATTTCCCTATCTTAGAGGAGTTGGGAAAATGTCCATATTTCATAATTTTCATAGACAACACACCAATCCTCCATAGCTATAATTCTCCAAGAAAAATTATACCCTCTACCAGTCACCATCTAGGGCACAACCCATAGAGAATCTGGTAGAAAAAATCTCACCCCCAAACCTGTCACCATCTCCACCAAATCCCATACAACCATACAAAATTCAGTAGTGGTGATACTAGTTGATTAGCATCCCCTACTCTTAGTTAGGAAACACCACACAACCAATACCACTTACACATAAAAAAATTACCCTTGGAAGCATATATTTACTCAGTCAGTCATAATATTCATTTTTTGTTTTGAATTTATAATTATTATGTATGCAACACACACACACACACACACAAACATATATATAATTGATTATCCACAATGGAAATATTAGAACATACATAGTTCACATATAAACATTCATGAATAGGAACTATGTAATTCACATATTATATAATTCCCAACTAGATTTTATAGCCCAATGGCGTGTAAATAAAAACATCACCCATAAATTAAGAAAACATCGATTTTAGGGTTTACTATCATACACACACATGAAAATACCATTAAACATAACATGGCACACATAATACTTATTTAAATATAATTTTGTCTGGTTATGTGCTCTCCAAGTTCCTCCCAGCCACAAGTTGTGTGGCTCATAATCTTAACCACTCATCACCCCCAAGTAGGGGAATAATGGCATAGGAAATAGTTGGCCAATAACAACAAAAAAAATGGCCTTCACGCCAACCCTAATAGCCTCAATCTCCAACTATAATCTCATGTTCCCCTAACCAACACCCAAGTGGTGAATCTCAAATCCCTCAGTGGTGCCCATCTTCTAGGGTGAATTACAGTTGGTCGAGACAGTCTCTACCAGTTTCCATGTGCCAAATAGAAAAATTGAATAAACCCCTATGTCAGTACCAAAGCCTAAATAAGGACTCTCTAACTATCTCTGACTGAGTTCGCCACCAAAGCTCCATGGCACAAAGTCATAAATAGGGCCATCAAGCCCTTGGATACACCCAACTTCCAAATACCAGGGTTCATAGAGAATAGAGTACAAAACTCTAAAACAATAACAACAAATTCCAAAGTCCAAACCGAGAGTCGCTAGTTTTCAGTTACCATACTCAGTTGTTTGAGTTTGTCCCTCAATGATCATCATAATCATAATCGATGAATGAATGCATCCTAATAATAGGAACCTATAGCTCTTTCTATATGCATATCATCCACTAGCCAAATGACACTCCCAGAAGCCACATGGGCCTTGAGTGGCAAACACCTCACCAAATCCCAACTATTTCCTTTTTACATTAGAGTTGTGCCCACCATATTCTCTCTATGGAGTGGGCTCCACAAATAGCCTTATTTTATTATTAATATAATATTTGTATAAACATAATTGCAATATGGATTTCCATCCACTTAGTCATTAAAGGCATAAAAATCAAGGCTCATTGGCCCCACAAAATATTAATCATCTACATGGGCACACAAGCCACATCATAACATAAACCCATCTCAACAATTTAAATTTCATTGTACATTGTTTACATAGACTCTTTGGTCTTATCATGTAATATGTTGTAATATGCATCTTTGTTGCTTGTAGTATTCATTTTTCATACAAGAACTTGAAAATATTTCAAAAATAGATAAAGGCAAAAGGAAGGAGTAATAATGGTATATCGGGTATGTTTTCTTGGTAAAGGAACAACTAAAAATAAAAGAATCGGCCCCGATATAGCCAAGGATTAAGCCAATGGTTACATGAATGTATACGTATATATATATATATATCACAAAGGATATTGTGTATCAGAATCGCAAAAGAAACAAGTTATAAAGTGTCAAAGATCGAGACCCGAAATATATATATTATATTTAAAAGCTTGGTGGGTTCGTAAAGTGCCGAAGGCATATGTATTGGTTCATTCACCGATTGTCGATTGTAATTCACAATAGTTGGACCCGAAATATATATTCATTGTGTTTATAATTTCAGCGGGTCGACAAGGGGTACGAAAAGGCAGATTTTAAGCTAAAAGGTAGAATTTCAGGTGGATGCAATGTGGTAAGTGGTTTTTAGTGGAGCTCACCCGATTCCACTTATTGTTTGACACGTAGCATCCGGGTGGAGAGAGAAAACTGCTCATTTCGGGCGGGTATTCTTCGTGCTTATGTCCCACCCGAAATCTTTGTAGATTGTCAGATCCACTAAGCGAAGATAAATGCAAGGATTTAGATATCGCATTGCAAACATTATATCAGCAGAAAAGGCTTGTTTTATAGCATATTTCTGTTATCAAAGGTATATAATAGAAATAGCACAAATATGAAGGATTTATGCATATGCAGCTTAAGGGTGTGTAAAGTTAAGTTTTGTGGTGATATATCATTTGAAAGGGCCAATTGCGATTTGTGGTGGAAGTTAACGGAGCACAGAATGAGCAGATATGACAAATTTATAAAGAAATATTAACTATTTTTGAGTTCCATATTAATTAAGGGTTCGTGTTAATTTCGCTGTGTAAAGTGGAAAATCATGGTTAGAGCCGAATCTGAAGGGAAAGACAATTAGGTATGTTTTCTTTGTATTTTGTCTAATCAAAACGCCTCGCACATATGTAAGCCCAGGATTACAAAAGATAAACACATTTCAGTATGGCTAAAATGAATTAAACATCATTAGGGAATTTATTGAGGAATTCGGCAGGGGATTAACACAGAAAGCTAGCAGTTATCATCCTCTTCTGAATTCAATTATGTACCTGTTATTTCATGTTCTTTGAGGTGTCTTTACCTTTTGCAAAATTCTATAATAGTTTTTGCTTCCTATAGTTAGAGAAGTAGTTAAATAATTTGGGCAGTTTTAGAAATCAACGACTGTTCCACAATGTATAAAAAGATGAAAATTTAGAAAGAAAGGGTTGGAATTTTGGAGAACCCAGAGACTAGGCCACTGTATTCCTGATATCATCGTTGATTAATGAAAGAATCAGAAGTTTCCATGAGTTGTTGGGTATAATTTTGTAACCTTCTCTGTCATGTGTCATGTTATGTTTTCTTCTTTCAAGCATAGTAATGAAGCTGCAAAACTTTATTTGCTTATGTAGATAAAGTTAAAATTCCCTAAAGAGCACGCCTATACTTGAAGTTTCCACCTTCCTTCTGAGTTATAGATAATAGTTTCTGTGAAAGACCACAATATTATCTTTAACTTCTCCAAGAGTCACAGATAGTAGTTTCTGTGTTAAGCAACATATTGTCTATGATTCAATTCTCATTTTCATAATTCTTATAAGTTACAGATAACAGTTTCTATGAAAAACCAACATATTATCTTTAACTTCTCCTTCAAGCTTTCTTCACTCATCATTTATATCTAGCAAAAAATGGCATTATGAGATGTTCTGGCCATACATGTATTAAGGGTTAAAGACCAAGTTTTCCAGGTCCTCAATTTGAGAACACAACAAACAATAAGTGACAGTAAATAATATTTATTAATGTCTTAAGCACAATTTCTCTATAGCCAGGAAATTGGTTTCTTAAGGTACAACATTAATTGGCGCCATTGCTGGGGTTAGAAGACAAGAACACTTTTCCCTGGGTTTTCAATATTTTCCTCTAGTTCTTCAGTGAGGAGGAAATATTTGGCTATTTTGAAACAAAGAAATAACTCTGGCTTCAAGAAGACCCCATACAAAATCAGATACTTCACGACAGAAGGTTCAAGATCTTTCAGATCCTGAAAAGCTAGTTTCTAGGAGGGTTAGAAAGTCTAAGATCCCAATTAAACCAATCCCTACATTATCTACATCAGGCAGTAACTTATCTGAACATTCATCCGATAAAGAGACATCTTTTTCATCATCTTCATTTTAGGAACCTAACTATCAAGAGAAATCTTTAGAGTCTGTTACATTTCATTTACCTGCTATAATTATTCAACCTGAACCAATATCCACATTACCACCTCTGCAAACTCCATTTACTTCTAAGTCAAATTCCACACCTATTGGTAATTAAGGTTCAATAAACATGGCAGTACCTACATTCATGATGAATAGTTATGCACCCCTTCAACTGCCACAACCATTTAATCAAATGCCACAGGATTACCTCAAGATTCTTCATCATTTTACAAGGGAAGATGAACAAACTGGAGAGAATCATGTGTCATTATTTTGCAATTTTGCAGACATCCTAAACATTAAACATTTAGATGTTATTCTAAGACTTTTTATTCAATCCTTGGATGGAGAAGCAAGGAAATGGTTTAAAGGACTTCCTAATAATTCTATTCCTTCTTGGGAAGAGATGGAACATTTATTCATCCAGAAATGGGGAGAAAAAAGGGACCATGGGTATTCATTAACATAGTTTAATGCCATAAAGAAGAAGTCTGATGAAACTATGGCTGAGTTTGTCAGAAGATTTAACAAATTGTACAATAGACTCCCAGTGGAGATTAAGCCTCCTTCTACTGGTGCAAAAATAAATTTTGGAGGGGCTTTTGAATCAAATTTTGGATTAACATTAAGGGAAAGAATATCTCCAACCCTTGATCAGATCCAAACAGATGCATTAGAGATAGAAGCAAATCTGGTGGGTGTAGGAAAAGTACCAGAGACAAACCTACCCAAGACAAGAGAAAGGCAAAGATCGAATCCGCTCAAAGTCAAGCATTTGAGGATATGTTTAAAACTTTGTCAAATAAGTTAAATAAATTAGAGTTAGAAAATAAGAATTTGTAGAAGAAAACACAGTATAATAAGAACTTTAATCCCCAATACAAAATACAACCTCTGCAAATCCTGCAAAGGGAAAGAAAATATCAAAATTAGATTCAAGCACCATTATATATAGAAGCAGATCCTGGTGAAGAACAACCTGAAGATCAAATTTCTACGTTATATGCAATAGAAGAAGATGAACTTGGTATCGAAGGAGAAAAATATGTATGTGATGAAACAGATGCCATTTATGGTGAAAATGAAATTGTTGAATATTGGAAACAATTTTCTGATTTTATGCTGGTTGAACTACATAAGAAGTATGACTTGAGATTGAGGAGAAGATCAAGAAATCAAGAAAATTAAAGTGAGCAACAAGTTTCAACTTCCTCACCAAAGGCGACTCCACAAGAATCTTAGCCTACAAGACAAGTAAATAAAGGAAAGCATCAATAGAACACAAATGAGAAGACACAAATACTTCAAGGTGGGTCTTCTCAAGATCAAACTGAAAAAATTCCTTTGGAGAAACTTGTTTCAATTACTCAAGTAATTCCAGTCATGAAAAACCGTGAAGATGAGAATGAAAGGACTTCTAAACACGATCACTTGTTTAGTCTTACTAAGGAGTTAAAAATTGTAAGAATACAAGTTCCCCTTACGGAATTGGCAAAAACACCTACTTATCAAAAGGATATTGCTGAGTTTATTAATTTAAAAGAAAATGAGAATATAAATGACACTGTGAATCTGCAGGAAGATAAACCAGTAGTGGTTTTTGGTCCACATGTAGAGAAAGTAGATCTTATTTGTTCATGATTTCCTCCTACATAATTGTATGTTTGATTCGAGAGCTTCACATAATCTTATGCCTTTCTCAATGATGAAGCAACCAAATCTACAAGTGACCAACCCGTATAGGGATTTGCATTCTTTTGATTCGAACAAAGTCAAGTGTCTGGGGGTTATTAAGCATCTGGCAGTGTCACTAGCCCAAATTAGAGCTAGAAGCTTGGTCATAGATGTTGTAGTAGCATATATCCCTGCTAGATTTGGAATGCTTCTATCTAGGTCCTGGGGGGCTAAATTGCAAGGTGTTTTGAAGCTAGATTTTACATATACTGTTATACTAATTTTTGGTGGGGAGGAGAGGAGATTGTACAGAGAAACTAGGTTTGTAAAAACAATTACAAAAAATGGAGCAAGCAATTCACCTGCATATAGTCAGGAGAAGGATGACTTTGCTTGTTTCACACTGCATGGTAATGCAGAGTTGAATGAAGATAATTAGAAGCAACTCGCTTTAGCCAATGTTATTACAGAGCTGCAAATTAAAGAAGTGTGGAAATGTTTCTTTGATGGAGCTTATTCTAAGGAAGGAACAAGTGTTGGTTTTCTTCTAATTGCACCTGGAGGTAATATGTTCCCTTTTTCTTTTAAATTAGAGTTAGAGGCAACAAACGATGTGGCAGAATATGAGTCCTTGATTATTTCTCTACAAGCAGCTAAGCAGATGGGAGTTAAGTCAATTTCTGCTTTTGGAGATTCAGAGTTGATTATTAAGCAAATAAAAGATCACTACCAAACAAAGCATCCTAGGCTCAGGGAATACAGAAATGAGGTATGGGATTTGATTGAGAACCTTTGAGAAGATTTTAAAATTCAATTCATTCCAAGAGATGAGAATAGATTAGCAGATTCATTGGCTGTGGCTGCTAGTACTTTCAAGCCTCCTATTAATCCAAGACTAATATATGAGGTAGAAATGAGACACAGACCTTCTGTTCCTTGTAATGTTAAGAACTGGCAAGTTCTTAAGGATGACAAGCAAATTAAGGAGTTTTTCACTACGGTTGAAGAGTTTCAGGGCACAGAAATTGATCGGGATGAATAAGAGACAACAAAAATTGCAGAAGTCAGTGGTTTAAAAGATTAAATAGCAAATCAGAAGATCTTATAATTGAAATATAATATTCTGCCAAAGGGTTTTGTTCCTCTTGAACGACTTTTTAATTCCAATGATGTGGCTGTGGACTCAGGGAAAATTTCATAGGATGAACATATTCAAGATCACAACATTGCAACTCAGGAGAATCCTAGGTTAGTCAAATTATATGGTTGAGTTTCACCTAATTTTCAAGAATGATATATTAAACTTTTCAAGAATTATGTTGATGTCTTTGCATGGTCCTATGAAGATCTCAAAACCTATGATGTAAATATAATTCAGCATAAGATTCCTTTGAAGGAGGGAATTAAACCCTACAAATATAAGCTTAGACAGATAAATCCTCTGCTTCTACCATTAATTGAAAAGTAGGTCAAGAATTTGCTTGATGCCAAAATAATAGTCCCACTTAGGTATTCTGATTGGTTGGCTAATTTAGTACCTGTGAGAAAGAAAAATGGAGAAATAAGGCTATGTGTGGACTTCAGAAATCCCAACAAGGCTTCTTTGAAAGATAACTATCCATTGCCTAAGATGGATCATGTGCTGCAAAAGGTAACAGGATCTTTTAGAATGTCAATGCTAGATGGATTTTCTGGTTATAACCAAGTGGCTATGGACAAGGAGGATAAGAAGAAAACAATGTTGACAACTCCATGGGGAACATTTATGTACGCCAGAATGGCTTTTGGATTGATGAATGCGGGTGCTACATTTAACAGGGCTATGGACATTGCTTTTGTTGGAGATAAGTTTGTAGTAATATATTTGGATGATATTACTATTTTCTCAAAGTCTAATGAAGAATATTTGGACCATTTGAAAAGGACTTTTGATAGATGTAGAAGATTTGGACTTTCCTTAAATCCCAAGAAATCCATTTTTTCTCTAGAGGAAGAAAAACTATTGGGACGCATTGTTTCTAGAGATGGAGTGAAGATAGATCGAGCTAGAGTACAAGCTGTGCAAAAGATACCATTGCCTATGAGTAAAAAGCATATCCAAAAGTTTCTGGGAAAGATAAACTTCCTGAGAAGATTTGTATCCAACTATGCAAAAATTGTAAAAGAAATTACTAATATGCTAAAGAAGGAGAATGAACTGAATTCGACCAAAGAAGCTAGATAATCATTTTCTAGGATTAAAGAGGCATTAGAGGCAGCTCAAGTCTTAATCAGCCCTGATTACCAAAAGCCTTTCCAAGTTTTTCCATTCGCATCTTCAAGCTCAATAGTTGTTGTCTTACTGCAGAAGAATGATGAAGAGAAAGAGAGGTCAATTGCATTATTCAGTACGATTCTTAGGGATTCTGAGCTGAAATATAATATTCTTGAGAAATAGGTGTCTGCCTTAGTAAAAGCCCTGAAAGCTTTTAGAACTTATGTGCTGCAGTCACAAATCATTACTTATGTGCCAAATGTTGCAGTGAAAGATGTATTACTACAACGAGATATAGAAGACAGAAGAGGAAAGTGGATAGCCAAGATCCAAGAATATGATTTGGACATAAAACCCACAAAGTTGGTGAAAGGACAAGGATTGGCAAAAATTTTGATGGAACCAAACTTTTAGGCATAGGGAATTAACTTGTTAGCACCTGTGGATGAAAAAGTAGCTAAAGAAAATGAAGGAGAGCAAGATCCAGGCATGAAGATCAAGTATAAATTTTTGTGTTCGGAAAGGTATAAGCATATAATTCATTATTTGTGCTTTATTTCTTGTCCCCAATCCTTAGATAGAACAAAGGATAGGGCACTGAAGATCAAGGCACAACCATATGTGATTGTGGAAGGAAGATTGTACTGGAAGTATCTTGCTGGAATTTTATTTCTATGTTTAATAGAGGATGAATTTACAAAAACAATAAAAGATTATCATGAGGGGTTTTGTGGAGGACATTACAATTGGAAAATAACTGCAAATAAGATCCTTCAGGTAGGATTTTATTGGCCTTCTTTATTTGGTGATACATATAAGTTTGTTAGAATTTGTCAGAAGTGTCCGCTTTTTGCTGAGGAAAAGAGATTAGCCCCTTTAACTTTGATTCCAGTTTTCATAGAGGAGCCATTTAGACAATGGGGATTAGACTTTGTTGGAGAAATAAATCCACCTTCAAGTAGACAACGTAGGTGGGTTCTCATAGCAACTGATTACTTCACCAAATGGGTAGAGGAAATTCCTACTAAGAGAGCAAATGATCAAATAGTAATGAAGTTCCTAGAGGAAAATATTTTCAGCAGATTTGGATGCCCCATTAAAATTATAATAGACAATGCTCAAGTCTTTAGTTCAAGTAAGTTCATTTATTTTTATCACAAGTATAATGTTATTTTTTCCCATTCAACAGCTTACCATCCTCAAGGAAATGGATTATCTGAATCTACTAACAAAACTTTGATGAAGATCCTTAAGAAAACCATTGCAGAAAATCAAAGAGATTGGGATTCTAAGTTAAAGTTTTATTTGTGGGCTGCTAGAGTATTGAGATGGGATACCAGAAGAGAAGATAAGGGTAAACATGGGAAGTTTGATCCTCTCTGGTCTAGCCCTTTTAGAATTTTTGATGTAGGATCCAATAATACCTTCATTCTTAAGAATCTTGATGATGAAAATCTAGAGCTGACTATCAATGGGAAATACTTAAAGCATTACTTCCACTTCTGAAGAACAAGCATCATTTCATTGAAAATATTGGAGTGAAATCAGTGTACAATGCCATAGCATTTCAATTTATGCAAAGCAATATATGACTCCATGCCCGAGGTGAAGGCACTAATTTGTGGTTCTTAGTGCTTCTGTGCCAAAAGCACTATCCCCAGGTGGAGCAAGACATTGTAACATGCATTTTTGTTGCTTGTAGTATTCATTTTTCATACAAGAACTTGAAAATATTTCAAAAATAGATAAAAGCAAAAGGAAGGAGTAATATTGGTATATCGGGTATGTTTTCTTTGTAAAGGAACAAGTAAAAATAAAAGAATCGGCCCCGGTATAGCCAAGGATTAAGCCAATGGTTATATGAATGTATACATATATCTATATATATATATATATATATATATATCGTAAAGCATATTGTGTATCAGAATTGCGAAAGAAACAAGTCATAAAGTGTCAAAGATTCGGACCTAAAATATATATATTATATTTAAAAGCCCAACGGGTCCATAAAGCGTCGAAGGCATATGTATTGGTACATTCACTAATTTCCGATTGCAATTCACAATAGCCAGACCCGAAACATATATTCATTGTGTTTATAATTTTGGTGGGTCCGCAAGGCATATGAATAGGTGGATTTTAAGCTAAAAGGCAGAATTTCGGGCGGATGCAAAGTGGTAAGCGGTTTTTAGTGGAGCTCACCTGATTCCACTTATTGTTCAACACATAGCAGCCGGACGTAGAGAGAAAACCGCTCATCATGGGTGGGTATTCTCCATGCTTATGTCCCACTCAAAATATTTGTAGACCGTCAAGTCCACTAAGAAAAGATCAATGGTGAGGATTTAAATATTGCATCGCAAACATTATATCGGCGGAATAGACATGTTTTATAGCATATTTCTACTATAAAACGTATATAATAGAAATAGCACAAATATGAAGGATTTATGCATATGTGGCTTAAGGGTGCATAAAGTTAAGTTTTGTGGTGATATATCATTTGAGAGGGCCGATTGCAATTTACGGTGGAAGTCAACAGAGTGCTAAATAGGAAGATTTGACAGATTTATAAAGCAAGATTAACTCTTTTTGAGTTGCGTATTAAGCAAAGGTTCGCGTTAATTTCACTGTGTAAAGTGGAAAATTAGGGTTAGAGCCGAATCTGAAGGGAAAGACAATTAGGATGTTTTCTTTGTATGTTGGCCAATCAAAATGCTCGATACATATGTAAGCCCAAGATTACAGAAGCTAAACACATTTCCTTATGGCTAAAATGAATTAAACATCATTACGGCATTTACAGAGGAATTCTGCAATAGATTAACAGAGCAAGCCAACAGTTATCATCCTCTTATAAATTTAGTTATGTTCCTATTATTTCATGTTCTTTGAGGTGTCTTTTAAGCTCTATAAAATTCTGTAATAGTTTTTAATTCATATAGTTAGAGAAGTAGTTAAATAATTTGGGCAGTTTCAAAAATCAAAAACTGTTCCACAATGTATAAAAAGGTGAAAATTTACAAAGAAAGGGTTCGAATTTTGGAGAACCCATAGACTGGGCCACTATATTCCTGATATCATCCTTGATTAATGAAAGAATCAGAAGTTTCCATGAGTTGTTGGGTATAATTTTGTAACCTTCTTTTTCATGTTTCATGTTACGTTTTCTTCTTTCAAGAATAATAATGAAGTTGTAGGTCTTTATTTTCCTATGTAGATAAAGTTAAAATTCCTTCAAAGAGCGCTCCTATACTTGAAGTTTCCACCTTCCTTTATAAGTTATAGATAATAGTTTTTGTGAAAGACCAGCAGATTATCTTTAACTTCTCCAAGAGTCATAGATAGTAGTTTCTGTGTTAAGCAGCATATTGTCTATGATTCAGTTCTCATTTTCATAATTCTTCTAAGTTATAGATAGTAGTTTTTGTGAAAAACCAGCATATTATCTTTAACTTCTCCTTCAATATTTCTTCACCCATCATTTATATCTAGCAGCAAATGGCATTCTGAAATGTTCCGTTCATACATTTATTAAGGGTTAAAGACCAAATTTTCTATGTCCTTCATTTGAGAACACAACAAATAATAAGTGAAAATAAATAATATTTATTAATGTCTAAGGCACAATTTCTCTACAGCCAGGAAATTGGTTTCTTAAGATACAACATAATACTCATCTAATCAAACTAATCATGTGGATACATTTAGAGACACCCTATTCTCAATATCCACATACTACATTTATAGTACGTGGGTTAGGAAGAGGTATTAAATTCCTATCCCGTTATTTTATGCATCGAGCAGTGCATGTGAATATCCATGATATGATTTTGAACATACAAAATGAATTTGGCTCCCGCTCTATTGTTTCAATTCCATGCTCTTGTACATGGTTTCATCCTAGAGCATCCTCCCCACTTCTGGTGCCAACCACACACTAGCAGGATCTGGAAGGCCATCCCCCATCTTGGTGAGCGTGCACTTCTAACACCCCACCATTACACTTAGAGGAAATCAAAAATAGAGTTAACATCAACAACAAACAATTTTGATTCATATATATATATATATATATATATATATATGCATTCTTACTTTAAAAAAGAATAACAACAGCCACATGCATGCAAACATTTATCTAACTCAACATGAATTTAAAATTTCGTGAAATATAAAATTTAAGAAAAATATGATGCTGAGTTGGCCTTGTTGTGCCTCAACCGGGAAGTTTTGTTCCTATATGCCAACAAAATATGTCATTCATGTATAAACTCACCCTGTTGTCTTACCTACTGCTATTGTTGTTCACAATTCCTGCGTGCAATTAATCTCCCAGCTTACTGCGCCAAACCCTTTGGCTTTCATTATTCTTGTTGTTTTTCCTTTATATTTAAATAACAATGGACTTGTTTAGCTAACATAACTATTGTAGATCCTTCCTATTACTTGATTTCCAAATCTTCTGCGGCCTATTAAAACCATTTTGAGCTTATCTTTGCTTAAATTCTAGGTGTTTCTACTAAAGTTCAAGCATTTTCCTCTCCAAATCTCTACTAAGATGCCTATTTTCTTCATTATGGTAATTAGATCTTGGACTTCTAGTCGAAATTTATTCAACTCTATTTCCAAAGTTATACCAAAATTATTATGACTTGTGATAAAATGTCATGAACCTCTAATTTTCCCATATTTTTTTTTCATTTATATATCTACACATATAACTATGCCAAATATTATTTTCTTGGTATGGTAACAACTATTACGTTTACACTTGTTGTCAGATATCTCTTCGGAAATCGATCCTCTTGGCATGAGCTATACATCTTATTCTCTTTTCTTTTACCATAACCTATCCAAACACTCCTTAGATGTACTAGAATTTAGTGGTGGTGTCACTCTTCCTAGACCTATCCCCTGACTTTGATATACTATGCATAATTTCATACAAAACCTACCCACAGGGGTAATTAGTGACTATGCATTTATTCATTTTCATCTACATACCAAGGCAATTTCCTTACGCTTGTTGTATTAGTGACCTATTAGTGTCAGTATATGCATAGTTCCATCAGGGATCAAATTTGCTCTTGCATTTTCATTTTAGGTGTCTCATATTGAATTTTTTATCATTCCACTAGGTCATGCCAAAATGGTCCACTGATGGTTGTCTTCTTCTCAGAAATCAAATTTTCTCTCATGAGGTACATTTGTTGACCCGTCTCCATGTTTCATTCAGTTATGGTTTTAGTTATGTTATTTTTAGAGTTAAGGCAGTCATGTTTCCATTAGGTCTTAGGGTTCATTTCCAAGGTCAAAAGCATAGTTTCAGTGTAAATAAAGGGAAACAAAGGTATGAGGAAGACCAATAAACAAAGAGTGATTGGTAGCAAGTCATGGTTATTGTACAAAGTTCTTATTTCACTGATGTAATTTTCATCTCAAAAACATGTTTTTGAGATGAAAATAGAGTATATTAGTTTGTTCATATTTTTTGATGTAATTCAAGTCATTTTCTGTAATAATTGTTCCCATAAGCTGCCCAAGCATTTCTCCTTGCTGCAAGAAATGAGCCATTGAAGAAATCAGCTCAATCAAAGCATCATCCATCTGAAAAGAGACAAATAAAGAGAAGCATCAAACAGAGATTTGAAAACAAAATAAAAGTTCCAAGAAAACATTATAAAGTGGGTTTTTTCTAAATAAAAATCAAAATCATCCTCTATATAAGATTTCAAAAGAATTTTTAAAACTTCATTAGTTCTTTTGCGCCCTAAGATCTCCTTGGAAAAGAGGAAATTGGGTGAAGGTTTCAAAAAACTCGAAGCGCACATTTGATGAGGATGCTACGTGCTGGGTAGATTCGTTGCATGCCTGTGCAGTGAGGGGCATGTTTTCCCGACCGAGCCATAGTAAATTTCAATGGCATTGCGCGACTATGCGCTGAAGGGCGTGATTGCTGAGGACTTTGCGCGCTGGCACTTGGTGTTGCGCGTTTGGCTAGAGGAGCCTAGCAAACCCTAGGAGCACCAAAACACCATTTCCTTCATTTGCTCAAGCCACAAAAGCTTCAAATACCTACATAGAACAGGTAAGTGGCCCAGTATCTCTTTTCTCCATCAATTAAGCAAATTGGCACTCTAAAATGTGAAACCATAGAAAAGCTCTCTTGTACATTTCCAAAATCACCTATTTCATCATAGTTACAACACTTCATAGACTTTGTCACCTTCTAATCATCTTGACTGTATTTCACTCCACCTCCTTACTGTTTCACTCACCTTGACATATATATTAGTCCCTCAAGTTTTCACCTAAAAAGAATGGCAGAAGACAGTAGTTCAGAAGAAGTGGAAAGACAGCCAATGAGGCCAACCAAGAAAGGAGGGAGAATTATCGTATTTGAACCTAGTGATACTACAAAACTTATCACATCACCACTTGCAGTATCATGTCTCAAGTACATGGGTTGTTTTGAGTTTTGTCAAAGGGTTGAAAGGGTGAATTTTCATCAGCAGTTAAGCAAGCAATTCATCCTCAATTTGAAAAATAACCAGGTCACTTTAGCCAGGGTCACATTCACTATATCTCCTGCCATCATATCACAGGCCAATTGAATTCCAAATGAAGGAGAGAAATGGTTCAAGCAAAGAAATCTGCATTGTAGTTTTTATGAGCCATATCTTAAGACAAGGTTCAAAAATGATAAGAAAAGAATTTTCCCTTTCTCTTATCTTTTGGACAAATATGTGCCATTAATGAAGATCATCATGAGGTATTTCACGTGTGAGGGCAGGTTTTCCAGATATACTCATATCATATCAGGGTTCTCATGCACTTTATTGGGGTAAGAATGCTCAGTTTGCCATATTACCTTTTTAGAAGTATTGACAAGATTACATATATTGCTTAGAAAAGGGATCCAGCTCATCAAATGCATAGTATTTTCCATCATTCGCTTATCAAAATGATAGTCCTCCATCAGTTAGATCAACTAGGCATTTCTTGGGAGACCTTCATAGCTAATAAAATATTCAATGAACCACCTACTCAACCAGCTCCCCGCATTCCTCCATCGTTCTCCACTCATCCATTTACTTCTTCTTATTCACCACAGCTTACTTATCACTCATCCTCAATAGATGATTCTACACCAGCCACCTCCACACCATCTACATCACCATTTCATGCAGCCATTCATTCACCCAATAGAAATGATGACAATGATGAGGAACATGATGAGCATGATGGCAGTGAGGGACATGATGTACACACTGAGCATGGTCAGAGCAGTATACCACAAAGGAACAATTTGGAGCCATTTTCTTTCACCTATCAGAGGGGAAAGAGGTAGGTGTTTACCCCATGGAAAGTGGGAGGGACCTTGCCTTCTTCGTCAACATTACAGGTTAAAGGAAAAGAGAAAATGGTAGAGGCAGCAAAGGTCAAACAGCAACATGAAGAACATGTCATTGAAAAGGAGTTTCTCCTTGTGGACACTAGTGATGGGGGGGAAACAAATATTTTGAAGCTGACTTGAGAGCAAAGGATGCCAAAATCAGGGAGCTTTATGTCAATTTACAAAGAGCCCAATATGTTATCTCCTTTTATGAGCAAGAGAACAAGCAACTAGAGGTTAAGCAGGAGTTGATGCAATCCATGTACATCAAGGCAAAGAGGGAGGCTGAGAAAGCCAAGTTTCAGCTGGATGATGAACAGGGACAAAGAAAAAGGCCAAGAACAAGAGTATTGAAAAAAGCCTTAGAGATTGAAAGACAAGAGGAGGCAGAATTTGAGGAGCAACTCACTTTAGATGAGCAATTGGTCAAGGACATAGCTAAGAATAGAGATTCTTGGCTTGAGAAAGTGAACACACACTTGGAGACCCTATTGGACAAAGAAAACAGAGATGTTGAGTTACAAAGGAAGATGACCAAGTATTATGCAAGGAGAAACCACATAGCAAGGAGTAAGCTCAAAAGAGCTCATGAGAAAACTAACAAATTGACCAAGCAAGAGGAGAAGAGGAGACTTAACATACTTGCTGAGGCATCTCTACATGCCTCTAACCTTTGATCAGTCATAAAACATATTTTTGGGCATGTTGGACCATTTTTGAGCTTGAAGGAAGTTGTTGTGTTCTTTTAGTCTAGTTTTTGTACAGACATGGAAGGCAAACATGCAGTGCCTTAGGCGCTGCACTCTATTTCGAGGCATCCGATGAGGAAACGGTTGGCATTTTTGGATTCACAATTATGAGTACATGCACCCTGTGCATTTTCTAAGGTTTTAGAGTATAACTGGTTTACCAAAAGCGCTAAAAACCCTCAAAAAATGACCTTTCTCCCCTCTTTTTGGCCTAGGCGTTGCGCGTTGAACAGTGTTGTAAAAATTGACGTTTGATAGGGAAAATAAACTCCAAATGCAAAAATTCAAGATGTTCTAGAAAGTGGACTCGAATATCTTTCCAAGAAGCTATTTTGGGCCCAACATGGACACGGGGAAGGCACTAAAAAATCCACCTAAAGAGGAAGGGCGCGCCTAGCACTGGTGCTAAGCGTTTGACAGTTTGTCCAGATTTTCACTGTTTTGTCCCAGTTTTCACTTTCACCTTGGAAAATCATGATTTTATCCATGTAAATGATGAATTTAATGTAATTATCATGTTTCTATTACTTACTAGGGTAAATACATTAGGTAAATCAAGTTCATGAGGTATAATGAATCATTTTTCTTGGATTAGGGATGAGTCACTTTGACCACCCTATTTTCTTGTTAGCAGTTCAGATTTTGTTAGAAACAACTCCTCCTCTCATGGATTCGAATCCCTGAGCTTAGGATGAGTTTTTTTGGGTCTATATGAGGCATTTCCTCAGTCATTGTAGGGGTTGGACTCAGTGGGATGCTTATGTTTTGATTTCATATAATTTTGTATGAGTTATAGCAGGAGATTAATGAAAAATTGCAGCTATTTCTTTGGGATCCATGTGGTATGATGCTCAGTTTAGTTTCCCTTATGTTTTCATGTGTTAAAATGCATTTTTGACTCCATTTCATCACTTCATACTATTATGTGAATGTATACAAGTTTTAAAGGCAAAATCCATAAATTTTATGCTTTGTTTTGGGTAGACATTTCACAGTCTATGTTTTCTTTAGTTTAGGAAGAATCCATGAGGATTACATTCTCTTCCTAGCTCCTCACCTATCTTTTCACCTCATCCATCAAAATTGTAAGGTTTTGATCATTGTTCCTACCTTGCCCCATCGAACACCCTATAGTTTTCACCTAATTTCCTTGCCCTAACTGTTTGGCTCCTCATGATCCAGCAAAACCCTTCAAAATCAAATAAAACCTTGTGCTACTATACCTAGCCTAATATCAGTTTCTAGATTTAGTAAATTTGGCTTAGATCCTTATGGAGAGAGCCCTCTCGTGGCCTAGTAGGGCTAGCTACTAGGCTAAGCATGGTTTGTGGTTACCTTGGCATTGCCTTCCTTTAGCCTAAGGTTCAATCTAGGTGATAACATAGTGGTGACCATACTGGGGAATACGAAATATCATAAATTAATCACCCCAGTAAGATGTTTTATTTGAATTCTTAAGCTTGTGGATGATGAGTTTTAGAATTTAAACATAGGCTAAATTAGAAATTTGTAAAGCAATATCTTAATTTTCAAAATTAGACATACCGGCTTCCAAAAAGTACACCAAATCCAATCCATATCCGAATCCTCCAACCATTGTCAGTGATCCTCATAAAATTGGGTAAAAACCTAAGAAAGTTTTCGAGAAATCTAGTTTAGCTAGAGAATAATCAAGTGAGGATTTCATTCCTTGAGTTAATTCACACTAGGGAAGGTTAGACACTTTACAAGACATTGAGTTTGATATTAATTTTGAGCAGAGTCTATTTCGCAGTAAATCTTTAAGTTGGATTGATCAGACAGTTGTTGATTCCTCTATATCTCTTCGTAACCCTGTTGAAGACTTTTTTTCACACAATAAATTAGGGTCATAGCTTATTCACACTCTTGATCATTTGCAAAGCCTCTCTTCAAACTTAAACACTTGGGTGAAAAATAATATTCATAGGCCATCTTTCGATTTTTGAAATACTTCCATGTCATCTACTACAACTCAAACTATCTCCCATCCTCCACCTTCTTCTTCACAGATTGTTCACACCACTCAAACTATCGTGAATCCCCCTTTGATTATAGCAAATATCCCAATCCTTGTTTTAAATCGACCACCTCCCCAAACTGCAGTTATGGTTGCCCGATATACACCCCTTGTTTTTCCTCAAAATCCTGGTGCCATGCCCCCTAATTATCAAACCAAAATACCTTTCTTCGATGACACCCAAACTATTACAGCTCAACAGCACGTAGACAAGATGAATGATTTCTTTTACCTCCATGATGTTGAAATTGAAGATGTGATGATGAGGCTATTTGTACAAAGTTTTGGAGGAGAAGTTTGGAAATGGTTCAGAGCCCTACTAGCAGCTTCTATCACTACTCTACCTATCCTTCAGAGGCAGTTCATAGATTGGTGGGAGGTGAAGAAGAATCCCCTTCATATTTTGTCCGAATATGAGAACATCAAAATAAATGTTGACAAGAGTGTGCAAGACTATTGTGTGAGATTTAATGCAGTATACAATGCTATCCATGCAAATATAAAAAAACCAGATGGATTGGCTTTGCTTGAGTTTCCAGATGGATTTGATGCCGATATGGCATATCAGTTGCGTGAACGTGATCCTAAAAATATAGAAGACATGAAAAAGAATATTGTGAGTGTCGAAGCGAACTTGCTGGCCAAAAGAGAAAGAATGAGATCAGAGAAAAGAGTGATTGTGAAAAAAGAAGCATCTACTTCAGATGTAAAAATGGATACATTGATTTGAACGATGGAAAGGATGGTTGACCAGTTGTCCATCATAGACAGACCTGAACCGCAGATCTGGAACCCAAACTTTAGAGGGCAGCAGCAGCCCCAATTCCGAATCAAGCAAAGAGAGAAAAAATCATCGGAACAACCAACGTAACAACAAAAACAGATCAAAACTCTGTTACAGCAGAATTATGTTCAAGGAGTGGAAGAAGAAGAGGAGGAAGACCCAATAATTGAAATAAATCACTTATTCACTGTAGATGGTATGCTTATATTTCTGACCGAGGATGAGGAGTGTGCAGAAAATTACGACATTCTAAAGGATGACAACTACATCTTAGCAAATGATGTTGTTTTGGAGACCGAATCTAATGATTATCAGCATGGTTATATGAATGCTTTGAGTACAGAGCAGAAACAATATTCTTTGAGGAGCAGAGATGTATCAGCCAGTCCTATTCAAAAGAGGAAGGATGTTCAGTCAAAGAATGATCTATCAAACAATCAGAAAAAAGGAAAGGAGGATGACAATCAGAATCCTAGTAAGGTAAATTAGCCATCAACAAGTACAACTGCAAAAGAGAAAGACAATCAGAAAAAGGATAGTCCAACGAAGGAGAAAACAGATAAGAGGGACATCACTGTCAAAGAGGTAGAAAAAGTCACATCTTTTAATTTAGAAAGTGAAATTGCTAAATTGAAAGTGTCCATTCCTTTGACTGAGCTTGTTAAGAATAGATATTACAAACACCATGTTTCTGGAATACTGAAAATTGATCCTTTGTCTGACACGGTTAATGTTGTGGATGATCATCCTCAACCTATTTTTGGTCCAGCTATAGAAGGTTAGCTACAAGATAGGGAAGTCCCACCCATTTATTTGAGTCTTAGACTGCATGATTACATTCTTCATAATACTATGCTTGATTCCAAAGCTTCCCATAAACTGATCCCCAAGGCTATCATGGAAAATTTGGACCTGGATATCACTCAACAATATCATAATTTGTATTCATTTGATTTTGGTAGATTTCCTTGCATTGGTATAATCAAACATTTAGTGGTTTCCTTAGATCAAATCCAAGCCAAGAATGTTTTGATGAACATGGTAGTAGCTGATATACCACGATTTGGTATGTTGTTCTCTAGATCATGGGGATCCAAACTCAAAGAGACTTTATAACTTGACTTCTCTTATGCTACAATCCCCTTTTTTAGTCAATTGAGGAAGTTATATTGGGAAAAGAAGATGAAATATATGATCACTAATAAAGAGGAGCCCATAAATCATCCAATAAATGATGTACATATAGATTTAGAGTCTTTTTTTTTTGTACACCAATAGTGGATTGAATGATAATGATATTCAGCTCGTAGAAGTAGATGATGTACCTAAAATTTCCAATGGTTTTAGAGCAGTTCTTAATCAAGAAAATAAAAAAGTGGCAATTCCTTCTAAGCAGCCTCAATAGGAGCAGAAAGTCAGTGAAGAGCAAAAAAAATGAAACAACTAGCAAAGGTAAGATTGAAACAAAAGCAAAATTCCAACATCTGGAAGACAAAGACAGCCTTCGGAGCATGGACTTTGATGGTGCTTTGGGTAAGGATTATGCAGGTATTGAAATTTGGATTCGAAGTCTTGTTTTTCAGCCAGACAAAGTTCCAAGTAATGTTAGAGTGTATTCTTATAAATTAGCTTTTAATTTCTCTAACAATGAAGCAGAGTATGAGGCATTGATTATAGGTCTAAAGATTTTGAAGAAGCTGGGTGCGAAAAGGATCTCTGTTTATGGTGATTCAAGGCTAGTGATTAAACAAGTCAAAGAAGAATATCAAGCGAAGCATCTGCAGATGAGAGCTTATAGGAATGTAGTCCTAGATATCTTGAAGATGTTTCCAGATAACCCATTGACAACAATGCCGAGAAGTCAAAACATCATTGCTGATTCACTTGCTACATCAGCGAGCTATCTGAAAATTCCAATGAGTTCTAGCAATAAATTTGAAATTCATGTCAAACATAGGCCTACTGTTCCCGATAATTTGAGATATTGGCAAGTTTTATAGGATGACACTGAAATTGATTCCTTTCTGCAGAATGAAGGGAAGTTTAAGGATGCTTTCATTGATGATGTTTGTGATTGTGATGAGTAAGACATTGAGGTAAATCAGATGGATGTTTTACAGCTGAAGGATAATGTTATTCCTAGAGGTCTTATACCTTTAGAGGAGTTGTTTGATCAAGATGATGTGGCGAGAAAACCAACCTTGGTTCCTACTGACAAAGGGGTTGAAGATGTAAACATTGGGACAACAAACCAGCCCAAGCTTGTTAAGTTATCAAAAACATTATCTCCTGAGTCAAAGGCTAAGTATGTTAAGTTTCTTTCTGAATATTTTAATGTTTTTGTGTGGGATTACTCGGATTTGAAAGTATATGACAAGAACGTCATTCACCACACATTCCTATCAAGCTGGATCAAAAACCCTATAGACAAAAGTTGAGGTGGATCAACCCAAAGAAGCAACCATCCATCGAGAAATAGGTAAATAAATTGTTTAAAGTTGCTATCATTGTTCCAATTAGATTCTCTGATTGGGTTTCAAATTTGGTCCCGTTACAAAAAAATACCGGAGAGATAAGGTTGTGAATTAATTTCCAAAACCTAAATAAAGTATCCCTGAAAGATAACTATCCTCTTCCAAAGATGAACCACATTTTGCAAAGAGTAGTTGGAGCATCACGGATGTCACTATTATATGGCTACTCAGGTTACAATCAGATTTTGGTGCATGAAAAAGACCAAGACCAAAACTGTCTTCACAACACCATGGGGGACTTTTCAGTATGCCAAGGTGAAATTTGGGCTGAAGAATGTCACGGCCACTTTTCAGCGGGCCATGGATTGATCCCAATTGAATCCATAGAAGACTGTCAAAGAACCATGACTGTATTAGGTCGGGAAAAATATCCAAAGAATTCCAAAACATCGATCAAAAACACCCCTGAACTAGTGGCAATGGCAGCCAGTGTGGAATGGCGAGGACCTCGGTCCAAGTGCACTGACCGAGGCCCATGGAGACTGTGTAAGAGGTCAAAGTAGCCCCTGGGAGCCCTGGATCAAGAAAAGGTGGAATTTAATCATGCATCGCTGGATGAACAGGGCCGTGAAGGAAAAGCCCAAGCACTCGGTCACGTGGGGGAATTGGAGGACCGCGAGCGGAAAAGGAAAAAGTGTTAAACGTACAAAGGGAGGACCTACGCTCTGGAAACGAGTGGTATTGATCGGGGCACCCTCAAATGGTAAGAGGTTTTGGAAGAAAGCGGAGTGATTCCATACATCGATCTACGCGTGGCAAGTGGAGGTGAGACAGAACTGTTGTTGATCGCGTGCTCCCAGTCGAGCAATTCAACCGTGCGAATCGTGCGTATGACGTTGGATTTGGAGGCCCCAGATCGGATGGCTAAGATTGCGCCCGATGGAGGAAGCGAAATCAACAAAGGAATATGTTGTGTTTTAGAAGGATTTACAAACTGTTTGACCCCCACGGTGGAGGAAAGATTCATCCATGACGTAACTGAAGAAATGAACCAATGAAGCAAGTTGGCGATGTTAGAGGAGGACATATGGCCACTCCCTAAGCGCTGATGATGACACCGAACATGGAACTCCAAGTGCAACTGCAGAAGGTGAATCTGCAGAGGTAGAAGAGGAACCGAACAGGCATTATAACGAATGGCTAAAAGCTGTGAACAAAGACAAAATATGCGTCGAACAGTTGGACAGTTAGTCGAAGTCCGAGAGACGAAGATAGAGAGACTAGAATCCCGAGAGGAGGACAGAACATAGAGAATAGTAAAGCAAAGTAGAAGAGACAGAGGTCTGAGCTTAACAGAGGTAGCATTGAGCACTAGAGAGCTTGAAGATTCGAGCCATCCCATAGAGGATCTGTCCAAGCTGAGCACCACATTGGGCTCTTGCCATTGTAGGCCAAAAGGTCACAGAGCTGGCAGAAGAAGAAGACTTCTGTGTACTCAAGTGGCTTGGGGAATCCAAGAACCACCCTAGGAAGCAAAACTTGCTTCAGGGGAACTCACATTGAGTCCCTGTATTGTAATTCTCTGCTTAAAGACACAATAAAACAAAGCCACCACTGAAAGTTTGATCAGAGATGTAGCCCTAGAGAATAGGGTGAACTCCTTATTAATTTCTTGTGTCTTTGTGTTTGCTTACTGTATTTCCATTTTATTGTCTGTGTATTGACAATCTGATCGATCCGTTGCTTCAATAAGATAGAACACACACTAGCACATGAGTCTCTAATACCTTTAAACAATAAATCTTTAACTGATGTCACTCATAGGGTGAATATCAGATCAAGTGGTATCAGAGCTTTACGCTGTAAGGCTAGACAAGTTTGTGTTGGTTTAGTTGTGAATGCTCACTAGATCAAAGCTCAAATTAGGAGAAGGAGAGTTGGTGGAAACTAATCCTCAAATTGGGAGAGTCTATTCTCGAAAGACAATGTCAGAGGAAGGTTCTGTGGGGCCAAACCCTCAATTCGTAGAGAGTTTCCTAGATATAAAGTCTATGGTAGAAGAAATGTATAGAGACTTTAGAAAGCATAAGGTTGAGGATTCATTAGGTTCTAAACAAGATAAAGAAGAATATGAGTCTCACTTCCGTGACCACTCCAAAGGAAAGGGAAAAGAGGAAAGCTTTCACACACCTCCTAATAGCCCTGTGCATAATAAGAAAGCATCTTTGATTAAGCTAGATGTTAAATTTGATTTGCCTATATATGATGGAGAGCTAAATGCTAAAAAGTTGGACAATTGGATTAGAAAAATTGATGTGTATTGTAGAGTACAGAACATTGACTCAAACAAGAGTAAGATTTAGCTAGCAAGCCTATGCCTAGGAGGCACTGCCTTGGTTTGGTGGGAAGGCAGAACCCAAGCTGATATGAAAATACATAGCAAGACCATCTTTGTCTGGAGTGAATTTGTTGTTGCAATCAAAAAGCAGTTCTATCCATTGGCCTACATGCAACAAGCCATGATGAGTTGGCAAGCTCTTCGACAGTTGAAAGGGAAAAGTTTGCAAGGGAATACTCAAGAATTTAGAAGGAGAGCATTGATGTTGGGTATCTCACTAGACTCACTAGATACTCTTTTGAAGTACATTGGTGGTCTACACAGCTACATGAGGCATACCATCCTCATGTTTAATCCCACTAGTATAGATGGGGTATATGTACAAGCTAGTCATCTAGAAGCTAGAGGAAAGAATGGAAATCCAGAATTTGGGGGACCATGCCAACCCACTGTAAGCAAGAGCAAGGAGGAAAGAAAACATAAGTGGAAAGCAGGGAAGGCTAACACTAGACAGAAACCTAAAGCTTCATGCACTCACTATAAAAAGGAGGGCCATGATGATGAGAATTGTTGGATTCTGCATCAGGAGCTGAGACCTAAGAAGTCTGAGGGCAAGAAGAAGAAGGAAGCTACAACTATTCAGAAAGATTTGGGGTCAGATTCGGGAGATGAAACAACTATAGCAGCCACAAGTATAAAAGGTAAGAATTATGAAGCATCTACTAGTAATTCTACTCAATTTGTTATTGATGAAGAAAATGAGATAAAAAGAAATGGGCTTTTCCATATTCGAGTTATTTCCAAAAATCAAAAGATTGATACTTTGTTTGATAGTGGCTCACAAGTAAATCTAATTTCTAAAGCATTTGTAAAGAAATTGGGATTAGCAACTACACCTCACAAGAAACCATACCCATTAGGATGGTTGAATGATAAACCACAACTACAAGTGACTAGACAATGCAAACTCAAGTTTTCTTTTGGGTCAACATTTGTAGATGAGGTTGAGTTAGACATAATTCCTTTGGATATATGTGGAATTGTTTTAGGAAGTTCTTACTTGTATTATAGAAAGGATATTTTCTATAGAGCTTAGAACAAGTATCTACTTGTTAAAGATGGAATTGAATACTTTGTAAGAGCTCATAAGCTCAAGAATACTTACGCTCTCATAAACTCAGGATAGATGAAAAAAATGATAAATTCATGCAAACAATTCTTACTGATGGTTGTAAAGGAAAAGAAACCTAATAAAACCAATGTATTTGAGGGTTGTAACGCTGAATAGCAAGCTAATATAGAAAAGGTTGTTTCAGAGTATGATGTCCTGTTTCAAGAAGCTAAAGGTATACCACCCAAAAAGGGAATAGTACATGATATTATTTTGCAGAAAGATGTTCCATTGCCTAACATTGGGATGTACAGGTTGTCTGCTTTAGAGAATGCTGAGATCAAGAAGCAGGTGAAAGATTTGCTCGATAAAGGGTTCATCAGGCCTAGCACATCACCATGTGGGTCACCCATCGTTTTGGTGAGAAAGAAAGATGGCTCGTGGAGAATGTGCATTGATTACCGAGCACTGAATAAGATAACAATAAAAAATCATTATCCCCTTCCTCACATAGATGATCTTTTAGATCAATTGAAGGAAGTTGTTTATTTCACCAAGATGGATTTGCATAGTGGATACCACCAGGTCAGAGTTGCAGAGCAAGATGCATGGAAGACTGCTTTCAAAACAAAGCAGGGATTGTATGTATGGCTGGTTATGCCTTTTGGCTTAACTAAAGCTCTTGCTACTTTCATGAGATTATTGAGTGATGTACTCAGACCTTTTCTTGATGATTTTGTTATTTTGTATCTGGATGACATTCTGAATTTTAGTAAAATGTGGGAAGAACATTTAAAGACTTTATTATAAACTCTCAAAATGTGAATTTGGCAAAACATATCTAAACTACTTGGGTCATATAGTAGGGGGAGGTGAATTGAAAATAGATCCCTCTAAAGTGGCAGTCATTGTGAACTGGCCTAAACCCATGTCTACTACAAAAGTGAGAAGCTTCTTAGGAGCATCACAATATTGGAGGAAGTTCATTTCTAACTTCTCCTCGATTGCAGGTCCCTTACATGCTTTAACGAGATTGAATAAGGTGTTTCAATGGGGAGGCAAACATCAAAAGCCTTCGACACCTTGAAAGAGAAAATTAGTACAACACCTGTACTAGCACTGCTAGATCTACAAAGACCATTTGAGATCCAAACTTATGCCAATGATTATGCCATGGAGCAATGTTGACACAACACGGTAAACCCATATGTTATCATTCTGAGACTTTTAATCCTGTAGTAGTTAACTATCCTACATATTGTAAAGAATTGTATGCATTAGTTCAGAGTGTGAAAAAGTGGAAACATTACCTAATGGGAAAAGAGACATTAATACATACCGATCATCAACCAATTCAATATCTACACTCCCAAACTAAGTTGCAGCAATCAAGAAATTACATATGGATGGGTTTTCTACAATAGTTTCATTTAGTCATCAGATATAAAAAGGGCATACATAACAAGGTTGCAGGCATGTTATCTAGACCCATTATAAATGCATCTACCATACTTAAGCATAATTCTGTACTACATGAAAGCTACATAGAACAATATGCTCAGGATATGGATTTTAAAGATGTATATGCAACTTTGAGTCAAGGCAAAAGAGTAGAAGAATTGGAATATCATATAAAGGACCGACTCTTATACCATTGTGGGAAACTCTGCATTCCACAAGTTGAGAGGATAAAGAAAATTATGGAAGCACACACTTCTCTGATATCAGGTCACTTTGGGGTAAGTAAAACAGTTGCACAACTGCAAAGATTCTGCTATTGGCCGAAATGAGACAGTTTCTAAGTATGTAAGAGGGTGTGATATGTGTGTTAAAAGCAAGCCCAACAATAGAAAACTAGGCTTGTACACTCCATTTCCAGTTCCTTCTCACCCTTGGGAAAGTATTTCCATGGATTTTATTGGAGGACTACCTAAATCTAGGAAAGATCATGACTATCTATATGTTGTAGTGGATAGGTTCAGAAAAATGTGTATTTTGATACCTTGTAATAAACAGATTACAGCTGAACAAACTGAAAAATTGTTCTTTGAACATGTATGGGTTCATTTCGGATTACCAACTTCCATTGTATCTGATCGAGACACCTAATTTGTGGGGAAGTTTTGGTCGAGTCTGTGGTCACCGATGGACACCAAACTGAAGAAAAGCACGGCTTTTCATCCACAAACATATGGCCAAACAGAAGTAGTAAACATGACAGTGATCCAGTTACTGAGAGGTTATTGCAGCAAACATCCTAAGCTTTGGGATGAACACTTTTGCTATGTGTAGCATGCTTGCAATAGAGCCAAACACTCTTCTACACAATGATCTCCCTTTGAGACCTGTTTTGGTTTCACACCAAGGTTTCCTTTGGATTTTGCCTTTGGTAAAGATACCGTGGTTGATGGATACAGTGATGTGGACAAGGAAACTAGGTTCATTGACCAGATCCAGGAGATCCACTAGGCAGTACAGGAACAACTGGAAAATAGCTAAGCCAAGTACAAGGCTGGGCATGACAAGCATCAGACAGAGAATAGTTTTCAAGTTGGAGACCAAGTCTGGTTGTATATCAGCAAGGACAGGATGCGAGGTGAAGGTAAAAAGCTAAAGCCTATCAGGTATGGACCTTTTAGGATACTTGAGAAGATTGCTGAAAATGATTTCCACCTTGATTTACCAACTTACATGCACATCTACTCAGTTGTAAATGCATATTGCTTGAGATTGTTTGAACCTTAAATGATTGAGGACCCTGAAGAGCAAAGTCAATTGCCTTCTAATGATGACCTGCTACCTGAATATCATAACGAATTGGAGGAAGACATAGTACTGGATAGGAAGGTGAGGACGACGTGCATGGGAGATGTTGAGTACCTCGGGATTGGGCTCAAAGGTTCAAAGCCGAGTAGTGCAAAGTGGATTGAGATTGGGCAAGTGAGAAAGAAATACCCTCACTTAGTTGATGCTTGAAAACCAACTTTTGGTGGTCCAAAAGATTTTTCAATGGGAAGGTCATGATCTAAATTAGATCCATAGAAGATTGTCAAAGAACCATGGCTGTATCAGGTCAGGACAAATCTCTAAAGAATTCCAAAACAATGATCAAAAACACCCTTGAACTAGTGGAAATGGTAGCCAACGTGGAATGACGAGGACCTCGGTCAAAGCACACTCACCGAGGCCCATGGAGACTGCGCAGGAGGTCAAAGTAGCCCCTAGGAGCCTCGGATTAGGAAAAGGAGGTGGAATTTAATCGCGTATCGCTTGGGCGAACAAGGCTGTGAAGGAAAAGCCCAAGCACTCAGTCGCACGGGGGAACCGGAGGACCGTGGGCAAAAAAGGAAAAAGCACTAAACGTATAAGGGCAGGACCCGCGCTCTGGAAACCAACGGTATTGATTGGGGCACCCTCAAATTGTAAGAGGTTTTGGACGAAAGTGGAATGATTCCATACATCGATCGACACGTGGAAAGTGGAGGTGAGAGAAAACCGCCATTGATCATGCGCTATTGCTCGAGAAAGTCAACCACGTGAAACATGTGTATGACGTTGGATCTGGAGGCCCAAGATTGGACGGTTGAGATCGCACTCGATGGAGGAAGCAGAATCGACAAAGGAATGCGTCATGTTTTAGAAGGATTTGGAATCCGTTTGACCACCATGGTGGAGGAAAGATTCATCCATGACATAACTGATGAAATGAACCAATGAAGCAGGATGGCGACGTTAGAGGAGGACATGTGGCCACTCCCTGAGTGCTGATGATGACGTCGAATAGGGAACTCCAAGCACAACTGTAGAAGGTGAGTCGACAAAGGCGGAAGAGGAACCGAACAAGCATTGGAACGAATGGTTAAAAGCCATGATAAAAGACAGAATACACGTTGAACAGTTGGATAGTTAGTCGAAGTTCGAGAGATGAGGATAGAGAGACCAGAATCCTGAGAGGAGGATGGAACACAAAGAACAGTAAAGCAAAGCAGAAGAGACAGAGGGCTGAGCTGACCAGAGGTAGCATCGAGCGCCAAGGAGCTTGAAGATTTGAGCCATCCCATAGAGGATCTGTCCGGGCTAAGCACCACATTGGGCTCTTGCCACTGTAGACCCGAAGGTCACAGAGTTGGTAGAAGAAGAAGAAATCTATGTACTCAAGTGGCTTGGGGAATCCAAGAACCACCCTGCCAAGCAAAACTTGCTTCAGGAGAACTCACATTGAGTCCCTGTATTGTAATTCTCTACTTAAAGACAAAATAAAACAAGGCCACCACTGAAAGCTGGACTAAAGATGTAGCCCTGGAGAATAGGGTGAACTCCTTATTAATTTCTTGTGTCTGTGTTTTCTTACTATATTTCTCTGCTGTCTTTCCATTTTATTGTCTATGTATTGGCAATTTTATCGATCTGTTGCTTCAATAACATAGAAAACACACTAGCACATGAGTCTGTAATACATTTAAACAATAAATCTTTAACTGATGTCACTCATAGGGTGAATATCACATCATGGATATAGCTTTCGCTAATGAGAAGGATGTTTTCTTGGTGGTTTAGTTAGATGACTTGACAGTATTTTTTGGTTCTGATGATGAGCATTTACAGCACTTGAGGATTGTTTTTTAGAAATGCAGGGTGTTTGGGATTTCTTTAAATCCAAAGAAGTGTCTTTTTGCCATGGAGGAAGGTAAGCTCCTCGCTCATATAATTTCCAATTTTGGTATTCGTATTGATCCTTCTAGGGTGGAGGCAATTCAACAAATAGACTTTCCGGGTAATAAAAAGGAGATCCAAGCCTTCAATGGTAAGATGAACTTCTTACGCAGATTTATACCAAATTTGGCTGAGATCCTTACAAAGAGAGCCCTCTCCTAGACTAATAGGGCTAGCTACTTTGCTAAGCATGGTTTTGGGTTACCCTGGCATTGCCTTCCTTCAGCCTAAGGTTCAATCTAGATGCTAACATGACCTTGGGTGATTTGGTGCATGCTAAGACCTTCCAACATGAACAAAAACCTTACCCCTTGATATTGTTTTCCAAATTTGTTTATACAGTGTAAGGGATATTTCCATGCACCATGTGACATATTCATTAACACCATAGTACCCTGGCTGATAAATTTTAATCTGTTACACCTTTACGGAGGATATGCCTGGGTGGTTTTACTGCGAGTCCTTTTCTACCACGTCTCCTATTTCACCTATGATTCACATGGGTAGAGATGGGCACGATGTTCGGTTTTGTTCAATGGTCAATATTACTCAAGATAATCCAACGGTGGAGACTTTATCTCCTTTGAACCCTAATACATAACAAATATTTCAGTATTCTTGTGTACCATTGCTTCCCTTTTTGCTGCTCAAGACCTAGTTTCAAGCATTTTCAGCCTAAGGCTGCCTGGAATGAAGCCAACCAGGAGCACCCTAGAGGAACATGTCATCCATGTTGTGGGATGAGCTTCTACCACCAAGCGATGCTCACTGGTAATAATTTCTTAAATGGAGGCATAGTTTTCTAATCATGGTCGTTTAAGGACTCGATTTTATTTACCAATTTCAGTGGTTGTTTTTCTAATTTTCTAGCCAATGGGTTTTATTCCCTCTCTTGCAACTGCTATTTTCAACCTCAAATTTGGGGATTTTCCCTTGTATAATTTTCGGTGACTAATCTTGGTAGATTGAGAATTTTTTCTACTCTATTTTATAAAGTGTTGTCTTTGTTTTCTATGATTTTCCTCAATGTGGAAATTGCTTTGTGAAAAGGTGTAACGAACTCGATGGTCAGGGTTGGTTCCATTCTTCATCTTTCCATCCTACCAAAGTAACAATGGGTAACTATAATTTGATGGTATGGTTTAGTTCTCTATTGTATTCTCCGTGGTTCACACCATTATTCCCTTAAATGCACACCTTCAGCATGCATATTCGCATCTAGTACCTCTCTTGTCATCTAGATTTATGTTCCTATCGATCTACTCTAGGTATTTATTTTCTCTGGAAATTTACTACCTTATATTTATCCAACTCATTCCTCCCTTTTTGGGTATTCACTGTAATTGGAACATATTAATTCTTCTCCCATTTTCCTATATGCATGGTTTTCTACAAGAAACCCATAAGTTTTCTCCTTGCGCTCGGAGGATTCTCGCTAAACTCTTCATCTCATCTTTCACACACAACTACCAAAACTAAACATTGTTACTACCTATCAGGTCTACTATTGATTTCCTTTACTCTGGAGTCTCCATTACAAGCCATTACCATGTGATGTAAAAATTTCATGGGTTCCTTTTATTCATTGCTGGATTTCATGTGCACGCTCTTGGGTTCCCTTCACTAGGCCAGGTAACATTTCTACTTGGTTGTATATTAGAGATGCTCGGGAACATTACAAACTCAACAAAAATGTTGGAAAATGGTGGATGAATGAAGGAAATGATGCCTACTCAGGCCAGATAACCACTTCTACTATGCTTAACCCCAGACATGAGTGAACACCTGCAGACTACAAGGCTTTAAACCACCAATTACTCACAGTTTAAGGAAAATGTGATGATGGAGAATACTGATCGCACCAGAAGATGCATAGGACCCTGTGATGGCTAGCCGCAACCAGTTAAAAGGCCTGTAAATCTATTTCCTAATGTACAGACAGGATGATAGCTCTTTGGCATTAAAACAACAGAAACCTTCATACACATTCAATAATACCAACTAGATTCTAACACAGAGGTGGGATGACAACCCCTCTAATGCTAAACATCAAGAGTAAATGAAAAATGCATAACAGGCACAACTTGGAACAAAGAAGAAGTGGAAAGTGAGGAATTGACAGCAAAAGAATCTTGTATTAGCTGAAAATGAAGACCAGAAGTTGCAGGTATCGCAGTAGTTACAGTCTCCAGAAGTTGAACATTACATCAAAATAACATTCATCAACCCTCTTACATTCAGTTTCTGGGTATATATGGAGGTTGATTACAAAATTGCTTTATATAACCTATGCGTGGAGGGGTCATAACTGACCACCAACCACATTTACTATCAGATATGGTCTTTGATACAATTTGATTACTTTAATGGACAAAATTACCTTTCTGCTGCTCTGTTGTACTTCATGAACAGGTGAAATGTCGTGTTTATCTGCTCAAGGCTGTCCTTCTCGTCCTTGGCCGTTCTGATCTTTGAATGTGGTAGCTGAGGATTTAATAAGCAGAGTATTGAATCATGGGCTCCTTTCTCCTTCGGGTGCACAGGACTGCCAAAAACATGAAAATTGCGTTGAAAACGAATGAGGAGCTAAGAACAAATGCTAGCCGTTGGATGGCTTAGACGGATGGTGGAGATTGGATCAGTGGGGGCTATCAGGAGAAAACGGGAGCGGATGAACGATGGTTGTTGGATCGCGGTAGGAAAGATCCAACGGCTGACGGATGCAGGAATTGCATGAGCGTTAAAGAGCGGGGGTCGTACGGGTGGGCGGTAAGCAGTTTCCCCACACCGCTTACGGGAGGCAGGCGATATACATACATGGAGGAATGATCTAGTCAGAATGTGATGCGTGGTTGGACGGTCCAGCAGGAAACCACTTTCCCTGCGGGCTATCGAACATGCGGTTTACGGGAGCGGGGGTAGCGTATGACGTTGGATCATAAAGTGGAGGATCATATGGTGGTGGATAATTGCACACATGCTTTAGGTGATGTGACAGGTGAGGGCCCACTGGCTTATGTGATTTACGAAGGTGCATAGTTATATGCACTTTGAAACCTTAGCACCTGGGGCTAAATGAAAAATGAGTTTATTCAGGGTTTAAATAGGTTATCGAGGTTTTATAGTGTTTAAACAAAAAACACCCTGGAGCCGGGAAAAAGGGTTTAGCAAGGGTTTACAAAGGACTATAGAGAAAAATGGAAATAATGGGTTAAGGGAGAAATTGGAGAACAGAAGAGGAGGTGGAAACAGAGGTGGCATGAGTTATAAGGGAATGATGCAAATGAAGGAGGAAGGATCAAATAAACTGCTACAAGCTCCTTTGCAACCAAAAAAAGCATTTCCAAACCTGTTTTATCCATCAAAAGTTGAAGAATATGGCAGAGCTAACACTGGCTCCTTCTGGGGATGAGATCCTCCCTATGAGGTCTCAAGAACCTGCAGATTAATGCCTTTCAGTTGAAAACAAATTAGTCAAAATTCCTAGTGTTCCATTGGGCATGGAGTCTACTGCAGCTATACTAAAATTGATAAAAACACAATATTTACAACTTTTAAGGCCATAGACCTTAAACAACATAAAATTTCAAAAACCGCCCATTAACTGGGCCATCAAAAACTGCTTCTCCTCCCATACTTTTCAGTATGAAGGTGTTGTTCCCTTGAACTTGTGAAATGATGAAAGGCCCTATCCAGAAAGCATCAAATTTCCCATGATTGCCTTTCTTTTCCTTTAGTGCATCCTATTTCAAAACCAAGTCACCAGTTTGAAAATTATTTGTTTTTTCCTTCTTGTCAAAGGCTTCCTTGATCTTTTTCTGATGTGTTGTAGCCTTTTCAACCAGTTGTTCTCTGATCTGATGTACCTCTTCTAAATCAGTGATCCTCTTTGCCATGTATTCTTCTTCATTCTGTTCTGTTTGAAGGAATTTTGCCACAGGGAGAGTTAGCTGGATTGGGAATACAACAACAGTGCCATATACTAGCTTGAAAGGATAATTCCCTATGGATCTTTTAATGGTCGCTCTGTCAGCCCACAATGCATACTTGATCTTTGAATCCCAATTCTTTTTATTGTCCTCTAACAGCTTGTTAATTATCCTTATCAGGCTTTTATTAGAGGATTCTGCCGGACCATTTCCTTGAGGATAATACGAGGAGGAATGAACAAGTTTAATCCCCATTGAATCTCACATTTCCACTAGTTCTTTTGCCCTGAAGGTTGCTGCATTGTCTGTGACTAACTTATGTGGACAACCAAATCTGTTGAAGATATTCTCTGTCAAAAACTTAATGACCACGTTATGATCAACCTTCCTGGTAGGCACTACTTCAATCCACTTGGTAAAATAGTCAGTGGCTACTAATATCCATCTGTGCTGGCCACTAGAATGTGGATTGATTTCTCCAATAAAATCCAAGCCCCATTGCTGAAAAGGTCCTTTTGCAAGTATTGGCTTTAGGGGCAAGGACTTCAACTACTGTTTTCCTTCAAATCTTTGGCACTTGTCACAAGATTTAACAAAAGATAATACACCAGAAAATAAAGTGGGCCAATGGTACCCACCTCTGAGAATTTTATGGGCTGTAGTCTTCCAATAATGGTGCCCTCCATACATGCTAGAATGAAATTACTGCATGACTTCTATTGGCCACTCTTTGTCCAGACACCTTAAAAGCACTCCAGATGGATCCCTCCAGTAGAGCAGACTTTCATTGATGTAATATTTAGCTGCCCTAAGCTTTATAGTTCTGGCTTGACTTTGAGTAAATTCTGAAGGGATTTCTAGCTTCAGAAAGAAATCAATTATTGCAGAATACCAACTACAAGAAGCTATATTCTCGGCCACTGACTGCTCTCTGTCTGCTTCAACTGCTTCCTCTTTTTCTACCTGACCATTTTCTGCAATTGAGCACAGGAAATAAATATCTAATGATCTGGAATTTTCTTCAACCAATAACTTGGCAAGACCCTGACCTCTGAACAGCTTGGCGGGCTTCAATTATATATTAAATTCAATCAATTTTGTAATCTATTTTGCCCTTTTTCCATCAGCATCAGGTTGTATTAAGACATCTTTTATTGCAGCAAAGGGTGCATATGCAATTATCTTTGAATGCAAGATATAAACTATGAAAGCTTTCAAGGATTTAATAAGAGCATATGCTTGTTTTTCAATAATATCATACCTCAGTTCAACATCCCTCAAGTTCTTGCTGAAAAGTGCTACTAGATGTTCTGAACCTTCTTCATCTGCCTGCAATAAAACTACTACAATGGTACAAATGAAAATATATGAAACTCCTTACTGTAATCTAGACTTATTAAAGTGGGAGCCTCCATAATAGCTTTTTAATAGATTCAAATGATTTTCTTGCTATATCAGTCCATTTGATTTCTACCCCTCTCTTCAAAATGGAGGTAATATGCTTCACATATTCAGCAAAATCCGAGATAAACCTCCTTACAAAGTTAATTTTTCCCAGAAAGGATTGGATATCTTTCTTTGATCTAGGGATAGACAAAGTCTGTATTGCTTTTACTCTTTCTGGATCAATCCGGAAACTTGCAGCAGGAACAACATGTCCTAACAGCTTGCCCTCTTCCAAATAAAATTGTGATTTTTTGGGATTGACTGAAATTCCAAATCTCCTACACTTCAGAAACACCTTTTTCAAATGCTACAAATGATTTTGATGGCTGCTGGAGTATACTGTTATGTCATCAAGGTAGATAAGGAAAAATATATCTTTCTCTCCTACAAATGCTATATCCATAGCTCTCTAAAAGGTTGCTCCAACATTCATCAATCCAAAAGGCATCTTGGCATACATAAAAGTGCCCCAAGGAGTGGTAAATGTAGTCTTCTCTTGATCATTTGGATGCACAACAATCTGATTAAAGCCTGAAAAACCATCCAAGAAATACATTACTTTGGCTCCTGAGACCTTTTGCAGCAAATGCTTCATCTTTCTTGGAGCATTTGTTCAAGTTTCTAAAATCAACACACAGTCTTATTTCTCCACTTTTTTCCTCACTACCACCAAATTGGCTACCCATTTGGAATATAAAAGAGGAACTATAATCTTAGCAGCCAATAACTTCTTAATTTCTTTCTCAATTAGAGGAAGAAGCATAGGATTTATTGGTCTCAATTCTATTTGAAAGGAATAGGGTCTTTCTCCAGAGGAATTTTATGCTGGAATATGTTCTTATCATACGTTTTCAAGTCACTATACTCCAAGCAAACACATCAGCAGATTGCCTCATTAACTTGTAGTATTCAGCACTCTGGCTAGCAGATAGATGAGTGGACAAATTTATGCATCTAGGCTGACTTGGACTCCCTATATCATGCTTACAAACTGCGTATTCGTCTTCTTTTTGGGCAGCCTTATAAGGTACATCATTTTCATCAAACAGTCTTTCAAGAGGAATTAGACCCTTAGGAATATGGTTGCTGGGAAGTTGGAAAATGTTATTTTACAAATTTTATTTCTAAGCTAGGAGTGGGGGTTTTCTTGCAAGGCATCATTTTCTTGGTCAATTTGCATCTCAGAAAACTCACCAATGACTTGTAGAAACCTATTTAATTCATCATCATCTTCGAAAACTTTACAATGGTGGACATTATCAGGCAAGGAAGGTCTATATCTCATTTGGACTTCATAAACTAGTCTGGGAGGCATGGGAGGTATAAATAGACTAGAAGAAACAACAAGGGAATCAGCAAGCTGATTCATGGCTCTAGGGATATATGAAATAGAGAAGCAATCAAAATAATCTCTGATTCTCCATACCTCATCTCTGTATGCTTTCAGCCTTCGGTGCTTTGCCTAAAATGTTCTATTTACTTGCTGAATGATCAAATCACCATCTCCAAATACCTTCAAACTCTTGATTCCTCTGCCTTTTTCTGCATTAAGGCGTAATAGCACAGCCTCATATTTTTCTATGTTGTTTGTGACTTGAAAGGCTAGTTTAAAAGACAGATGTGTGCTTTCATTCTCTGGAGATACTAGCACCACCCCTGCTCCTGCAGTCTCCCTGGAACATGCTCCATCAAAGAACTTCTCCCAAACTCAACCTCCTTGCTCTTCTTCAGCCTACTTTGTTGGTTTCCTGATCTGCATTGAGGCCTTCTGAGATTCTTTTATTTGTAGAATACATGCTCCAAAATCCGTTTCCACTGCATATATGGGATTATTTATAGGATTCTTCTCATCAGTGACGATGTATGCCAATTGTGCTTCTCTATATAATATCCTACTTTCTCCTCCAAACACTGGGATAGTGGCATAAGATAGATCATTCTGTAATGTCCCACCTAGTCTCTTAATCCATCCTCTAGACAGTAGCATGCCAAACTTAGGAGGCACATCTGCTACCACAATATCCATCATCATACTCTTCATGGGTAGCTGAGTTAAAGTAATGGCTATATCTTTAATCAATCCCAGACATTTCACTTTCCTTGAATCAAAAGAGAATAAATCATGGTATGGTCTAGTGATATCAAGTCCCAACTCTTCCATGACAGCTTTAGGCATTAAATTGTGGCTCACCCCTGTATCTAGCAGGCAGTTGTGGAGGATTTTGTCATGAATGGTCAAGGAGAGAATAAAAATATGGAGAATTATTTTCAGCAGGCTCAATCATGGGACTGAGCACAATTGCAGGCTTGTCATCTTGCAAATTGATAGAGTCAGTGGAGGTTTGTCTGATTTCTAGCTCAAGGGCTTCAAGAATGGGCTTTCTAAACATTTCACTCTTTACCAACTCTACCAGAGGCACATATATTTTCAACTTCTGGACTTCTAACTCTCAGCTGAAAGAGGAAGGTAATTTATCATAACCTCTTACCTCTTGAACTGGAGCTTTGAGGATGATTGGATCAGCTGCTGGTCTTCTCTGCCTCATATTCTGTGACTCTGTTTGGATAGTAGCTCTTTGGGCATGATTTTCTTTGACATTTTTAGCATTTGACCTTAGATTGTATCTCTGTTGTTCACTACTTTGTAGGACTGCTTTTCTGTCCCACTGCTGACTATCTTGTTCCTACAGCAAAGCTTCTTCATAAGCAGCCAATGTCAAAAAGCGAGCACTGCCTTTATCTTCCATACAGTGAATTTCATCGTCATCTTCAAATTGTTCCTCCTCCAAGACTAAATTTTGGAAAGGAGCTTTAACTTTCTGATTTTCATTTGATTCTTCACGTGTCTGAATAATTTGTAATTGTTCATTTGCTCTTCTGAATGGATTTGGATTTCTTGGAGAAAATGTGGTTTGCTACCTTATTTTTCTTGAATTATGTTCAACCTTTAGCTTAGAAATTTCAACAGCCAATGACTCTATCATCTTAGTCATTTTATCTAATTTAGGCTCTGAAGATGATGGAGAGGAAGTAGAAGCTTAACCTCTCTGCCTCCTTCTATCAGCTTGACTTTTGAGCTTTTCTACAACCATGATATTAGATTCCACCTCTAGTGTCGCATCCTGCATATAAGCTAGAGTGGCACATCTCCTTTCTCTAAACAATAGGCAGAACTCAGAGTCAAAAGCATTGGCATAAGTGAGCTTGGTAGAGGTGGAGGTAGGATTTACCTCAGCTGGTATCTTACTATACATATGGTTTAATTTTTTATTAAAATCAGGCAATGATTCCCCATTTTCCCTCTTTAGGTTACCAAACTCTGTATTATAATACAAAAACTTCTTTTTATCTCCCCAGTGCTTCAAAAATACATCATCTAAGGCTTCAATATCAGCAAAAAATCTAGGGGCTAGTTCTCTGAACCACTTTCTGGCCTCTCCATCAAGGCTCTGGACAAAAACTCTCATCCATACATCATTTTCACTTATATCTAAATTACCAGCATAACTGTAAAAAGCTTGAAGGTGTTATTTTGTTGTTACTCCCTTTGTACCAGTGAGCTTAGGCATATATTTCTGACATTCTCCCACAGGCATAGGATTTAAAGGAACAAGCAATATTAAAGGTCCATATCTAGCAGCAACAATTCTTTCAATCTTCGTGGGTGCTTGCTGGCTTGCTATGATTGGGTTATGTGGAAGGCTACTGGTAGATTGAATGGTAGGAAGTAATTTGATATATGGCAGAGACAAAGGGATGTTTTGGACTAAATGGGAAGCTTTCTTAAGACTGAGATTCAAAGGGGAACTAGCTGCACAAGGGGCTGAATTAATCTCTGAAGGAATTTCCTTATTAACAGTGTTGGATTCTAAATCTTCAAACTAAATATCTTCAGCTATAACTTTATTTTTCATAGATGAATGAGATTTCTTAGGCTTACCTAATCCTGATGCCCCTTTCTATGATGCTTTCTTCGATTTGACAGTCCTCTCAAGGTCAGGCAATGATTCAGTTGGTGATTTTTGAGGATTTCTTCGAGTATGTCTCAGAAACTGAGCTAGAACTTCAATGTGGAGTGCCAAAGGTTGGTCTTCCTCTAATGGAGTCGCCAGATAGATGATTACAACCAGAAATGTGCCCAGACCTTATATATCATCAAAATCTGGAACTTTTTCGTTCTCCTAGGGAAGTTGAGTTTCAATCTCCTCTCCCCGACAACGGTGCCAATTAAAGTTATCACCCCAAGAAACTCTCCTGGGTTGTATATCATAGATGCTCGGGAACATTACAAACTCAACAAAAATGCTGGAAAATGGTGGATGAATGAAGGAAATGATGCCTATTCAAGCTAGATAACCACTTCTACTATGCTTAACCCTAGACATGGGTGAACACCCGCAGACTACAAGGCTTTAGGCCACCAATTACTCACAGTTTAAGGAAAATGTGATGATGGATAATACTGATCACCCCAGCAGATGAACAGGACCCTATGATGGCCAGCTGCAACCAGTTAAAAGGTCTGTAAATCTATTTCCTAATGCAAAGACAGGATGACATCTCTCTGGCATTAAAACAACAGAAACCTGCATACACATTCAATAATACCAACTAGATTCTAACACAGAGGTGGGATGATAGCCCCTCTGATGCTAAACATCAATAGCAAATGAAAAATGCATAACAGGCATAGCCTGGAACAAAGAAGAAGTGGAAAGTGAGCAATTGACAACAAAAGAAGCTTGTATTAGCTGAAAATGAAGACCAGAAGCTGCAGGTATCACAGTAGTTACAGTCTCCAGAAGTTGAACTTTACATCAAAATAACATTCATCAACCCTCTTACATTTTGTTTCTGGGTATATATGGAGGTTGATTACAAAATTTCTCTGCATAACCTATGCGTGGAGGGGTCATAACTAACCACCAACCACATTTACTATCAGATATTGTCTTTGATATAATTTGATTGTTTTAATGGACAAAATGACCTTTCCGCTGCTCTGTTGTACTTCACGAACAGGTGAAATGTCGTGTTTATCTGCTCAAGGCTATCCTTCTCTTCCTTGGCTATACTGCTCTTTGAATGTGGTCGCTGAGGATTTAATCCGTAGAGTATTGAATCATCGACTTCTTTCTCTTTCGGGTGCACAGGACTACAAAAACCACGAAAATTGCATTGAAAACGAATGAGGAGCTGAGAACAAACACTAGCCATTGGATGGCTCAGACGGACGACAAAGATTGGATCAGAGGGGGCTATCGGTAGAAAATAGGAGTGGATGAACAATGGCCATTGGATCGCGGTGGGAAAGATCCAACGACTGACGAGCATGGGAACAACACGACCATTAATGAGCGAGATTCGTACGAGTGGGCAGTAAGCGGTTCCCCTGCATCGCTTACGGGAGGCAAGCGATATACGTACATGGAGGAGCGATCTAGTCAGATTGTGACGCGTGGTTGGAGGGTCTGGCGGGAAACCACTTTCCCCATGGGCTATCAGACATGTGGTTTACGAAAGCGGGGGTAGCGTATGACGTTGGATCATAAAGTAGAGGATCGGATGGTGGTGGATAATTGTGCACATGCTTCGAGTGATGTGACAGGTGAGGGCCTGCTGGGTTATGTGATTTGTGAAGGCGCGTAGTTATATGCACTTTGAAACCTTAGCACCTGGGGCTAAATGAAAAATGAGTTTATTCGGGGTTGAAATGGGTTATCGGGGTTTTATATTGCTTAAACAAAAAACACCCAGGAGCTGGGAAAAAGGGTTTAGGTGGGGTTTACAAAGGACTATAGAGAAAAATGGAAATAATTGGTTCCGGGAGAAATAGGAGAATGGAAGAGGAGCTGGAAATGGAGGTGGCGGGAGTTATAAGGGAATGATGCAAATGAAGGAGGAAGGATCAAATAAACTGTTCTGAGCTCCTTTGCAACCAAAATCAGCACTCCCCAACCTGTGTTATCCATCAAAAGTTGAAGAACATGGCAGAGCTAACAGTTACTATGTTATGTAAAAACTTCATGGGTTCCTTTTATTCATGGCCGGATTTCAGGTGCAAGCTCTCGGGTTCCCTTCACTAGGCCAGGTAACATTTCTCCTTGTCTGAATTTTATTTTATTTTTTTATTCCTAAGAACCCTCCAGTATTTAATTTCGTTAATTCTCAATGGTATATTAATTTTTTGTAGGTCAATGCACAATTTTTTTATTCCTAACCATCCTACAAAGAAATTTGGTGCTTTTAACGATCTCCTCTACACCTAAATATCTCCAAGTCAGTTTCTCAGTCAATAACGACAATCGCTAAGGGTAAATACCTTTAAAGGATTTTGTATACTCATCTCAGAATAATTACACAGTCAAGGGGTGTTAGAAGCATTGGAAAAAAACTAATATGGGTTTTCCTTCCCAAATGCTTTATTACGAATCTGTTTCATCTTCTTTGAGGCGCATATTCATTCTCGGTGTACATAGATTTGTTTCAACTTTACCTTAAGGTATAGCGACCCCAGGGTATATTCTAATTTCGTATTATGTGATCACTCTATTGATATTTTTGACTTACATCATTGTTATATTTGATTTACCTTCGGTCATGTGGATGTATGGAAACAATTGTGAAGACTTTTTCTCTGTAACTCGATAGATTATCTTATTTTGTTGCTTAATATAAATAGTGCTCACACGGTAGTGTAATATTTGATGTGCTTGACTAATGAATTATCTGGTTTACTGCACATTTCATTATTTTTGTAGCTTTGTGACCTGGTTTGTATTTTTATATAGTTGAATTAGATTGTAGGGAACTCTACTACACCGATCTTCCCTGTATCCTTTCTGTGAAATATTCCCTACAACGATGTTCTTTAACATCCTAGAATTATGTCGTTGTCTAGAGATTATGAAACTTTTCCATGCTCACTGTATCATTCCAGAGGAGGATCTATCGATTCATTTTCTAATATATCTATATCACCTATAAATTTATCTATGATGTTTATTCCTCTATTGGTTCCAACTTAAATTTATCGATAGTTACTCCTTAACTATACCTGAGCAACATTTTCCCAAGGTTTCCCATACAGTAGTCCAATAACTCTTACTTTTGCTCTGTTGTTTCTATTGGGAAATTTCCTAACGATAATTCCGGTCGATTAGACTCGTACCTCTCAAAGTCCCTAGGGACCATTCTAATCCGAGGAAGATCAATATGTGCTTCTCGCAACCAATTTCTTCGTCCTCTTCCTAGTGCAGTTAGAAATTCGAATATATGTATATATATGTTTATATATAAATTCCACAACCGACTTGTTTAGGTCCCTACTTATATCAATAGTGTAATACAACTTATATTTACATGCATGCTATATGTATTTAGCCTGTTGGGGATAATTGGTTAATTATAATGGTTTAATTGAACATTTCACATGACAAGGAAATAAATAATCCTACTATCTACTCTGTACAATTTTCACATCTTCCATTGCTAGACTCTATGTTATAGGATTCCTATTTGGATACACTCGATACTAAATATCTTGTACTTACTGGAGTTGTGTTCACATCTTACTTGCAGGAAGTTTCAACACATTATATTTGTCTATAATTAATACTGCATGGAATGTGAGTACCCATTTCCAGAAAACATAGGAAACATAGTGGTATGTCTCAACAAAACCCATAGCTTATGGTTGTATCTTTTCCTATGCTAGTACCGTAACCTACCATGAATTTCACTTGTAAAGTTTAAAATTAAAAGTACCAAAGTGATTTCAAATCATATTACAAAGCTCTGTATAATAACTAATTAATTAGCCTCTATTATTCTTAAGTTGATAAAACTTACGATACTAATAACAGTTCATCTATTAGGTTGTCCTGCATTTGATTTCATCTATAGTGAATGAATTAAATATTTCTTTCGGTAATGAAGAGATATTAACATAGCAACAAATGAAACCAATGAAAACACATAACACAATTATTTCAAACTAGCATGACCAATAGGGGGTCACTTAGGAGTCTAACACCCCCACCCGACCAAGAACTTATTTCCTACAGCTCACCCCTGAGCTGAGATTGCTTGCCTCGAGGATTCAACAACCTATGTTGATCCCCTCAATAGTTATTTAATACATCTCTTTAGGGATAATTTTCCCTTAGCGGTGTCCTGCTTTTGTGGATTTTCTTATCTAATTGCCTAGGCTTTTCCATAAATTCCCACCTTTCTCCCCCATGGTGCTTTTAGGATTTTCTAAGCTTAACATATTTCTCCAGCTAAACAACTTAATGAATCCTTCTCTCCTATTAATTAAGATTATCTATAATTTCATTCTAGAGTACTTATCATGAAATAATTATCAAATATCATTTATCAATGAGATTTTTAACTTTATTTTATTTGGCAAGAATCTCGTTTCTAGGTGTCCCACTCCCAAATACATATATCTCATTTATCTACTTATTTATAGATATCCATTTACATAATTAATTCGATATTATTCTTTCGCTTTTCTCCCATTCTCTCTAACCCAACTTATTCTAACTAGATCGGTTTTACTACAACAAAGGAATATTACATTCTCCTCCGATTTTATTAACCTCATCCTCGATTTTCATGGTCCAGTTCCTTTTCCCTGAGGTTTGTTGGGTAACTTTAATTTTTATGCCTTTCTTATTCTTGCTACCAAGTATCCCTTTTGAAGGTAAGATATTTCCATTGAACTTAATTCAGAAGTATTGTTTGATTGTGGAATCTGGTCTCTTTCTCCTCCAGAATAACAGAAAGGTTTTGTTTGCAGGTCCTCCATAGGTTTCCCCTGCAACATTTGTCAATCATGTATGTGAGATACATTATGTACATATATTCTTAAGTACGGATGCGTGAAATATTATAATTACCATATGACTAGTAATGCTAACTAATATAGTTAATAAACTGCAAAACGTTTCCCATGGTGCACAAATCCGCGATGCTTTTGAACAGGTAACCATTTTCGTGGTACCAAACAAAATATGATATTCCCTTGATACTATTGAGAATTTATCTTTATTTTTTTGTGGTACTACCCATGTCTCACTTGGGTCTTAGTATCTCCACTTGATTTTCTTTAAGCGATTTTCTTCGTGCGACCCCTCCAATCTGAACACATATTGTTTATCATTCATGCCATGCTTCTTTCCTGGTATGTGTTTACACATGCCACGAGAAGGTATGTACATTTCATTTGCACTCAACGGTTATTCCTACTCATTTTAACCAGATAGGTAACAATATTACATCATAACAATACCATATCATGTATGTTTTTCCTATAATCCTTTACCTATTTTTGTGACCATTATTATATGTGACATTCAAAATACAAAATGGTAGGTTCACATTAGTCACATAAAGGGTAACCATTATCAAGCTATCATTTATACCATGATATAAACTTGATATAATTGCATTATTCACATTTATATGATTTTAACCATTTTTTTCTTTAATCCTTCATAGTCACCAATGTTGGTAGTCAAAGACTATTATGTTGTTCACCAATTTTGGATTTATTGTAATGTACTTCACATGATATTACATTCCAAAATGACTGAATCCATACTCTTCTTATAATGTTGCCACTTATTTTGTTGTGCAGACATTGACATTGGCATTACTATTATCGTGGTATTTAGATATTGTCATTCAACGAATTTTCCAATTCCTGAGTCAAGGAGATTACTCATGTAGCTATTTGTTACCTTGATACCATATTAACAAAATATTATTAGTTTTCTAAGATTTTCATTCAAAAGATCCTAGGTAGTTTTATTTATAACCACTAAAGGTATAACATTTAACATATTATTGCTCATAGCATTCATTTTCCTTGATAATGATGGTTTAATTGTCTTATCCTGTAGATCAACTATGATTTCAAATATTTATTTTTATGTACTTATTGTATGCCACTTGTAAGGAACTAGCTCATAACTCTTTTGTTAATTCATTTACCCGCGATGTTTATATAGGTTTCCAAAACTTATACCTTCTGGATGCATTCCATGTTTTTACCTTATTTTAATGATAGTCCATGCATCTGCTAGCATGTTTATTATACATCCAAGGTATGTCTAATGGTTCATTTTTCCTCTCCGTGTTCTCTTGAAATATTTTAATATTTTTTTTTTAATTTTTGGGTAAAACTATCAATACTTCCGCTATTCCCACTCTCATAATATGTAAGTGTTAAATACCCTTATCATCGTGACCACATTTTTTGGTGACATTCCATCTGATATCACTTTTCTACTAAATATTTGGAAACTCCTCCCCACTTGTGTGTGCCCTTATCGTATGACCACTTCCTATTTCCTCAAGGCCTCTGATTATTAGCTAGATTTTATTGATTCTGCTTCTTCACACTATATCCTTTGTACAGCTTGTGAAGAAATTCCACCCTAATCCTTTACCAAAATTAGGTAATTAACATTGATTATTGTTTCATTTTTTTTATTAATAGACATACCCTATTTTGGACTTCCCTATTTCAGTGTTCATAATTGAATTTGTTACCAGATATCTAATCTTAATGTATCAATAATTTCAATTTCTAGCATATGTGGGTGCACTAAATTTGAAATGAAGTCGTATTCACGTGGTTCTTTTGTTACTTTTTTTGGATAACTTCCTGTCACTTCACCAATTCATATTCATAAAGACACACACACACACACACACACACACATATACCCAATGTATTAACTTTAGCTCTATTTCTTGGTAGTCCCAAATTAGGAAAATCTCTTATCATGTAATGATCCCTTGTTGTTGACATTTTATGATATCCTTTGACCATAAGTTTGTTATTCTTTTAGCAAAGGAATTAGTTGATAGCTAATGATTACCTTATACTTGCCAAGAAAAGGACTATCTGTAATGGTATTCCAAAGGACGATAGTCATGACCCTTAATTTGATAAATATGGGGTTATCATATCTATTAATGGTTACATTCCTTTTGGCATCCTTCATCTACCGACAACATTTACATCCCAAAATTTGTAACTTTATAACTAACAGATTAATGTTAAAAATGGTAACCCCACATTTCCATATAAACGATTCCTCCCTTAACCAATTTATGTTTAATTATCCATCCCATCTTCTTACCATTCACATATACGGAAGCTTGTTATATTCATTTAATCATTTGATGATTGATCTAGAACATAAGTTGCTATGCTACTTTCCCCTCTTTCCAAATAGTTGTCTCTAAACTCTTACAAATACTTAACCTATTTAAATATTGTGTGGATCTCCTTATTTTTATATTTGTTATTTCCGCAACGCAAATAGTTGTTGGGGCCTTCTATGAGGTGAGTACCTCCCATACTCCATAGTTGAGTGAAGTTGTCGTTTAAATGGACAATTTTTTTTCATATGTGGTACCTATATAAGGGTAATTTCAAAATATAAGCAACAACCTCTGATGGCCCAAAGATGGACAAGATGGATCCCTAACTCTATTTTCTTAATATATATTTCTTTTAGATTTCCTCAAAACTCATTTTTTTCGTAATGATTAAAATTCAAATTATTTATGATTTATATAACAACCACTGTATGACGGACATAGGTTCCTCCTACACCTAACTAATATAGGGAAATAGTGCGGCTAGGCAGAACATTTACAAGCAATATTTCTAGAAAATGACCATGACTCTAATAACAATAGTCAACATCGAGACTTCTTGGAAAAAATCTTGCTCAATTCTTCCGAAGGTAAAGTTCTCGTTCGCTCCTATGTTTTGATACAATATAACTTACTTCTATTCCAACTAACAAATAGTAAATTAAATGACATATTTTAAGTTCCAACAACTCTGTAATTAGGTTACCTAGATCTTTTGTGCATTGATTCTCACTTCTATCGTATTATGTATATCACCACCGATTTTGATCTTTTTCGATTTAGATATTTCAAATAACCTGTTATTTCCAAATATGATCTAGCTATTAATCATTTGTATCTTGTAGTTGCAGTTGGCCATAGGTTCCAGTATTGAACCTATAGCTCTGATACCACTTGTCATGAACCTCTACTTTTCCCATATATATATATCTATATCTATATCTATATATATATATATATATATATATATATATATATATATATATATATATATATATATATATATATATATATATATATATGCCAAATATTATTTTCTTAGTATGACGATAGCCATTACATTTACACTTGCTATCAAATATCTTATCAGAACTCGATCCTCTTGGCATGATCTATACATCTTCTTCTCCTTTATCTTACCATAACCTATCGAACCACTCCTTAGATGTACTACAATTTAGTTGGTGGTGGCGCTCTTCCTAGACCTATCCCCTATCTTTGATAGACTATGCATAATTGCATATGAACCCCACCGAGAGGGGTAATTAGTGACTGTTAGCACCTAAATCTGCCTTAGGCTGAAGGAAGGAAAAAATTAGGGTTACCACAAACCACGCTCAGTCTGGTAGCTAGCCCTACCAGAACAGGAGAGGGCTCTCTCCGAGTCACGCTCAGTGAATATATAAGCAAAAATGGTCCAAGATGACTTACAATGAAATATATACCTTAGGCTAGTAAGCAAATAGGGATTCTGGAAAAAAATTTCATGAAATGACCGAGCTTCTAGGATGTTATGGGACTGGCGCTTAGCAAAGAACAGAGAAATGAATATGAAGGCACAGATTATTTCGTGAGGCAAGGTAGGCGGAAAGTGCAGCAATTTTGGTTTAAGGTAACGCGGAATGGAAAGATTGCTGAAGAAAGTGAAAAGGGCATAGTCGCATGAATCCTTTTCAACAGAAGAATAACACTGTACATGGAATTTTCCCACAGGCAGAGCAATATAAATTGAATTCTACCTAATCTCACTTAGATAATTTCACTGAAATGAAACGCGAATTGAATTATGAAACATAACAAGATACATATGTAACATAAGAACACATTTGCTACACTCACAACCAGAAGAATCTCATGAAACAGAGCCGCTGCCTTTCACTAATTCTCTATCAAAAAATACACAGTGCAGAAACAATGTTTCTTTCCCACAGTCTCCCAGAAGTTACAAGCCAGCCAACCCTTTGCAAATAACTTGCATACAATATATAGAATGTGTGAGGAAGAGATAGAATGCACAGGGGTTGACAAGTTACTCAAATCATTATGAAATGGAGATGGAGAGCCAACCATCAGCTATAGGTGCAGCGCTCACAACCATGACATTTGGCTGGGGTGACCCTTTGCATTCCTTTGCCACTTGGATAGATGCCCATCTGGAGAGAAAACTCTTTAAATGCCACCTTTGGTGCCAAAAAACCAAAGTGTAGATGACCCGGCCCACTTGGAGAAGTCGCGACCCGAAATTTCCCAAAACGGGAGCAAATTGGCAGTTTTTTCCTCTGTGCGCCGCGCCAAATTCTCTGTGCGTCGCGCCACTTTGGGGCCTATTTGGGGGCACTTGCAGGTGTCCAAAATGTGCCCAAGTGGGCTTGTTGGAAGGCCCGTCCTATCTACTTTCTAACCCCACTAGAATTTCGAAATTTGGTGCTCATTTGCCCCTCCAAATCTTCATTCTCCCAAGACTGCTTTCTGTGTGTCAAAAAAGTGGCAGAGAGGCCATTTTTGGGTGTTTTTTGACCTTTAGGAGACCCAGATCTTGTCAAAATTTCTTGCCCAGACACTAGTAGTCGTAGTTTTTGATGCTGAATCCAAATATAGAAGCTATTCCTTGATTGGAGCCCTAGAATTTTAGCGTCACGCCAGTGGCGCGGCACACAGGGAGGAATTTCCTGTTTTTTTGTCCAAAAATTTGCCAAGTGACCAAAATTTTCCAAATTTTTTTGAAATTTGGTGTGGAAATTCTCTATGAAGTGCTATTCTATGCCAAGGAAGCCTTAGCCAAGATTTGAATCCAATCTTGCTCCTTTGCCTTCTTTGCCTCTTTTGTCGCTTTGCTCAATCTTGCCTTTAGGCTCTTGATTCTTGCTTTGGAACTCATGTTTCGGGCCTGGTAGTGGTGAGTCATGTGCCTCAGCATATCTTTCTCCCTGTTAGCTTTGTCCAACCGCTGCTCCAAGTAAACATTCACTTTCTCTAACACATACTCTTGGTCCTCGTCTCTTTTCTCCATAGGTCTGCTTTGTGCTGCCAGGATGTGTTGTCAGTTTTCCTTGATCATTTGCAACTCTATCTCAGCTATCTAATCCTCAATTTGCTTGTTCCTCTATTCCAGATACAGAGTGTTCCACTTGGCCCTCTCCCCTGAAGATGTGTCACTGTGGGTCTCCCCCTCATAATCTGATGAAACTTCTGATTCCATTACTGCTGCTTGTACCCTGAGTTTTATGCTGCCCTCTGAATCCAATGGAACTGGTAGATGCTCTGAAAATCTGTCACCAAGGGAACAATAAAACAGGGAGTGTTAGGAGGGGAATGATGAATACGGGAATAGGGGTTTGAAAGGAGAAATTTATCAAGGATTTGGGAGCATTCTGGGTATGGTGTTGATGGGGTAGGGTTTATATATTTTGAGCCATAGGAATAAAGGGAACAAATGGATATGATTACAGTGGAGCTAGGGTGATTATTAGGGGAAACTACTACATGGGAATTAGTTGATAGATGCAGGGTAGGAGAATACTTTAGAAATAACGTCATTGTAGCAAAACCCTAGCTTCTTGACCTTCTTTGTGTCATCTTTGTTTTACTTAAAAAAAAAATTTGCATTTGATTCACGATCATCGAAATCACATTCCTCTTCAAGTTAAATGCCAATGGTGAAGGTAGTTGGGCTACCTCTCTAATTTTCAGGGTTATTCACAAAAATTTTGGGCAATTTAGTAAATTTTTGAGCTTATATGTCTATACGTCACGGGCTTTGTCCAGTGCACCGCGCCAGTGTTATATTTACACTGTGGCTAGGCTCCCAGTGTGCCACGCCCTTAGTGCGCCACGCCACCTCGTGTGTGCGCCGCACACTGTAAATTCACCCAAATTTGCTTGAAAAACAAGGGGGAGGATTTTAGTGGCGGTTTTAGGGTGGTTTCCTTAGGAAACATGATGGAATGGAGGTAGGAACGATGAGGAGTGAGGGGACAGGGGGAGGGGAGCAGAACCTTGGTTGCATAATCACAAACTTGCAACCCCATTTATCACTTTCCTTGGTGATTTTTTCCATGGATGGCCATTGTCCTTTTGGGTACCATTAAACATCTTACAAACCCCAAAGCATAGACAAAATTGACGGAGAAAGAGGTTTCAACTGGGACTACCTCTTGTTTTCTAGCCTCCACCGAGATTTGAAGTTGTTTTGGTAAATTTTTATGCCCCTGGCTGTGTGCGTCGCGCGCCAAGACCAGTGCGCCACACGCTGGGTGTGCGTCACACCTTTGCAATTTTTCCACTGTGAGCTGGTTGTCAGTGCGCCGCGCCCTCTGTGTGCACCACGCTCCTTGGTGTATGTGCCGTGCTCCTCGAAAACCAGCTCTCCTTCATTCAAACTCTCACGATTTCTCTCTCTCACCTTTGGAATGTCTCTCCAAGTCTTGCAAGAGCACAAATGGCTTTGCTTTGGGCCACAACAAGTATATATAGGCTTGGGAGAGATGGGTTTGATTTTTTCTTCCTTGAAAACCCACTTTCTAATGTTTTTGTTTTGCACTTTTTTCATTGACTTTAAAACACCCTGATTTTCATTTTTCTTTGAAATTTTGGCTCTCATGATGGGATTTTCGGCATTTCTTTGCGGGGACTGTGTGACTGGGCATTTGGCCATAGAAACCATGACTGCATCTGAAAAATCAACTTGTGCATTTTTTGGAAAATTTTGTCATAATTGACCTTGTTTGACTTTTCTTCAAAACAGAGTTTTGAAGAAGATTCAAAGTCTCTTCAGGTGATGATGAAGCTTTCTGAACCATAGCTGTATAAGGTCTCCCTCTGGCCTTCATGGCTTGTTCTGGACATGTTTTCAAAGACCAAATTGATGATTTCCTAGACCCAATCATAAAAAATGACTTTGTCCTGTAAAGGACCAGACCTTGACTGTCATGAGCTTCGGTGATTATGGACCAAGGCCCAAACCAGCAGGGGCCAGACATGAGGGAAGACAACTAGAATGACTTTCTCCATCATATCATGGCATGTCCCTAGTGAAATGCAGCTGAGTGGATGGATCGGGACACCTAAAATTGAAATGCACAAAGAGTTTTGATCTCTGACGGAGGGCTGACCAGACCGACTCTAACATTGGCTCCAATGGGGGATGGTAGCTCCTTGGAGTTGCCAAGAACAATAGATCTATGGAGGAGATAGACAGTGCCTTTTGTCCATTGGGCTATGGAGTCATCATTTTGATAAATAGAACAAGACTCTGACTCATTTATTGACTGAAACTTGACTCAAATTGACTCAATGCGAACTCAAATGACTGAAAAATTGACTCTATGCAAAAGGAAATGACTCATGACTGACTTAACTAAAAAAAGTATTTACAAATCTTTTTCAATGGCAGCAGTCCATCAAGATTCGAGGGTTTCAAACCAAGATGACAGCCACCTGCGTACTAATGCAATATGTACAATCGTGTGTAATGTGTCTTTCAATGTAAGCAATTGAGTAGATGCCTCCTTGATTGATTCTCCTAATCAGATCTTCTGGTCAAAAACAGATACTAGTAACTGGGCATCCAAAAACACAATTGACCATGATCTCCTTCATCACTGAAAACTGCAATGATCACCTTCATTGCTGACTGCAACAAATCTACCATTAGATCCTGAAAAACATGAAGTCTTTCCTCCTACTGAAAGAGCAAGGTGTCTTTCTCCTTTGATACTGATCTTTCTTCACACTGTACTTCAATAAGAGTATGTCCCTAGTCCTCAAAAAATTCTGAACAAGCATATGAGCGGATTTCCTCTTCAAAGAACACTTCAAAACATGAAGCATATGAGGAAGAGTCTAAAAGACAATGCAGAATGTTCTGCTCTTTGGTAGCCTAAATGTATTGTAGGTCACCCTCATATGACATGATAGTCAGATTGTCTTTGCATTCATCAATCATGAGAAAAGAAACTTCGAATGATTCTTGAAACCCAAGCATGACGTTTCTATCATCTACCAACGATTCATCCAAGGAACCTTTTTCACTTACTTGAACAAAATTCTCATCTTGTTGTTCACGAGCTGACTGGATTACCTCTTCATGAAGGCTTTGTTCTAATGACATAAGAACATTTGGCTTCAAAACTCTGTCTTCTTCATCCCGATGATTTCAGCAGCAGAGTTCTCTTTCATGGGACTTAGTACAAGGTTTTCTTGGTCATCACAATCCAAATTTGGATCTGAAAGGGTTGACTTAACGTTATCACATTCTGAAAGTAGAACTGGACTTCCTTGCATGTTGTCTTCTTCTATGGACAGATCTGAACCGACACTTTTTCTTTCATCACTTTCAACCATATGGAATTCTTGAACCTGTTGATCTATAAAGCTGTTCACTGGACTGCCATCCTTTTCAAAAGTGGAAGAAGTTTCACCAACCCTTTCTTGACCATGTGTGCACTGCAAATCCACTTTATCTTGAGCTGGAACATAACCATGCAAGAGTTGACCTATATCGTCTTCAGACAAAGGAGATAAGACCTTTTGTTTCCTTTCACTCAAACAGTGATTGTCTTCATTAATTTCAAGTGAACGTGTATATAAATATTCCTCATACTGCTGATCCATTTCATGTAATTCCTGTTAACTGTCAAGATGCAAAATTCCTTCATCTTCCACCGTACTACAATCTTGATTTTGTTGCAAATTTTCATAATCGTCTTTACGCTGCTGAAATGGATTTTCATATAGGGCTTCCATGATCTCATCATCCACAAAATTATCATCCTCATAGTATTTTTCAAGGCTTTGAATAAAAGTAGAAGCATGTTTGCAACAGTCATGAACTAGATTTAATGATGGATAAGAGTCTTTATATCTTTCAATGAACATGGCATGAAAATCCTTTAAACAGTAAATATAAGCAGGCGGCAAACTTTCATACCAAGATCAGGCTTCATATTCCAGGGTAGCCATAAACATTTTCATCAAACAGTCTTCAGGAAAATCGATCTTTAATCTATGCACATGAATGTGAAATTTCACCGGATGAAGAGCAGCATCATTACCTTCCACATTTCTGAACACAGGCAAAATTCTTTGACCAATCTACCTTGGGAATTTTATTTGGAAAACCTAGGATGTGATCTCGGCTCATGGGAGCGCATCTTCTTGCAATCCGATCCATCTTGAAAATTTCAAAGCTACTGATCTCTCTGCAGTGGAGTCACCATGAAGGATTGATTTCTGGATTCTTCAGCGAATGGAGTCGCCAGGTGAATGATTTCAGCCGTATTGTTATGTCTGATCGTTGTTCACCATCAACCATCAGATCTGAACTTGACAGATGTACTGGGGCAAGACAATCTTCAAGAAAACCATTTTCATCCCTAGTGGAGTCGCCACTATGTTAGCACCTAAATCTGCCTTAGGCTGAAGGAAGGAAAAAATTAGGGTAACCACAAACCATGCTCAGTCTGGTAGCTAGCCCTACCAGAATAGGAGAGGGCTCTCTCCGAGTCACGCTCAGTCAATATATAAGTAAAAATGGTCTGAGATGACTTACAATGCAATATTTACCTTAGGCTAGTAAGTGAATAGGGATTTTGGAAATAATTTTCATGAAATGACCGAGCTTTTGGGATCTTATGGGACTGGCACTCAGCAAAAACAGAGAATTGAATATGAAGGCACATATTATTCCGTGAGGCAAGGTAGGCAGAAAGTGCAACAATTTTGGTTTAAGGTAGCGCGGAATGGAAAGATTGCTGAAAAAAGTGAAAAGGGAATAGTCGCATGGATCCTTTTCAACAGAAGAATAACACTCTACATGAAATTTTCCCACAGGCAGAGCAATATAAATTGAATTCTACCTAATCTCAGTTAGAAAATTTCACTGAAATGAAATGCAAATTGAATTATGAAACATAAAAGGATACATATGGAACATAAGAACACATTTTCTACACTCAAAACCACAAGAATCTCATGAAACAGAGCCGTTGCCTTTCATTAATTCTCTGTCAAAAAATACACAGTGCAGAAACAAAGGTTCTTTCCCATAGTCTCACAGAAGTTACAAGCCAGCAACCCTTTGAAAATAACTTCCATACAATATATAGAATGTGTGAGGAAGAGATAGAATGCCCAAAGGTTCAGAAGTTACTCAAATCATTATGAAATGGAGATGGAGAGCCAACCATCAGCTACAGGTGCAACGCTCACAAGCATGACATTTGGCTGGGGTGACTCTTTGCATTCCTTTGCCACTTGGATAGATGCCCATCTGGAGAGAAAACTCTTTAAATGCCACCTTTGGTGCCAAAGAACTGAAGTGTAGATGACCGGGCCCACTTGGAGAAGTCACGACCCGAAATTTCGTGAAACGGGAGCAAATTGGCAGTTTTTTCCTCTGTGCACCGTGCCAAATTCTCTGTGAGTCGTGCCATTTTGCGGCCTATTTTGGGGCACTTGCAGGTGTCCAAAATGTGCACCAGTGGGCTTGTTGGAAAGCCTGTCCTGTATACTTTCTAACCCCACTGGAATTTCCAATTTTGGTGCTCATTTTCCCCTCCAAATCTTCATTCTCCCAAGACTGCTTTCTGTGTGTCAAAAAAGTGGCAGAGACGCCATTTTTGGGTGTTTTTTGACCTTTAGGAGACCCAGATCTTGTCAAAATTTCTTGCCCGGACACTAGTAGTCATAATTTTTGATGCTAAATCCAAATATGCAAGCCTCTCCTCGATTGGAGCCCTAGAATTTTAGTGTCACACCAGTGGCACGACGCATAGGGAGGAATTTCCTTTTTTTTGTCCAAAAATTTGCCAAGTGACCAAAATTTGCCCAATTTTTTTGAAATTTGGGCTGGAAGTTCTCTATGAAGTGCTATGTTGTGCCAAGGAAGCCTCAGCCAAGATTCAAAGTTGATCTTGCTCCTTTGCCTTCTTTGCCTCTTTTTTCGCTTTGCTCAATCTTGCATTTAGGCTCCTAATTCTTGCTTTGGAACTCATGTTTCGGGCCTAGTAGTGGCGAGTCATGTGCGTCAGCATATCTTTCACCCTGTTAGCTTTATCCAACCACCGCTCCAAGTGAACGTTCACTTTCTCTAACACATACTCTCGGTCCTCGTCTCTTTGCTCCATAGGTCTGCCTTGTGCTGCCAGGATGTTTTGCCGGTTTTCCTCGACAATTTGAAAGTCTATCTCAGCTAGCCGATCCTCAAGTTACTTGTTCCTCTGTTCTAGATACTACACATTCCACTTGGCCCTATCCCCTGAAGATGTGTCACTTTGGGTCTCCCCCTCATAATCTGATGAAACTTCTTATGCCATTACTGTTGCTTGTATGCTGAGTTTTATGATGCCCTCTAAATACAATGGAACTAATAGATGCTCTGAAAATCTGTCACCAAGGGGACAATAAAATAGGGAGTGTTAGGAGGGGAATGATGAAAAGGGGAATAGGGGTTTAAAAGGAGAAATTTATCAGGGATTTGGGAGCGTTTTGGGTATGGTGTTGATGGGGTAGGGTTTGAATATTTTGAGCCATAGGAATAAAGGGAACAAATGGATATGATTACAGTGGAGTTAGGGTGATTATTAGGGGAAACAAATACAGGGGAATTAGTTGATAGAGGTAGGGTAGGAGCATACTTTAGCAATAAAGTCACTGTAGCAAAACCCTAGCTTCTTGACCTTCTTTGTGTCATCTTTGTTTTACTTTTAAAAAAAAAATTCATTTGATTCATGGTCATCAAAATCACATTCCTCTTCACGTTAGATGCCAATGGTGAAGGTAGTTGGGCTACCTCTCCAATTTTGAGTGTTATTCAAAAATATTTTGGGCAATTTAGTAAATTTTTGGGCTTATATGTCTGTGCGCCACGGGCTCTGCCCAGTGTGCCGCACGCCGGGTATGTGTCGCGCCAGTGTTATATTTACACTGTGGTCGGCTCCGAGTGCGTCGCGCACCCTAAGTGCGCTGCACCACCTCGTGTGTGTGCCGCACACTGTAAATTCACCCAAATTTGCTTGAAAAACAAGGGGGAGGGTTTTAGTGGTAGTTTTAGGGTGGTTTCCTTAGGAAACATGATGGAATGGAGGTAGGAATGATGAGGAGTGAGGGGACAGGGGGAGGGGAGCAGAACCTTGGTGGCATCATCGCAAACTTGTAACCCCATTTATCAATTTCCTTGGTGTTGGGTCCCTATAATACTAGTGATTACCCCATTACTATTGTAGTTATACCCCTTATTTATATTTTTTTGCCCCCATTACCCCCATATTGTTATTAATGTGCCCATAGAATCCCTCTATTGTTATTTTTGTGGCTTTATATTATTATTGTTAGGTCGGCTGGATTATATTCTGACTCCATAGACTCCTATATATAGAAAGGAGGTTTTTTCATTTGTATCATCCAAGAATTGTTCATTCATGTAATGTAAAGGAGGTTGCCCCCTCGAAGAGGCTGAATTCTAAGGCGTGGATCTCTCTTTTCTATCTTTTTGTGAGCTGGTTTCATAACATTTGGTATTAGAGCTTTGGATTCTAGGGTTTCGCTACTCCAAACAGGTCATCGTGGCATTTTCACTATAACGTTCTTTATGTGACGTTTCAAACGGCGCAAAAAAAACCCATTTGAGAAGAAATCGCGCTGAACCTTGGGTCCGAATTTCAGAGCTTTTCGCGTGATATTTTCAGAGATATGATCTCAGGAAGTTGGTCTTTTTGCAGACTCCTGAATTACACTCAAAACAGGTGACCTGGGGAAAATCGTCATAACTTTCTTTCTGAGCATCGGATTGAAATTTCGTAAGAAGTTACAGAAAGAGGACATATTTTGGTTTTCGTTTATATATTTTTCAGAGTCAAAGGTTGAAACAGTGACACGGGGCACTTCATACAAGTTCGCTCTAGTGAACTAGTCTATAATCAGGTCACTGCGGGAGATTGGGCATAACTTTTTCTTGGAGAATCTAATTTGGTTCAGAATAGTGGCATTGGAAAGATGACATAGAAGGCTACTACAGGTCACAATTTTAGAACTGGGTGATTCGAAATTACAGAGATACATCAGATTCAATATCAGGCTTCTACAAAGTAAAAAAAGGTGTGTAGTTTTTATTTTTTATTTTTGCATAAGCTTGGTTTGAAGGAATTCAAAGGGCATAGTAAAGCATTATTATCGGTAACTGATGCCCCGAGGAAAGAAAATGCAAACACCTAGTAAGGAACCTGAAATCTCTAGCATGACTCATGAAGAAGAGGAAGAAATGTAACAATGTATATCAAAATTACAAGACCAAGTGCAACAACTGTCCCTTGCACAAAAGGGAACAAAATCTAAGATGGATGGTTTAAAGAAAGGTGTAGAAGCTAAGATGGACTGTTTAAAGAAAGGCGTAGAAGCTAATATGATTGACGTGGAAGCTAAGATGGATGATTTGAAGATAGATTTGAAGACAGACATGGACGAATTGAAGATAAATATGAATAAGTTGCTACAAGAAATCGTCCCTAAGGGTGAAAGAGTACTAAAGGAAACTCATGATGAGAACAAAAGAAATGTTAATCATTATTCCATAGACGCTAATGTTGGATTGAAGGATCACCATATTCCAAAAATTGATATGAGGAAGTTTGATGGCAAGGATCCCGCCACATGGATATTACAGATGGAGCAATTCTTCGATCTCAATAATGTGCAAAACACACAAAAGGTACGTATGGCAACTTTATATTTGGAACCAAATCAATTTGTATGGTATCAATGGCTTTGCTCTCGTAAACAATTTATCACTTGGGCAATTTTTACGGAAGAATTGATAGCACATTATGAGGATACAAAAAGCAACACTTTTTTTAGCCAATTGATAAGTCTCAAACAAAAGGGTTCAATAATGGAGCACATTGAGGAGTTCCAAAAATTGAACATAAGGGTAAAAGATATTCCAGAGGAGCATAGGATTGATGTGTTCATAGGGTCTTTAAAGGATAATATCCAACATGATGTTCGCCTTTGGGAACCTGATTCATTAGAGAAGGCATTCAGGTTAGCAAGAAAAATGGAAAGCAAAATTATGGCAACCAGGAAGCATACCACTCACAACTATAAAGACGGAAGTGTTGTTGCCCCTAGTCTTCCACAACCTATAAGGTTGACACCACAACAATTGGAAGAAAAAAGAGAAAAAGGGCTTTGTTATAGTTGTGATAGCAAATACACTAAAGGTCATAAGTGTGCTGAGAAGAAATTATTCTACATAGATTGTGAAGAGGAAGAAGAAAAGGAGCAAGAAGGGTCAAAAGAACAGGATTTGTTACAGGAACAAAGCCTAGATGAAGAACAAATAAATCCGACCATATCTTGTAATGCATTGGCGGGAATTACCACTCCTCAAACCATCAAGATAGAAGGACAAATCAAGAAGAAAAAGGTAATAGTTTTGATTGATTCAGGAAGCACCCACAATTTTATTCATTGTAGGGTAGCAAAAGAATTGAATTGCTTCCTATATCCAGCACCAGAGTGTCAAGTGATGATTGCAAATGGAGGAACAATAAATTGCTCTGGAAAGTGCCATAATATCAAGCTATCCATGGGAGAATATGTATTGACTAGCCCAATGCTTTCCATTCCAATGGGAGGTGCTGATGTTGTACTAGGAGTCCAATGGCTACAATCCTTGGGTACAATAGCTTTTAATTTTCAAGAACTTTTCATCAAATTTTTTGTGGAAGGAAAGGAAGTTGAATTAAGGGGTATTGCAGGGAAACCAGGAAAGATAATCAACTCTAATGGTATGACAAAGCTTCTAAAAAAGGAGCAAAGGGGTGTAATTGCACAATTATGTTCGCTAGATGTTTCCACATTAGAATCATCTATTTCTCCAGATCTCCAAAAAGTCCTGGACAATCATTCCAAGGTATTTGAGACTCCCAAAGGTCTCCCACCTATGCGTGATCATGATCATGCTATTCATCTGATTCCAGGAAGTGTTCCTCCAAACATCAGGCCGTACAGATATCCCTATGTCCAAAAAAGTGAAATTGAACGTATGGTTGCAGAAATGCTAGAGGCTGGTATAATTCAACCGAGTCAAAGTTCTTTCTCTGCTCCAGTAGTATTGGTGCACAAGAAGGATGGATCATGGCGCATGTGTCCGGATTATAGGGAGCTCAACAAGCTCACTATTAAAGATAAGTTTCCCATTCCTGTCATTGATGAATTACTGGATGAATTGCATGGATCAATTTACTTCACCAAGTTGGATCTTCGTTCAGGATATCATCAAATCAGAATGAAGATTGAAGACATTCCGAAAACGGCATTTAGAACTCATGAGGGTCATTATGAATTTTTGGTCATGCCTTTTGGCCTTACCAATGCACCTTCAACATTTCAAGGTTTGATGAATTCAATTTTCAAACCATTCCTTAGAAAATTTGTGTTAGTATTTTTTGATGATATACTAATCTACAGCAAGTCTTGGAAGGATCATGTTGAACATGTTGACAGGGTGCTACAACTATTGGAAGAGAAACAATTATATGCCAAAAGATCCAAATGTTTCTTTGGAGTCCAGGAGGTGGAATATTTGGGTCATATTGTATCTCATGAAGGAGTTAAGGTAGACCCTAGCAAAATTAAAGCCATTAAGGAATGGAAAATCCCCACATCCATAAAGCATTTGCGCGGATTTCTTGGGTTGACAGGGTATTATCGCAAGTTTGTTAAGAATTATGGGAGAATAGCAGCACCTCTAACAACATTATTGAAGAAAGATGCATTTTCATGGACTTCGGAAGCAACAAAGGCCTTTGAACATCTTAAAGAGGAAATGTGCCAAGCACCGGTCTTAGCTACACCGGACTTCACAAAAACCTTTATTGTGGAATGTGATGCTTCAGGAAATGGAATTGGTGCTGTTCTAATGCAAGATGAAAGACCCATTGCTTTTGAAAGTCGTCCAATCAAGGGAAAGTTTTTAAGAAAAGCTATTTATGAGAAGGAAATGTTGGCAATACTCCATGCACTTAAGAAATGGCGACCCTACCTAATGGGAAGACACTTCAAGGTAAAAACGGATCATGATAGCCTTAAATACTTTTTAGAACAAAGATTATCCTCTGAAGAGCAACAAAAGTGGGTCACAAAGATGTTGGGTTATGACTTTGAAATCATCTACAAAAAAGGGAAGCAAAATGTGGTGGCAGATGCACTCTCAAGAAAGGATGAGGATGTGGAAGCATTTTTGTGTGCTATTTCTATTATCCAACCAGATTGGATAAATGAAGCAAGGGAGGAATGGAAGAATGACGAAGAAGTGTGGGCACTTATTCGAAAGCTACAACAAGATTCCAGTACGTCTGATACATTTAGCTGGAAAAATGATTCGTTATGGTACAAAGATCGCTTATACCTCTGTAAGAATTCCCAGCTAAAACAAAAGATTCTTATGGAATTGCACACTTCTCCCTTAGGAGGGCACTCAGGATTTTTAAAAACTTACCACAGGGTTAAGAAGGAATTTTTTTGGGATGGCCTTAAATCAGATATTCAAAAGTTTGTGGCAGAATGTTTGGTTTGCCAACAAAATAAAGTTGAAACAATTAAGACACCGGGTCTATTACAACCTTTATCCATTCCAAGCCAACGTTGGGAGGAGGTTTCAATGGATTTTATCACAGGTTTACCCAAGTCTGAGGGAAAGAGTGTCATCATGGTGGTAGTTGACAGACTTACCAAGTATGCACACTTTTGTGCATTATCACATCCATTTAAAGCCAGTACAGTTTCTACTGCATTTATGGAAACAATTCAAAAGCTACGTGGAAACCCAAAGATTATTGTAAGTGACAGAGATCCCATTTTCACTGGAAATTTTTGGACACAATTATTTTCTTGTCTTGGTACTTAGTTAGCTCATAGCTCATCTTATCATCCTCAATCTGATGGGCAAACTGAGATAGTAAACAAATGTTTGGAAGGATATCTTCGTTGCTTTGTATCTGATAAACAGACACAATGGGTCAAATGGTTGCGTCTGGCTGAATGGTGGTATAACACTTCCTTTCATACAACAACAATAATGACCCCATTTATGGCACTTTATGGGTATCAACCACCATCCATCACATCATATTTAAGAGAAATTCTAAGGTTCAGGCAGTGGAACATTACATCGAACATCAACAACAAGTCCTCCAACTCTTAAAGGATAACCTCGTGTTGGCACAGAATAGAATGAAACAACAGGCAGATCAACATCGCAGTGAAAGAAGTTTTGATGTAGGTGATTGGGTATTCCTACGGCTACAACCATATAAGCAAATGTTCCTCAAGCAAGCTAAGAAGGATAATAAATTATCACGAAAGTATTATGGTCCGTACAAGGTGTTGCAAAAGATTGGTATTATGGCATACAAATTGGAGCTTCCTGCAGCTTCTCGATTGCACCCAGTTTTCCAAGTTTCATGCTTAAAGAAGGTTATAGGCGACAAGCTCCCAATTCAAACAATATTGCCAGAACTTGACGAGGAAGGAAAAATTATATTGGAACCGGAAGCAGTTATAGAAACAAGAACTCGACAGCTGCGAAATCGATCAATTTCAGAGTACCTTATCAAGAGGAAGAACTTATCCGCTGAAGATTCCACATGGGAGGATGAGAATTTTATGCAGAAGTATCCAGAACTACTCAAGTGTTGAGGACAACACTTTTTTTGAAGGAGAGGGGCATGTTGGGTCCCTATAATACTAGTGATTACCCCATTACTATTGTATTTATACCCCTTATTTATATTGTTGTGCCCCCATTACCCCCATATTGTTATTAATGTGCCCATAGAATCCCTCTATTGTTATTTTTGTGGCTTTATATTATTATTGTTAGGTCGGCTGGATTATATTGTGACTCCATAGACTCCTATATATAGAAAGGAGGTTTTGTCATTTGTATCATCCAAGAATTGTTCATTCATGTAATGTAAAGGAGGTTGCCCCCTCGAAGAGGCTGAATTCTAAGGCGTGGATCTCTCTTTTCTATCTTTTTGTGAGTTGGTTTCATAACAGTCGTGCACCCTAAGTGCGCTGCACCACCTCGTGTGTGTGCCGCACACTGTGAATTCACCCAAATTTGCTTGAAAAACAAGGGGGAGAGTTTAGTGGTAGTTTTAGGGTGGTTTCCTTAGGAAACATGATGGAATGGAGGTAGGAATGATGAGGAGTGAGGGGACAGGGGGAGGGGACCAGAACCTTGGTGGCATCATTGCAAACTTGTAACCCCATTTATCAATTTCCTTGGTGATTTTTTCCATGGATGGCCATTGTGCTTTTGGGTACCATTAAACATATTACAAACCCCAAAGCATAGAAAAAATTGATGGAGAAGAGGTTTCAACTGGGCCTACCTCTTGTTTGCTAGCCTCCACTGAGATTTGAAGTAGTTTTGGCAAATTTTTATGCCCCTGGATGTGTGGGTCGCGCGCCAAGCCCAGTGCGCCATGCACTGTGTGTGCGTCGTGCCTTTGCAATTTTTCCACTGCGGGCTGGTTGTCAGTGCACCGTGATCCTCGGTGTATGCGCCACGCTCCTCGGTGTATGCGCCGCGCTCCTCGGTGTATGCGCCGCGCTCCTCGAAAACCAGCTCTCCTTCATTCAAACTCTCACGATTTCGCTCTCTCACCTTTGGAATGTCTTTCCAAGTCTTGCAAGAGCACAAATGGCTTTGCTTTGGGCCACAACAAGTATATATAGGCTTGGGAGAGATGGGTTTGATTTTTTCTTCCTTGAAAACCCACTTTATAATGTTTGTGTTTTGCACTTTTTTCATTGACTTTAGAACACCTTGATTTTCATTTTTTCTTTGAAATTTTGGCTCTCATGATGGGATTTTCGACATTTCTTTGCGGGGACTATGTAACTAGGTATTTGGCCATAGAAACCATGACTGCATCTGAAAAATCAACTTGTGCATTTTTTGGAAAAGTTTGTCATAATTGACCTTTTTTGACTTTTCTTCAAAACATAGTCTTGAAGAAGACTCGAAGTCTCTTCAGGTGATGATGAAGCTTTCTGAACCATAGCTGTATAAGGTCTCCCTCTGGCCTGCATGGCTTGTTCTAGACATGTTTTCAAAGACCAAATTGATGATTTCCTAGACCCAATCATAAAAAATGACTTTTTCCTGTAAAGGACCAGACCTTGGCTGTCATGAGCTTTGGTGATTATGGACCAAGACCCGAACCAGCAGGGGCCAGACATGAGGGAAAATGACTAGCATGACTTTCTCCATCAGATCATGGCATGTCCCTATCGAAATGCAGCTGAGTGGATGGAGCGGGACACCTAAAATTGAAATGCACAAAGAGTTTTGATCTCTGACAAAGGGCTGACCAGACCGACTCTAACAGTGACTATGCGTTTATTCCTTTCCATCTACATACTAAGGTAATTTCCTTACGTTTGTTGTATTAGTGATGTGGGGTGATTTGGAGAATCATATGATCTTCCATCTTGAACATAAAACTTAGCCCTTGATATTGTTTTCCAAATTGGTTTATACGACACATGGGATGATTCCACACACCATGCGACTTATTCATTAACACCTTAGTACCCTAGTTGATAAATGTTCTTTTGTTACACCTTTAAGGATGATATGCCTGGTGGTTCTAGTGTGAATCCTTTTCTGCCACGTCTCCTCTTTCACCAGAAATTCACAAGGGTAGAGATGGGAACGATGTTGGGTTTTGTTCAATGGTTGGGATTACTCGAGATAATCCAATGGTGGTGAATTTCTGTCCTTTGAACCTTAATCCTTAACCACTATTTCATTCTTCTTGTGTATCATTGCTTCCCTTTTTTCTGCTCAAGGCCTGATTTCAAGCATTTCCAACCTACAATTGTGTGGAATGAGGTCAATCGGGAGAACCTTAGAGGAACTTGTCACCCCTGTTGCGGGAGCGGCTTCTATCACTGCACCATGCTCATTGGTAGTGCTTACAATTTTTTTTTCACAGGTAATGTTTCTTTTTTTCTGACTTGCTAGATGGTTTTATTTACCGATTTTGGTGGTCGTTTATCTAATTTTCTTGCCAATGGGTTTTATTCCCTCTCTTGCAGAGGCTCTTTCTGACCTTGAATTTGTGGATTCTCCATTGCAGCATTTTCGTTGACTAATCTTGGTAGATTGAGAATTTTTGCAACTCTATTTTCTAAATCCAAATGACTTCATGTTGACTCTGTATTCTATGATTTTCCTCACTTTGGTAATTTATTTGTGAACAGGTGTAATGAACTTGATTGTCGTGTTTGATTCAATTCTTCTGGTTTTCATCCTGCCAAAGTAACGTTGGGTAATTATAAGATGATGTTATGGTTCAGTTCTCTATTGTATTCCCCTTGGTTCACACAATTATTTCCTTACGGGCACACCTTCAACATGCATCCCTGCATCCAGTACCTCTCTTATCATCTAGATTTGTGTTCCTGTCGAACTCCTTTAGGTATTTATTTTTTGTGGCAATTTCCTACCTTCTATTCATCTGACTCATGCTTCCTTTTTTTTGTGCTCTGTAATTGGATCATATTAATTTTTCCCACATTTTCCTATATGCAGGGTTTCCTACAGAAAACCCAGAGGTTTACTCCTTGCGCTCAGAGGATTCTAGCTAAAATCTTGCTCTCATCTTTCACACACAGGTACCAAAACTAATCATTGTTACTCCCTACGAGAATTACCATTGATTTCCTTTACTATGGAGTTTCCATTAGAAGCTTGTTAGTTCGTGTTGTGGAAATTTCATGGGCTCCTTCAATTCGTGGCAAGATTTCATGTGCAAGCTCTCGGGTTCCCTTCACTAGGGCAATTGACATTTGTCATTGTCTAATTTTTATTTATTTCTTATTCCCTACATCCCTTCATCCAATACCTCTCTTGTCATCTAGATTTGCATTCCTGTTGAAATGCTCTAGGTATGTATTTTCTCTGGGAATTTCCTACCTTTTGTTCATATCACTCATGCTTCCTTTGTTTGTGTGCATTGTAATTGGAACATATTAATTTTTCCCTTATTTTCCTATATGCAGGGTTTCCTACAGAAAATATATAGGTTTACTCCTTACGCTCAGAGGATTCTGACTAAAATCTTGCTCTCATCTTTCACATACAGGTACCAAAACTAATCATTGTTACTCCCTACGAGAATTATCACTGATTTCCTTTATTATGGAGTTTCCATTAGAATCACGTTACTACATGCTGTGGAAATTTCATGGGTTCCTTCTATTCATGGCAGGATTTCAGGGGCAAGATCTCGGGTTCCCTTCACTAGGCCAAGTAATTTCTCTTAGTCTGAGTTTTATTTATTTTTTATTCGTAACAACCCTCCAGTATTTAATTTCATAATTCTCAATGTTCTATTGATTTTTCGTAGGTCAATACCCAAATTTCTCATGCTTAACCTTCCTAAAATGCGATTTGGCTCTTCTGACAATCTCCTCTACACCTGAATGTCTCCAGGTCAGTTTCTCAGTCCACAATGACAGTTTCTAAGGGTAAATACCTTGAAAGGAAATTGTGTATACTCAGTTCACAATAAGTGCAGAGTCAAGGGGTGCTGGAAGCATTGGGAAAACAATTGAACTGGGTCTCTGTTCCCAAATTCTTTATTATGACTTTGGTTCGTCTTCTTTGAGGTGAATATTCATTTTCCATGTACATATAATTTTTTCAACTTTGCCTTAACATATAGCGACCCCACATTGTATCCTAATTTTGTATTGAGTGATCATTGTATTGATATGTCTGGCTTAATGCATTATTGAATTTAATTTAGCTTCAATCTTATAGATGTATGGGAACAACCATGAAAAATTTCTCTCTGTAACTTGATATATTATCTTATTTTGTTGCTTAATCTTAACAGTTATCATACAATTGTGTAACGTTTGATGTGCTTGACTCATGAATTATACCTCTTACTGTTCATTTCCTTATTTTTCTATCTTTTTGACCTAGTCTAGATTTCTGTATATTTGAATTAGATTGTGGGGCACTCTGTTATATCCATCTTCACCGTATCATTTCTATGTTATATTCCCCCCACAATGATGTTCTCGAAAATCCTCAAATTATGTCATTGTCTAGAGATTATGAAACTTTGACATGTTGACTTTATCATTCCAAAGGAGGATCTATCGATTCATTGTCTGATATAGCTATATCACATGTAAAGTTATCTATCATGTCTATTCCTTTATTGATTCCAACTTACTTTTATCTCAATCATAGTTACTCCTTAACTATACTTGAGCAACATTTTCCCAAGGTTTCTAGTACAATAGTCCAATAACACTTGTTTTCACTCCACTCTTTAAACTAGGAAACTTCCTAACGATAATTCTGGTCGATTGGACTCCTACCTCTCAGAGTCCCCAAGAACCATTCTAATCCAAGGAAGGTCGATTTGTGCTTCTCACAACCAATTTCTCTATCCTCTTCCTAGTGCAGTTAGAAACTAGAATATATGTATGTATCTATAAATATATATATATATATATATATATATATATATATATATATGTATGTATGTATGTATGTATGTATGTATGTATGTATGTATGTATGTATGTATATATATATATATATATATATATATCTATATATATTTATATATATATATATATCTATCTATATATATATCTATATATATATATATATATATATATATATATATATATATCCCATAACTGACATGGTGAGATCTGTAGTTCTCTTAATAGTTTAATACAACTCAGATTTACATGCACGATGTATGTATTTAGCCTTTTGGGGATAATTGGTTAATTATAATGGTTTAATTGAACATTTCCCATGAGAAAGAAATAAATAATCCCAGCATCTACTCTATACAATTTTTACATCTTTTATTCCTACACTCTGTGCAACAGGATTACTATTTGGATACACTCGATGCTAAAGTTATTTTACTTACTGGCGCTGTGTTCACATATTACTCACAGGAAATTTCAATAGTGGAGTATTAGTACCCATTTCTAGAAAACATGGTAAACATAGTGGTATGTATCAACAAAACCCATACCTTATGGTTGTATCTTTTCCTAATCTAGTATTGTAACCTACCATGAATTTCATTCCTAAAGTTAAAAATTCAAAGTACCAAAGTGATTTCAAATCAGATTACAAATATTTGCATAAAACTAATTACTTAGCCTCTATTATGCTCAAGTTGATAAAACTTAAGATACTAATAACAATTCATCTATCAGGTAGTCCTGCATTTTATTTCATCTCTAGCGAACAAATTTCATATTTATTCCGATAATGAAGAGATATTAACATAACAAAAAATGAAACCAAACAAAACACATAACAAAATTATTTCAAACTAACATGACGAGGAGGAAGTCACTTGCGAGTCAAACACCACCACCCAACCAAGAACCAATTTCTTGCAGTTCACCCCGGATTTGGAATTTCTTACTCCCTGGATTCGACAACCTCTATTGATCCCCTCAACAGCTATTTAGTACACCTCTTTCATGATAAGGTTTCCTTTAGCTATCTCCCTATTTTGTGGATTTTCTTATCCAATAGCCTAGGCTTTTCCATAAAAGTCTACCTTTCTCTCTCGCTGTGCTTTTAGGCTTTTCTAAGCTTAGAATCTTTCTCCAACTAAGAAGCTTAATAGATCTTTATCTCCCATCCATTAATATTATCATGAAAGAATGATCAAATCTCATTTATCAATGAGATTTTTATCTTTATTTTATTTGGCAACAATCTCGTTTCTAGGTGTCTCACTCCCAAATACATACATCACATTTATTTAATTATTTATAAATAACCATTTATATAATTAATTCAATATTCTTCTTTGGCTTCTCCGCCATTCTTTCTAACCCAAATCAGTGTAACCAAAGTAGTTTTACCACAATGGAGGGATATTACATTAAACCCTGCCATAACTTGTCATTAGTTTGTTCATATACCTGACATGGTCCTCTGACCTGTCAAGGCCTGTCAGGAAGCCTGTCATAACCTGCATACAAGAATTGTTACAAGATACATTGTATACCTACTATAACCCATTATGGTCCTGCAATACACTTTTCACTTACATGTTGATGAGCCTCATCATTGGGTAATTATATGGGCCTTAATTCACCTCCTAGCTTAGTCAAACAACCTATTGTCATAACGTATTGCATACTTTTGATAATATTTTGTTTATGAGATGAGTTAGAGTTGGATATTTTTCTTTGTGGTCTAATGTGAATTTAATGCAAGATTAAAGGAGAAAATCAAGGAATTTTGGCAAAGACCAAGGTCAAAACTCAAATGGGACAAGGGAGAGGGATTATAGGAGGTAAATCCTCCTCATTTACTACCCCTCCATTTGAATATTCCTCCATCAGCTCAGAGTGCAAATAGCCAAATCATGAGGACTAGAAGGCAGCCGAGCAAGTGAAAGACAAAGCACTAGTTTTTCTCGAGTTTGGGAGCTGAGCCTCCCTAATTTTAAGGAAATTGTTGGAGATTTCAGATGTATAAGTAGAGAGGCCTAGGACCTTAGTAGGATTTGGATTTTTTACTACAAAACTCTACTCTATTTTTCTAGCTGTAAGACTTGTGACATTTCTTTTGATGTAATAATTTGTTTTGGTAATAAAAATGAGTTTTGTTTTGAGCCAGCACTGAGTTAACTTATAGGGTTGAAGATCTTGGGTTAGGTCCCAACCCTAGCAGCCAAGACTCTTGTTTATTGTAAATGTATTCTTAGTGTAGACTCCTAGTTTAATTGTTAGTTTGCTTATTATGTGCATTTCCATTATAAGTAGCGTAGATGAGATTGGTTGTGTGATAGTTTGCTTTCATTTGTGCCTTCTTTCAAGTAGCAAGTTAGCAAGGATAAAGAGGATAACCACAAGGTTTTCAGCAAGTGTCTTGGCCTCACTTCCTCCCTCTAGGACCATGACTTAAGAAGGGACCCTTTAGCAACCCCCTAAACACAAATTTCTAGTTCTTTTATGAGATTTGAAGTTCGTTGTCTTTAATTCAGTATTTGGTTAATGTTTCAAGGTAGATTTCATTGTCATATTTTCCCATCTCCATTTCTGTAATAAGATCTCACTCATGCTTTCATCCCCTTCAGCAACTTTCTTCATGCATAATATAGGCAATTGATTCATGCTTTTCTATTTTATGAAAATGTATCCTATTGCATAGATTTTGGAAGACACACATGTTTTATGCAGAGTAGGTGCTTCAAGAGGAGACCAAGACTTCATAACCAACAACCACCTTCCACTTCATCCATCTTAGCCATCCTTTGTTTCACCATCACCCGCACTAGCTTTTCATAATTTTTCATTGAAATTCTCCTAAACACATTGAGCCAATCTAACCATCTCTTATCTTGGATATTGACTCCTGAGTTCTCCTATACCTTATAACACTCCATTCCACCCATCACACACCTTTCCTAAGATTCCAAACACCTCGAACACCTCACAATTAGCTCTCGATTATATCTTGTACGTTTCCTGTAATTCCTACAGGATCATCATGTAGATTTCTAGTACATCCTGTAGGTTTTCCTAAAATGACCTATTTTGAGGCTGAATTGATGGGGAACTTTAGGAAGCCATAAAAAGCCTCTTAGGACCCCTTCACACTATCCAAACACTTCATAAACCTTCTATCCATCCTCAAACACCTTCCATCCACCTATCACATCCACAAGAACAATTAGTTTTCATACTTGATTTTGCCTAAAAAACCAAAAAAGTGAAAACAGATTTAGTTTAGTTCATTTGCTTTCATATTAGTATTGTTTGATGATTTTTACTTCTACAACTTAGATAGTATCATTTTTTAATTGTGGATTTAGAAATTCTTCTTAGCATAGCTTCTTAAATGGTTAATTAGGGTATGTTGTGGTTTAGCATTACATGTTGGTTTTTTTTCCATTACTGTAGTAGAGTAACTCTTTTAGAGTAGATTTTCCTTTCTTCCATGAAAGAATCAAGCTTCTTCTGACTCTATAAAAGTCTGGCTTGGAACCCTAGTGGTCTCTCGCCATCTAAATGGTGAAAACATGTTGGGTCCCTATAATACTAGTGATTACCCCATTACTATTGTAGTTATACCCCTTATTTATATTGTTGTGCCCCTATTACCCCCATATTGTTATTTCTGTGCCCCATAGAATCCCTCTATTGTTATTTTTGTGGCTTTATATTATTATTGTTAGGTCGGCTGGATTATATTGTGACTCCTTAGACTCCTATATATAGAAAGGAGGTTTTGTCATTTGTATCATCCAAGAATTGTTCATTTATGTAATGTAAAGGAGGTTGCCCCCTCGAAGAGGCTGAATTCTAAGGCGTTGATCTATCTTTTCTATCTTTTCTTGAGCTGGTTTCATAACATTTGGTATCAGAGCTTTGGATTCTAGGGTTTCGCTGCTCCAAACAGGTCATCGTGGAATTTTCGCTATAACTTTTTTTCTGTGACGTTTCAGAAGTCGCAAAAAAAAACCCATTTGAGAAGAATTGGCGCTGAACTTTGGGTCCGAATTTCAGAGCTTTTTGCACGATATTTTCGGAGATATGATCTGAGGAAGTTGGTCTTTTTGCAGACTCCTGAATTACATTCAAAACAGGTGACCTGGGGAAAATCGTCATAACTCTCTCTCTGAGGATCGGATTGAAATTTCGTAAAAAGGTACAGAAAGAGGACAGACTGTAGTTTCTTGTGTGTGTGTTTTAGATTCAAAGGTTGAAACAGTGACTCGTGGCACGTCGTACAAGTTCGCTCTACTGAACCAGTCTAAAAGCAAGTCACTGTGGGAGATTTCACATAACTCTTCCTTGGAGAATCCAATTTGGCTCAGACTTGTGGCATTGGAAAGAGGACGCAGAAGGCTACTACAGGTAGCAATTTCAGAACTGGATGATCCAAATTACAGAGATACATCAGATTCAATATCAGGCTTCTATAAAGTGAAAAAAGGTGTGTAGTTTTTTTTTAAATTTTTGTGTAAGCTTGGTTTAACGGAATTCAAAGGGCATAGTAAAGCATTATTATCGGTAACTGATGCCCCGAGGAAAGAAAATGCAAACACCTAGTAAGGAACCTGAAAGCTCTAGCATGACTCATGAAGAAGAGGAAGAAATGCTACATGATATATCAAAATTACAAGAACAAGTGCAACAAATGTCACGCTCACAAAAGCTAACAGAAGCTAGGATAAGTGGCGTGGAATCTAAGATAAAGAGCATGAAAGCTAAGATGGATGATTCAAAGATAGATTTGAAGAGAGACATGGCAGATTTGAAGATAGATTTGAAGACAGATATGGAAGAATTGAAGAAGTTGTTACAAGAAAGGGTCACTAATGGTGAAAAGGTAGTAAAGGAAACTCATGATGAGAACAAAAGAAATGTTAATCATGATTCCATAGACGCTAATGTTGGATCGAAGAATCACCATATTCCAAAAATCGATATGAGGAAGTTTGATGGCAAGGATCCCGCCACATGGATATTACAGATGGAGCAATTCTTCGATCTCAATAATGTGCAAAACACACAAAAGGTACGTATGGAAACTGTATATTTGGAACCAAATCAGTTTGTATGGTATCAATGGCTTTTCTCTCGTAAACAATTTATCACTTGGGCAATTTTTACGGAAGAATTGATAGCACATTATGAAGATACAAAAAGCAACACTTTTTTTAGCCAATTGATAAGTCTCAAACAAAAGGGTTCAATAATGGAGCACATTGAGGAGTTCCAAAAATTGAACATAAGGGTAAAAGATATTCCAGAGGAGCATAGGATTGATGTGTTCATAGGGTCTTTAAAGGATAATATCCAACATGATGTTCGCCTTTGGGAACCTGATTCATTAGAGAAGGCATTCAGGTTAGCAAGAAAAATGGAAAGCAAAATTATGGCAACCAGGAAGCATACCACTCACAACTATAAAGACGGAAGTGTTGTTGCCCCTAGTCTTCCACAACCTATAAGGTTGACACCACAACAATTGGAAGAAAAAAGAGCAAAAGGGCTTTGTTACAGTTGTGATAGCAAATACACTAAAGGTCATAAGTGTGCTGAGAAGAAATTATTCTACATAGATTGTGAAGAGGAAGAAGAAAAGGAGCAAGAAAGGTCAAAAGAAGAAGATATACTCCAGGAACAAAGCCTAGATGAAGAAAAATAAATCCGACCATATCTTGTAATGCATTGGCGGGAATTACCACTCCTCAAACCATCAAGATAGAAGGACAAATCAAGAAGAAAAAGGTAATAGTGTTGATTGATTCAGGAAGCACCCACAATTTTATTCATTGTAGGGTAGCAAAAGAATTGAATTGCTTCCTATATCCAGCACCAGAGTGTCAAGTGATGATTGCAAATGGAGGAACAATAAATTGCTCTGGAAAGTGCCATAATATCAAGCTATCCATGGGAGAATATGTATTGACTAGCCCAATGCTTTCCATTCCAATGGGAGGTGCTGATGTTGTACTAGGAGTCCAATGGCTACAATCCTTGGGTACAATAGCTTTTAATTTTCAAGAACTTTTCATCAAATTTTCTATCGAAGGAAAGGAAGTTGAATTAAGGGGTATTGCAGGGAAACCAGGAAAGATAATCAGCTCTAATGGTATGAGAAAGCTTCTAAAAAAGGAGCAAAGAGGTGTAATTGCACAATTATGTTCGCTAGATGTTTCCACATTGGAATCATCTATTTCTCCAGATCTCCAAAAAGTCTGGACAATCATTCCAAGGTATTTGAGACTCCCAAAGGTCTCCCACCTATGCGTGATCATGATCATGCTATTCATCTGATTCCAGGAAGTGTTCCTCCAAACATCAGGCCGTACAGATATCCCTATGTCCAAAAAAGTGAAATTGAACGTATGGTTGCAGAAATGCTAGAGGCTGGTATAATTCAACCGAGTCAAAGTTCTTTCTCAGCTCCAGTAGTATTGGTGCACAAGAAGGATGGATCATGGCGCATGTGTCCAGATTATAGGGAGCTCAACAAGCTCACTATTAAAGATAAGTTCCCCATTCCTGTTATTGATGAATTACTGGATGAATTGCATGGATCAATTTACTTCACCAAGTTGGATCTTCGTTCGGGATATCATCAAATCAGAATGAAGATTGAAGACATTCCAAAAACGGCATTTAGAACTCATGAGGGTCATTATGAATTTTTGGTCATGCCTTTTGGCCTTACCAATGCACCTTCAACATTTCAAGGTTTGATGAATTCAATTTTCAAACCATTCCTTAGAAAATTTGTGTTAGTATTTTTTGATGATATACTAATCTACAACAAGTCTTGGAAGGATCATGTTGAACATGTTGACAGGGTGCTACAACTATTGGAGGAGAAACAATTATATGCAAAAAGATCCAAATGTTTCTTTGGAGTCCAGGAGGTGGAATATTTGGGTCATATTGTATCTCATGAAGGAGTTAAGGTAGACCCTAGCAAAATTAAAGCCATTAAGGAATGGAAAATCCCCACATCCATAAAGCATCTGCGAGGATTTCTTGGGTTGACAGGGTATTATCGCAAGTTTGTTAAGAATTATGGGAGAATAGCAGCACCTCTAACAACATTATTGAAGAAAGATTCATTTTCATGGACTCCGGAAGCAACAAAGGCCTTTGAACATCTTAAAGAGGCAATGTGCCAAGCACCGGTCTTAGCTACACCGGACTTCACAAAAACCTTTATTGTGGAATGTGATGCTTCAGGAAATGGAATTGGTGTTGTTCTAATGCAAGATGAAAGACCCATTGCTTTTGAAAGTCGTCCAATCAAGGGAAAGTTTTTAAGCAAAGCTATTTATGAGAAGGAAATGTTGGCAATACTCCATGCACTTAAGAAATGGCGACCCTACCTAATGGGAAGACACTTCAAGGTAAAAACGGATCATGATAGCCTTAAATACTTTTTAGAACAAAGATTATCCTCTGAAGAGCAACAAAAGTGGGTCACAAAGATGTTGGGTTATGACTTTGAAATCATCTACAAAAAAGGGAAGCAAAATGTGGTGGCAGATGCACTCTCAAGAAAGGATGAGGATGTGGAAGCATTGTTGTGTGCCATTTCTATTATCCAACCAGATTGGATAAACGAAGCAAGGGAGGAATGGAAGAATGACGAAGAAGTGTGGGCACTTATTCGAAAGCTACAACAAGATTCCAGTACTTCTGATACATTTAGCTGGCAAAATGATTCGTTATGGTACAAAGATCGCTTATACCTCTGTAAGAATTCCCAGCTAAAACAAAAGATTCTTATGGAATTGCACACTTCTCCCTTAGGAGGGCACTCAGGATTTTTAAAAACTTACCACAGGGTTAAGAAGGAATTTTTTTGGGATGGCCTTAAATCAGATATTCAAAAGTTTGTGGCGGAATGTTTGGTTTGCCAACAAAATAAAGTTGAAACAATTAAGACACCGGGTCTATTACAACCTTTATCCATTCCAAGCCAACGTTGGGAGGAGGTTTCAATGGATTTTATCACAGGTTTACCCAAGTCTGAGGGAAAGAGTGTCATCATGGTGGTAGTTGACAGACTTACCAAGTATGCACACTTTTGTGCATTATCACATCCATTTAAAGCCAGTACAGTTTCTACTGCATTTATGGAAACAGTTCAAAAGCTACATGGAAACCCAAAGATTATTGTAAGTGACAGAGATCCCATTTTCACTGGAAATTTTTGGACAAAATTATTTTCTTGTCTTGGTACTCAGTTAGCTCATAGCTCATCTTATCATCCTCAATCTGATGGGCAAACTGAGATAGTAAACAAATGTTTGGAAGGATATCTTCGTTGCTTTGTATCTGATAAACAGACACAATGGGTCAAATGGTTGCCTCTGGCTGAATGGTGGTATAACACTTCCTTCCATACAGCAACAAAAATGACCCCATTTATGGCACTTTATGGGTATCAACCACCATCCATCACATCATATTTAAGAGAAAATTCTAAGGTTCAGGCAGTGGAACATCACATCGAACATCAACAACAAGTCCTCCAACTCTTAAAGGATAACCTCGTGTTGGCACAAAATAGAATGAAACAACAGGCAGATCAACATCGCAGTGAAAGAAGTTTTGATGTAGGTGATTGGGTATTCCTACGGCTACAACCATATAAGCAAATGTCCCTAAAGCAAGCTAAGAAGGATAATAAATTATCACCAAAGTATTATGGTCCGTACAAGGTGTTGCAAAAGATTGGTACTATGGCATACAAATTGGAGCTTCCTGCAGCTTCTCGATTGCACCCAGTTTTCCATGTTTCATGTTTAAAGAAGGTTATAGGTGACAAGCTCCCAATTCAAACAATATTGCCAGAACTTGACGAGGAAGGAAAAATTATATTGGAACCGGAAGCAGTCACAGAAACAAGAACTCGACAGCTACGAAATCGATCAATTTCAGAGTATCTTATCAAGTGGAAGAACTTATCCGCTGAAGATTCCACATGGGAGGATGAGAATTTTATGCAGAAGTATCCAGAACTACTCAAGCGTTGAGGACAACACTTTTTTGAAGGAGAGGGGCATGTTGGGTCCCTATAATACTAGTGATTACCCCATTACTATTGTAGTTATACCCCTTATTTATATTGTTGTGCCCCTATTACCCCCATATTGTTATTTCTGTGCCCCATAGAATCCCTCTATTGTTATTTTTGTGGCTTTATATTATTATTGTTAGGTCGGCTGGATTATATTGTGACTCCTTAGACTCCTATATATAGAAAGGAGGTTTTGTCATTTGTATCATCCAAGAATTGTTTATTTATGTAATGTAAAGGAGGTTGCCCCCTCGAAGAGGCTGAATTCTAAGGCGTTGATATATCTTTTCTATCTTTTCTTGAGCTGGTTTCATAACACAACATGCAGAACCATCACTTTTACTTGTGCATAGAGCACTGTCACCTCCAAGTTTGTACAAACCCCGAGTTCATTAGTAAAGCTAGTAGCCCAGGAGTTGCAACATCCTTGCTACAATACTAGTGCTTATCACCTGTGACCAATTCAACATTTGTAGCATATATATTTGTTATACCTCTATCACCTACCTATGACTGCCTTACACCACATGTTACTTACATGCATTCAATTCACTTGTTGTAAATTTGTCATGACCGATCCAAAAACTTGTTAATATAGTATAATACATGTCACTTGCTTATGACCAACCACTAGTGGTAACTTGTCATTTCTTATAGGAAACTTGTTATACCACTATATAACCCACATCTCATATCCTTTGTAATAAAACCTTTACACAATCCATGTGTAGGGTACCCACATTTAATCCATGGTAGCCTATTTAACTACCATACTGGTATATAATTCCTATTATCAACCTATCAAATATTATTAGGATTTTGTACCTATTTTGTAGCCATCGTGCTCCTTTTCTAATACTTAACCTATGTTATTTCATAGCTACATGATTGTACCTTGGACCACCAAACAATATTCTGACTGATATATTAACTAGAAACAATCATGAACCCTGTGACAATTAATGATAACTTTTTGTCCATAAAACCCACAATTGATCCAAAAATATTCAATTCTTACGATTTTCAATTCAAAATCATATTTCTCAATGTACAAGGATAAAACATGTAGCATAATCAATACTTACCTTGTAAGAGTCGATGGAACATTGACTCTACAACTATTCAAGCAATAAACTAGAGAAATAAGTCCAATACGGTATGGGTTTTAGTTTACAAGGTAAAAAAAATATAAAACACACTTCTATCATATCGACCAATCTCAGAGGATAATGATGATTAGTGTTGTAGTTGAACAATTACTGTTATGGAATTCAAATAGAGGTTTTTTTTCTAGAGTTTATAATAAAAATTATTTTGTTAATATTATTCTTCATTATTGTTAAATAAATTTGGTTTCTATAGAGATTGGTTAAATGAAGTTGAAGTTTTAAATTTGTTTAGAAAATTGATAACTATAGTATTAAATATGTATATAATTATTTAAACTTTGAATTTAATAATATGATATTTCATTGTATCTTGGCATTGATTTATTAGTTGATAATTTAGTTGTCATCTATTAAACTCAGGGCTATTTGAAATCTTGAACTAATGCATGCATTTTTCAGAAATGAAGATGTTTTTCACATTTTCAAACTTTATATAGATTTTCCTAAGGAGAGAGACATCAATTTCCTAATATGTGGAGATCACTTGAAGCCTATTTTTAATATTTAGTATTCCATTTTTTATATAAGGTTCTTGTTTTGAGTTTTCATTCCTAAATTTTACTTTACATGTTTTCCACAATTTGTCCGTCATTCATTTTTTATCATCCTAAATAAGAGGGGTTGTAACATATTAGACAAGAAAAACCATTGCTAAAGATAAGAAGGCATGACTATTCTTGTGAGAAAATATTTAATAACTTTTCTTTAAGAATTTGAATATAATAATTGTTCCTTTCCATTTATAAAAGCATACTCTAGAATTTTTTCAATTTTTTCAATATTGAATTTTAGATTTTTTCCCATGGAATCCAAACTCAAATTAGAATTTGGTTACTATGGTGTTATTAACTTATACTGCAATATTTAAGAACTGGGTCAACTCTATTCTTGTGAGAAAATATTTAATAACTTTTCTTTAAGAATTTGAATATAATAATTGTTCCTTTCCATTTTTAAAAGCATACTCTGAATTTTTTCAATATTGAATTTTAGATTTTTTCCCATGGAATCCAAACTCAAATTAGAATTTGGTTACTATGGTGTTATTAACTTATACTACATTAAATATTTAAGAACTGGGTCAACTCTGAAGAAGTGATTTTGGATAGGGTAAATGTCAGATCATGGATAAACCCTTATTGATTCTTACAGGCAAATTGTCATGGATAACCCTTATGTTTTTAACCCATATTCAATTTATTTAATATAAAGAACCGTGTGAGTCGTAAATAGTTGCAAATCAAGAAATATGTATGTCGTTGAAGGTCAAATGTGTGTTCCCCACAATCTGATTTCGACATATATTGGAGAAGGTACACACACACTTCGGTACGAAGTAGCACGAAATTTCTAGAAAATACTATATAATTCATGAATCACACCTTTGACTTAAATGAAAAAAAAAATCAATGAGTCATGCAGAGTGAAATTAAATTGTCCGCAAGAGTGAGATATGTGGATTAGTGGGTGGCATAAGACTAGAATCATTGGCCTTTAAGGCTTGCAATCTAGATTTGCAATAGTTCTGAGTTATCGTTTGCGTTTTGGTTATCATCCTGTCGTGGTTCTTCATTGAATAACTATTCAGTTTCTTTAATATGCCATGAAACATACCCACTCTACAACAAACTTGGGAGAAGTAGCGAAGTATTCCATGCCCACTTTGTCACTGATTTTGGAGAAGGTGTTAGACACTCAGCTGGGTTAGTGTTAGTGTGTTATTGGAATCTAAATAATTTGGGAAATTGAATTAATCCTTTACCTATATATATTATGTATATCATTTTTATAATCATGATAATATACAGTTGAATTAGTTTCCAATTAGTCTTTCCAATGGAAAAATTAAAATTTTCACAAATAAATGGTAGGTATGGTGAGATCGAAGGTCAATGTATCGAATATCGAAAGGGAGATCAGTATTCTCGAATGGGAAATTAGCATTCCAGAAACCTATTTTCACAAATAGTGGGTATGGCGACATCAAAGGTCAAAGTATTCAATATCGAATAGGAGATCAACATTCTTGAATTAGAGATTAGCATCCGAGAAGCGTCCTTCGACCTCAAACCTACAACACCCAAATGCGGTCATAAACAAGTGTTTGAGAGGATACTACAAGTATTTAGTTGGCTGAAATCTTACATTATTTCTCTCTATAAGGCGGTCTGACATGTTGGAGAATCTAATCCCAACCACTTGTTAGGTGTCAAAACCATACCTCCAAGTGTCCCAGTTCAGTTTCGGTTAAGTCCCGTTTAGTTGAGTTTGACTCCATTCATTTATTAGTGATGTTTCCAATGTAATCTTATTTACATGATTTGTAATAGTGAGAAGAGCAATTCCTCTATGTCACATTTTGTTCTCTTCAATTTCTTTCATGGTATCAAAGCTCAGCCTGTGTAAGACTCCTTGACAGAGAGAGACTAGTTTTCATAAGACTCCGTGAGAGAGCAACAACATGAGTGAAGAGAATGCGAAAGCCTCATTGAAAGAGTACCAGAAGTTTGAAGAAGGTTGCGAAAAAACAACAAGAAAACCAAGAAGCTGGCTATAGCAAGGCGAAGGAAAAACAGATTGAAGAAAAATCAATTTAAAGTCCTCTGCTCCACATTTGGTTCTCTTCCCTTTGAAGTTCGATTTTTTTTTCAAAATGTTTTGGCATATTATTACACCCTACAACATTGAAGAGAGCGTACTAGTGTGGCACAGAAATTCCTAAAATGCATTAGTGTTACTAACACTCAACACCACAACAAGAAAACGCGTTAGTTTCAAAAAACTTACAACATTTTATTTCACATGCAGCCACAGAGACTCGGAAAGGGTGTTACCCAAATTTTGTTGCAGGAAATTGAGGTCATGCGATTCACAGTGTTCAAATTTGAACACATCACAGCCCTTCCGAAGCCCTCTAGCATGTCAAAGAAGTGCTTAGAGAAATTTACTAGTCAAAAGAACTTTAAATTTTCATTTTTACAAGTTTTTTAAAAATTTAAAATAATATTATAAAATGTCGTATGAAGGGTTGCCTACCCGTAGGACATTTAAAAAAAAATCTAGTTCTCTGACTGATGTAACACTCTAAAGTCTGCGGGAGGTTTTGGCAAGACTTAAGAAAGTCCACACTCAATAAAGTGAAATGGGACGTAATGGAGGTTCTTCACCCATTCCGAGGGCATTGGTCATAATGGCAACACCGATAGAGTTACTAGTGATGATATGATGTTTATGTTTGCATTCGTTGATAACAGAGGTTTCCTTTCTCATTCATTGATATCAGAGGAGAAGTAGCTATGTATTGGTAGTTGTGAACTGGGCATATTTTTAAGGTATCGGAGATTTAAAAGAAACATATGACAAAAGGCAGAATTAACAATAACTGAGGTAGATTATTCTAAGCCTGTGAATCTTTCCTGCATTGATTATTCCAATCCCAACCTCACGGCGAGTGCAGCACAAGTTCACAAGATATTTTGAACTCTCAGTTTTAATTTTTAACTTTCATTTCCTTGGCCTTTGATTTAGTTCATTGATTTAGGCAGAACCGATTAAAATTATTATGTATGGAATCATTTATTGATCTTTATATAGTCATATGTAGACTTTGGATATTTTTTATATTGTTCATCATGTCATCGATGAAGATTTTTTGGACTAAGTATTTGAGCAAAGTCGCATCTTTTTGCTCTTCCTGAGGAGGAAACGATGAAATAGCTGTGGAATGAGATCCATCAAGGTTACACTTCGTATTAAGCAGAATCTCTTAATCTTTCCATTCAACCCGAAGGTTTGATGCGGATTTGTGTCTCCTTCTATTTACATATGCTTGTAATTACATCATGCTCTAATCAACTCTGAAAAATCAATCCGTTGAAGTATTTCACTTCATATTTTTTCATATATTCATTTTTCAAAGGGATTGGAAGGGGAGTTATGAAGATTTTGAATCATCAATAAAGGCAAGCAATTTCACAGTCCCAATGGCCTTCAACAGGTATGAAATTCGACATTTAAAACAATACTTTACATACTTGTCCAATGCTTAAAAATAGATTAAAGTGATAGTATTGACATTTTTATATCATAACCACATACTTTCTTGTCAACCTACCATTAACAAAAGAATGTTGAATTATGAGATTACCCCATTAGATAGTGATAACTACACTTACTGATTCACAAACTTTCATTTGTCATCTTCTAAATAACTACTACCATCTACTACATCTTCGAGGATTCTAAATATATTCGAGTACTGATCATGCTGAATATATTCGAGCACTGATCATCCTATGGCTATGAAAACATTTTCCATTCTACCTTTATGCTGACATATTCATGACATTACTTTTATGTTCCACATAGATATCTTGACATAGTATAATAAGGCCGATAGGGTTGCTTACATTTTCCATGGAAACATCATTACTTTGAAAGTCGACATGGAAATCTTGACATAGCAAAATGAGACTGATAGGGTTCTTTTATTAGGGTTTGTTTTTAGTGAACATCGATATATAGACAGAGTAATCTCTTTATTAATTTGAATTCTTATTTTATAGTAATAAATGAATAATTTTTCATTTTATAGTAACAAATGAAATACATTAGTTAAAGACATAATTTTATCGTGTTTAAAATATATTAGAGTGATAATATTGATATTTTTACATAACTATATTTTCTGTTGTATCTTCATTTACTTCCTAATTTGCAAAATTTTATTTCTTTCTTGTCAACCAGCCATTCATACAAGATTTTTCAATTATAAAATTACCCCATTAGATGCTCGTAAATAACTACTACCATATTTTTCTATTTTTAGATGATTCCATGACTGACAACCATAATGCTTACAAAAGCCTAGTATTGCTCCCATTTGAACTTACTATAATCAAGCTTACTATTAAGCCTAACATTTGTAAATTCAAACTTTATTTAAAACATTGTATTTCTTCTCTTATCTTAAAAAACTTTTTTCTTTATTAACTCTCTAATTTTTTAAAACATAGAAATTAATACTATAGAAAAAATTCAGAAATAATAAGTGTCATTCCCATAAAATTATGTAGAATTTTGAACAGGGGAGAAATGTTTAAATGAAACTCCAGGGCTCTATTAATAACCACACAACCAAATATTGGTCTGCCTACAAGGCTATAACCTAATTTTCCTTTTCCCATTCGTCTTCCCAAAAGATATAGAATGCCAATAGCTATCCATACAAATACTATTGTTTGTCCCGCTTCATTCTCTCCATTTGGCATCTAGGAAATAAGTTGTGCATGTGGGTGTCCATGTAGCTACCGCTATGAAGAGGTTTTTAAGGAGATGTTGAAATCCTGTAGGTGATGTTGTGAAGGGGTTTCTAAGGAGATGTTGAAATCATAGAAAAATTAGAAGACATTTTTAATGAAAAGAAACCATATTATTAGGAAAAGACATCAACAAAAAGAAACCACATTATTAGAAAAAGACATCAACCAAAGTTGAATTCATTGTAAAGACCAAATTCGAAAACCATTCTTAAACAACAACAAAAAGGACCAGCCAATCCATACAACAATAACAATACATATGTGTATTACATATTACAATATTTCCCTATTAGATATGGAAAGCTTTCCTTTTAATTACATAAATTTTTGAATCTATACAACTTGAAGATTTTAGTGGAGATGAAAGTATATTGATAGTGTTCTTTGATTGAGCAATATTAAGAAAAAAAATTCAATTCCCTTGGTTGTTGAAGGTATATATTTATTTTTTGGTTTTTCTTAAAATTAGTTTTAAGCTGAACAAAACATATAGTATAAATTAGAAAAAATGAAAACTAAAAAGACTTTTTCCATTGTGCAAATAGATTTATATTTTCAATGATGTGAATTCAAATACTTTTGAAGATTATTAATGAATAGAAGAAACATATGTTTACTTTTTTTAACAGAATTTGAGAAAAATGTTTGCTTATATACTAAATTCTAGTGAGATTTTATAGTGTTTTAATGTAGCCAAATTTTAAATTTTAAAGATTTAGAACTTTTCATCTTTGAAGGGTTAGGTAAATCTATGCCCTTCCAAATAAAATTAATACCAACCCTTCAAATTTGATCACTAAATGCGAAATGCGCACTTTTTTGGTTTCCAATGAAATGTGGTTTAATATTCCAAAGCGAGTGGTCAAAGGTTTGATCTTATATAAAATACACATGTGAATGAAAAGTGCATTGTATTGGTTTGAAAAACGAATTACGTTATTTGAAAAGGCCCATGTAATATTTTATAAGATTTGTGAGAGGTGATCAAAAAGGGAATACTTTAATCCTTAAAGAGGTTTTGAGAGCATTATATGCTCATTATATTGTTTATACGAGGTTTTTTAAAAGAAGGAATTAAAAAAAAAAAGGGTGTTATGTTCTTTTGTTTAAAAGAAGTTTTTTAAGATGGAATTTTAAAAAAGGGGTGTTTTAGTTTTTTTTTTTGTTAGAAAAGGAGATTTAAAAAAAAAACGCATTTTTCTCCACTCTAGGGGTTGTGATTTTTTTGTAAAAGCTTTTGTGAAAATGTCGTTTTTGTGAAAATTTGTAGAATCATTTGTTTGTGGAAGGCAAGAAGAAGGGTTTTTTTTATTGTAGTTAGATGCGATGTTGTCTACAAGTTATTTTTCTTGTTGAGTTGTAGTTAGTGAACGCTCAAGAAATGGGAAAAGCCAAGAGGCTGAGAAAGTCAAAGCGACTACATGAGATGTTTGAGATGTTTTTAGATCTGGAAGTGAACAGGAAAAAGGATGCCTTTGCATTGAAATGCATAAAAGAATCTCTCAGTGACAACATTCTTCCCCTGATTTCAGAAGCCGAGAGAGCCAAGGAGGCCTGGGATACTGTTGAGAGATGTTTTGTGTAAAGGGGATAACTAAAGTTGAAGATGAATCCCACTATGCTCAGCCACAAGTGGATGATGTCTGTGAAGACGTCGCAGAAGAAAGAGAGAAGGAGCACGTAGATGCCCATAATCCACTGTGCACAATCACAAGTGGATGAAAATTTGTTGATTCCAGCAACAGAGCTTGCTGATGATAATATCATGATTCCAGCAATTGATATGGATTTAAAGAGGAACGAAACAAAATACAGAGATAAACCATATACAGAAAGATGCAGCGGAAATAATACTTCATTTCATTAATGTAAAATACAGAAATATGCTTACAAATAGAAATGGAAATAAACCATCTAGGGCTATGAGAAGAAATGTGGTGGCTACATGCCTCTGAACTGTGTTACAATGAGGCTTGAAGACCTATTTATTGTTGAGAAACAATGGAAAACACTTCACATCCCAATACCTAACCATAGAGGATGAAACGCCAAATTGTGGGCCATGTTTTGGGTAAGTTGGTATATCAACTTCCCAGGGTCGTAACTTTGGCACCCAATCTTCGTTTGACACGTACAATAGCTCGTTAGAAAGATCTATCCGAGCAATACAAGTTTGGGAAGAAAAAAATCAGTCCATGGACCCATGTTGCTCCCAGATTTCCAAAAAAACGTCGTTTAGGGCCTCAAAACGGCTCTGGAAGTTTAGGACTCGAAAAAACTGCTAAAAATAGTAAATTGTGCTACAATTACGAAAACTGAAAAACTGAAAGAGACAGTTGTGGGGGTCCAAGTGGGATAGGTGGGCGGCCACCAACATCCACCTAGATCATTCCTCCCCCCTTAGGAAGAAATGGTCCCCATTGCGTTGAGTTGCTCCATCTGCTGAACTTGGTCCTTGGTGCATTGTTCTACAACTTTTGATGTGTCCAGTAATGGTGGGAAGTTTGGTCAATGACGGTCCACATTGAACACTCAGTCCAAGCGAAGGAATGGAGAAATGCTGTGCTCCAAAGCATTATTTACCACAACCTTGGCAATGGTGTAAGGACCATGTCAGTGCGGTCAGAGCTTCTGATGGGCTCTTGTAAGACGTTGTTTCTGCAGATGCAACCAAACTTTGTTGCCCACCTGAAGCTTGTGTGGTGACCTTATGGGTAAGGAGAAGTTGTTCATGTGTTCTGTCATGACTGTATCCCTTTGGCGTTGTTATTTTTGTGTGAAGGAACCCTTTGCGGGGGTCATGGATGGGGTGAAGATCTTCCCCTTACTTTGGGAGTGACCAAGAGAGAAAATGAATTTCCTAGCTTGGGAGATGAGCTTGTTGCCTTTGTTAGCAGTGATCAAAGAGGTGGCGATAAGTGGGGCTACCTCTGGCATCCTGTATAATGAATCACCCAAAGAAATAATAACAACATGAGGCCTTGTGTCATGCCCCCAAGCCGGCGGTAGTCTTTCAACCACTCTTAGCGAGGTGCGGCACCACCGAACACTTTCTTTTCACTATTACTTATGTTTGTGGACTACGCCTAACCACTTACTGCTACTTAGTTTGTGTTTTGCAGCCAAGTATTATTATGTTATCCTTTATACCAATGAACACCCATACACATTCATTAACATCAGAAATTATAAATGAAGAACACAATTGCACAGTATAAAGGGAGGGGAAAATCCCTGAACAATGAGTCTGCTCGAATAATATATTATACAACAGTAACAATGGTTTATAAGTATACTTGGAAACCCCAAGTTTCATACTTAGCCCAATTTACAATCTTCGGAAACTCAGTTTCCCAACTCGTCGGCGCCTCTGCACGGTCGCCGCACGACTCACTAACCTTTCGTTCACCTTCTTGCATGATCGTGTTGTTTGCCCAACTTGGGCACACCTCTAAGTCGCCACACACGAGCGCCTCTACCCAAGATACACCTCCGTTCACAATCTCAACACTTCACCAAGTCACCGTGCACACTTGCACGCCAGGCAGGTGCTCACCCGAGCCACCTAAGAACCCATGCCAAGTCGTCGCACAAACCGGGCACTCCTCCATTTCACCGTCGGGCACCTTCACACAAATCGGCGCCACACACCTGTGCATGCCCTCACCCAACCGTCGGGCGCTCCTGCCCGCACCCTTCACCCACAACCGAGATGTGCGTTTACTCCTTGTGTAGCCTCGCCCAAGAACGAGCACATTACCAAGTCATGCGCCTTTACACCTTGCTGTGTCTACCTCCAAATCTGCGCACCTCCTCTCATGAGCGAAGATCTTGTGCGTTGAGAGCTTTTCCAAATGAGCTCCACGCAAGGCTAATATATATCAACCATAGGGCGAGGTCGTGGCTTGCCCAGCCGACCTCCCCATGCCCACACTTCATTGCAAACGCCCTTAACTTCGAGTCAGCCTTTGCTTCTAAGTGTGGTTGGCCTCCATATGTTAAACCGTGTCTCCAATCCATATAAACATCAGCTCTCCCTCTCTCTATGTGCATAACATATCTCCACAATGCCTTCACATGAGTTAGAGCTCACACACCAACCATAGTCGCACTTCGTTCACTTCCAACTGTCGATTGCACTTCGGGTGGAGCGCTCAAGGATCGCAGGTCATTACATCCTCCTCCACCTGAAGTCATTGTCGTCCTCGACAACATACCATCCTGGTAGCCATCCACCAAGATCAAGATCATCATATTGAATAGTGTTATCCATGATGTCAACTCCTCCACATACTACAAACATCCCTGCAACATATGTAGATCCACATCTCCATCATGTGTCGTCCCTCCATGTAGTCTGCCTGCCAAGATACTCCACTTGATATGGACATCTGTCTGCAGAAATGTCAACTCATGCATATCCAACTCATGCCAACACACCTCTGCACACTTGTCACCTCATGAATCGAACTAATTAGGTAGCTAATCCAACCATACGGACAAACCCCCAAGAATGCACATCCTTATGCCACCATAAGTCTTTCCCTGACTTCTGCTACATCTCAGACTTGTCAAGAATCTATCCAATTCCCATGCTCAAGTCCATGGAATCTCCATCTCATCTATAACATGTCCAGGCCATGGCCTTATTGCACAAGAGTGTACAACCTCTCCACTTGGCTAATACATCTCCATGTCACAACAACATCTGCACAACATCCTTGCTTCGGCACTCCCCATAGAATTTCCATGAATGACACCTCTACACATGCTCCTGCATAATTGTCATGCTTCATGTCTCCAACCTGATGTCCATGACTCTAGTTTTCCATGATGTCCAACCCATGTAGACTCCATCCCAACATCTGGTCATCTGCATCCAAGTCTGCAATCTGTCGTAAAGAAGCCTCCTCCAAGGCCCCTTGTTAAGTTGGTGTAGTCCCTCCCAAACAAGGTCCCTACACCAACCCTTCTCCAAGGTTGTCTATAGAGAAAGGAGCACCATGAAGTTTCCTCCCTGACTCTCATCCACCCATGTATTGGATTGATGTTGTGTGCTCAAATATCTCTGTACAACCTCAATCTCCTCACATGTACACCCAAGCTCACCTAGCTTGTCCTTCATCAACTGAAAGTCATATATGCCCATAGCATACCTACAAAAATCCATTATACCAACAGGATCTCTACCTCCATAATCCTCATCAACCAAACCCTCTGAAGTAGTACTCGGACTCCCTTCTTTTGCAACTCCATTGTGAAGATCATTAGTAGAAGATGTCTCTATCATGTGCCTCAAGGTTCGTGAGATTTCCCTCTCACATACTTCATTCTTCCTCTCCCTTGCAATGAAGTCAATCAACTTCCCTTCCTTCGTTGTTTGAGTCATACTCCCAAGTCCTCTTTGCTCCACATCCTCATGCTTCACATTCGGATATTTAGGATACAAAGTCATAGAATTCATCCTCAGTCTATACCCCGAGCAACTCCTTCTATTCATCGGCACCAACATGGTTCTTCCCTCAGCTGTGATCAATAGAATGTCCCGGTCCACCATTGGTATGTGTAACGACCTGCAGTTCTCGGCATGCGGGTGGACAGTGCGTGCGCGCGGGTAGGCTTGAACGGACGAGCGGTTGAGCTGAACAACTGCAGTTGTGTTAATGTGCGAGCTCTCTCTTGAGTGTGCGGTGTATTATGCGCATGATAGAAGGGTGGGCAAGCTGTTTATACACATGAGAACATGTGTTAACATGTATGGAGGCCGACCTACGATTGTGAGGAGCCGACATGCGTTTTGGAAGAAATTGTAATGGATTGTGGGCATTGGGCGAGTCGGTTGGGTAGCCAGACTTCGCCCCACGTTTGGTATATGTGCAAGTGCGTGAATGGCATTTGGAGCATCGCAAATCATTCGATCACATCTTCACTCATGTAAAGGAGTAAGGCGCAGGTCTAAAAGTGCACAAGGCTAAGGAGAAGAAGGCGTAGGTTGAGATGCACCCATTCTTGGGCAAGGCTACACAAGGAAGACTTGGTTGAGCTCGGTTTTGGGTGAAGGCGCGGGCAGGAGCGCCCGGTGATTGGGTGAGGGCATGCACGGGTGTGTGGCGCCCGGTTTATGCGATGGAGTGCCCGACGGTGAAACGTTGGTGGGTGCCCGGTTTGTGCGACGACTTGGTGCGGGTGTCTTGGCAACTCGGGTGAGCGCCCGCCCATCGTGCAAGTGTGCACGGTGACTTGGTGAAGTGTTGAGATTGTGAACGAAGGTGTGTCTCGAGCAGAGGCGCCTGTGTGTGGTGACTTGGAGGTGAGCCCAAGTTGGGCAAGCAACACGATCATGTGATGAGGTGAATGGATGGTTGGAGAGCCGTGCGGCGACCGTGTGGAGGCACCGATGAGCTGGGCAACCGAGTTTGCTGAAGTTGGAAATTTGGCTAAGTATAAATTTGGGGTTTTCGAAGGACTTAGTCTGTACTTTGTAAAAGTGAAAAAATTATACATATTGATATTCGGGCAAACTCATATTGCAGGTAGTTGCCCCTCCCTTTATATTGTTGTGCATTTCTCTTGTATAATGCTGTTTATGTGAATGTTATGGGCTTTCACTTGTATAAAGGAACAAATTAATAATACTTGGTAACGAAAATAAAACTAAGTATGGAACGTTAGGCATAGTCTACAATCGCAAGTATTCATGAAAAGAAAATGATTGGTAGTGCCGCACCTCACTATAAGCAGTTGAAAGACTGCCACAGGTATAGGGGAGTGATAGTTGGTATTAGAGCTGGTGAACTGAATCAAGGAGCTAATTCTATGAAGACCGAAGACTTGAAAGGGAGTTCAAGTTTTGCAGGTAACAGGTGGAACATCAGGGTGATTCAGGTGAATGGTGAAATATGTTTAGCAGAGGAGAAGCTTCGTGCTTGGGCCAAGCTGAACAACAAGGCATGGAAGATTTGGAAGAATGCGAAGGGAAGCTCTTGCTTACCTTATACAAGTTGAAGCGATTGAAAGAAGAGAATCTCTGGATCCGAAAGGAACTTGAAGTTTTGCAAAGGAATGTTGAAAACGAACTTCTTCAACTTGGTTGGACAATGGAGCAAGATGAAGTTGCAGATTGTGCTGACAAGGAAGAGGAAGCCGTGATGTTTGAGGATGTTGCAGATGTGACAATGATGGAGGATGAACTTGAGATTGGTCAAGTTGGACCAGGATCGTGCAGTTTGCAGACATGGATGGATGAGGATATTCACATGGAGGAGCCTCATGATGGTGATGTAAGTACTATTGATACTTGTGTTTCATTTGAGCATTTGGTAGATGGACTGTATGCAGGGAAGAGCAAAGTCAGTTTGCTGATGCTGGGAAGGATCTTACCGTGGATGTCTATGATGAGACCTTGTATGGAGAAGCAAGGATTATTGATTATTGCCAGACTTGATGGGGGTGTTTGTGACCTTATGGCAGAAGGTACAAAGGCCCGTGACAAGGGAGGAACATGATGATCATTGCGGAGGATTGGGTCATGCTTTAGCCACATGGAGAATTGGCTAAGTGATTGTCTTGACTCATGGACAGATTGAAGGGCACACACTTGAGGTACGATGATACTTGGGTGGACTTTTCATGGCCGAGACCAAGAGCAAGGCTTTGTGGAACCTTCAGTGGAGGAGCCATGATGGAAGGTACTCGTGATGTGATGATGATGATATGGTTAAGTGACCGAGTTCACTAGACTGAAGATTGCAAACTTGGATGAGGATGACCGATTGTTGTGATGGGTCTACTTGGTTGGACTACATGGGCAACTTAGTCATGGACATCAGGTTGGAGACATGGAGCATGGTAGTCTTATGCAGGGACATTATGCAGGAGCACTTGTAGAGGTGTCACTTATGGGAATCCAATGAGGAGTGCCAAGGCAGGGATGTTGTGCAGGTAGATTTGCTGGTGTGACATGGAGACTTATTATTTATGAGCCGATGGAGAGGTTGTGCACTTATGTACAACAAGGCCATGGACTTGGATGGAGTTGTGAGCAGACTATTGAGCATTCCTACTACATGGAAAGCTAAGGCATCTTGCAGAGACCTTTGGGCCGAGACTATATGCTCGCTGAGATGTTGGTTGGAGATGACTCATGGAGCTCATGATGACATGAGGTTGTGACTTTTAGGGACTGCATATATGGTGGACTTGGAGGATATGATGCATTGAGGGGCTGAGGCCAGAGACTTTGATATGGGATGGGGTGCATACTTTGAAGTACATGTATGGGAATGGCTTGAAAGAGTGACCTGATGTGGAGGATCGATACGAAACACTTTGGAGTGATGGAGTTACAAAAGTGATGATGCCTTGGTGGCAACACTTGGGCATGGGTTGAGCCGAGACTCAACCAACTTTGACACATGGAGCTGATTGATCTATGATCACAAGCAGCACATGGATAGATGAGACAGGTGTATACTTGTTTCTATAGTAGACTTGAGGGATGGCACATTGTAGATATGATGGAGGTTGCTTCATGGACCTGGATGTGGCACATCGAGAGTTGGAGATTGATGAGATGGTCTCTCCATATTGAAGAGGCACACATATGGATGATGATGTTGGGGTAGATGTGGCTGATTTCATGTAGCACATTAGTACCAAACATCATGGAAAACATGTTTCAGATGAGATGAGGACTACTTCATGGACCTGAGCATGGCTTACACTTGTATGGAGATGGATTCTTGATCGAGTTGAGGATGTGACAGGATGTTCTGAGAAACAACTGATGGTGGCACGAGGATGTGCATTCTCATGGTTTGGGCGGACAGTTGTACTGATCACCCGACTAGTTCAAACATGAGGGCATGCAGTGTGTAGAGACGTGTTAGCATTGTGTTGGAGTATCATGGCAACAATTCGCATGAGGACGACACATTATGAGGTCGACACGGGAGGTTGCAGGAAGCATGTAGCTTGAGATGGAGGGGCCAGCCTTCCACGATGGAGAGAAACATGTGGAGATCGTGACAGAGTGGTCGATGGTCATGGATTGAGATGATTTCCGATATATGACATACCGATGAGGTGTATACCTTGGTATGGTGATCTTGCCGACAGATGGTTGCCGGACGAGACATGATGGAGACGATGGTTCTACATATGTTGCAGGGATGTTTGTAGTATGTGGAGGAGTTGACATCATGGATGATACAGTTGCTGATGATCTTGGTGGATGGCTACCAGGATGGTATGTTGTCGAGGACGACAATGATTTCAGGTGGAGGAGGATGTAACGACCTGCAGTTCTGGGTGCGCGGGTAAGGTTGAATGGACGAGCGGTTGAGCTGAACGACTGCGGTTGTGTTAATGTGTGAGCTCTCTCTTGAGTGTGCGGTGTATTATGCATATGATAGAAGGGTGGGCGAGCTGTTTATACACATGAGAACATGTGTTAACTTGTATGGAGGCCGACCTACGATTGTGAGGAGCCGACATGCATTTTGGAAGAAATTGTAATGGATTGTGGGCATTGGGCGAGTCGGTTGGGCAGCCAGACTTCGCCCCACGTTTGGTATATGTGCAAGTGCATGAATGGAATTTGGAGCATCGCAAATCATTCGATCACATCTTCGCTCATGTAAAGGAGTAAGGCATAGGTCTAAAAGTGTGCAAGGCTAAGGAGAAGAAGGCACAGGTTGAGATGCACCCATTCTTGGGCAAGGCTGCACAAGGAAGACTTGGTTGAGCTTGGTTTTGGGTGAAGGCATGGGCAGGAGCGCCCGGTGATTGGGTGAGGGCGTGCACGGGTGTGTGGCGCCCGGTTTATGCGACGAAGTGCCCGACGGTGAAACGTTGGTGGGTGCCCGGTTTGTGCGATGACTTGGCGCGGGTGTCTTGGTGGCTCGGGTGAGCGCCCGCCCATCGTGCAAGTGTGCATGGTGACTTGGTGAAGTGTTGAGATTGTGAACGGAGGTGTGTCTCGGGTAGAGGGGCTTGTGTGTGGTGGCTTGGAGGCACGCTCGAGTTGGGCAAATGACATGATCATGCGATAAGGTGAACGAAGGGTTGGAGAGTCGTGTGGCGACTATGCGGAGGCGCCGATGAGCTAGGCAACCGAGTTTTCTGAAGTTGGAAATTTGGATAAGTATAAATTTGGGGTTTCCCAAGGACATAGTCTGTACTTTGTAAAAGTGGAAAAATTGTACATATTGATATTCGGGGAGACTCATATTGCAGGCAGTTGCCCCTCCCTTTATATTGTTGTGCATTTCTCTTGTATAATGCTATTTATGTGAATGTTATGGGCTTTCACTTGTATAAAGGAACAAATTAATAATACTTGGTAAAGAAAATAAAACTAAGTATGGAATGTTATGCGTAGTCTACAATCGTAAGTATTGGTGAAAAGAAAATGATTGGTAGTGCCGCACCTCGCTATAAACAGTTGAAAGACTACCGCAGGTGTAGGGACGTGACAGTATGGCTTGTTCAAGCTTCATGAAATCTTGCCCCAACACCATAGAATGATCATCCATGTCCACGATCCTCAAGTCCAACTTTCCAAACCATGATCCCACTCTCACCCGAGTGTTTTCCATCACACCAATAACAACTTTCATGGTAGAGTTGACTACTTTGAAAGCACTCCACTCCCTCTCCATTTCAACTTTCTTCCCAAAAGACTTTGATGATTTCCTGCTTAAGAAGCTATGGTTAGCTCCTGTATCCACCAAAGCTACAAAACTCTTGCCTTTCACGGTCACCTACACAAAACTCAGCTTCAAGGCGTCACCTCCTTCTGTCAACTTTATCTTGTGTCCCACATCAGCAACCTTCTTCAAGAATTCGGCCTCAGAAGTGTCAATTGTCTTGTGCTCCAACTTGACTTTCCTCCTAAGGTACTTCACTCCCTTGCTTGGCTCTTCTAAGCAACTCGAGCCTGGTCCAGCCTGTCTTCCATAAAGCTTGTCCTCCATCGACTTCTGCTCAAGTGCACCAACCAAGTGTCTGTTGACTACTTCCATAGAACTAAGCTTCCGAACATCCTTTGGATTGTCTCGGTAGTGAGTTCCCAACCTGTCAGTGTAGTCGAGCTCTTCCTGCTCAATTACAATGATCTTCTTACCAAGATGCTTCTTCTTTATCTCTTCCTCAACTTGCTTGATTTCTTCCACCATGGTACTTTTCTTCCTCAACCAAGCTCTTTCATCCAAGAGCTCTTGAAGACCAAGACCACTTTGTCGGATCTCCTCATCAAGTTCCTTGAGTTCAACATCTGTCGTACTTCAGCATTGGCTCTTGAGTTCTTCAAGTTCCCTCCTTAGTTCCGAACAACTTTCCCGAATCCTCATGTTCTCAGCCTTCATCAAAACCAAGTTACAACTCCATTGACCCATCTATTCCAACACTTTGTACCGGAAGACTTCACCTGCATTATGGCTAGATTCATCTACCATAGGTTCATCCATGATCTTCACCTTTCAGCCTTCTCCAAGTTCCTTGCAAGACATGAACCAGCTCTTGTTCCACTTGTATGTGAAACCAGCTTCCTTCACCTGCAAGTACCTATCACCAACTTCCAAGTGTATGCACACCTGCTTCACCCAATTTCCTACAAGACTCCTTCAAGTCTTCAGATTAGCTCTAATACCAACTGTCACACCCCAAGCTAGCGTAATCTTTCAACTGCTCTTAGCAAGGTGCGGCACCACCGAACACTTTCTTTTCACCAATACTTATGTTCGTGGACTACGCCTAACCACTTACTCCTACTTAGTTTGTGTTTCAAAACCAAGTATTATTATGTTATACTTTATACCAATGAACACCCATACACATTCATTAACATCAGCAATTATAAATGAAGAACACAATTGCACAGTATAAAGGGAGGGGCAACTCCCTGAACAATGAGTCTGCCCAAATAATATATTATAAAACAGTTACAACGCTTTACAAGTATACTTGGAAACCGCAAGTTTCATACTTATCAAAATTTACAATCTTCGGAAAACTCGGTTGCCCAGCTCGTCGGCGCCTTCGCACGGTCACCGCACGACTCACTAACCTTTCGTTCACCTCGTCACACGATCATGTTGTTTGCCTAACTTGGGCACTCCTCCAAGTCGCCACACACGGGTGTCTCTACCCAAGACACACCTCCGTTCACAATCTCAACACTTCACCAAGTCACGTGCACACTTGCATGCTGGGCAGGTGCTCACCCGAGCCACCCAAGAACCCGTGCCAAGTCATTGCACAAACCAGACGCTCCTCCGTTTCACCATCGGGCACCTTCGCACAAATCGGGTGCCACACACCCGTGCACGCCCTCACCCAACCGTCGGGTGCTCCTTCCCATGCCCTTCAGCCACAACCGAGATGTGCGTTTAGTCCTTGTGTAGCCTTGCCCAAGAACGGGTGCATTCCAGGTCATGCGCCCTTACACCTTACTACATCTACCTCCAAATCTGCACACCTCCTCTCATGAGTGAAGATGTTGTGCATTGAGAGCTTGTCTAAATGAGCTCCACGCAAGGCTAATATATATCAACCATAGGGCGAGGTCATGGCTTGCCTAGCCGACCTCCCCATGCCCACATTTCATTTCAAACACCGTTAACCTCGAGTCGGACTTTGCTTCTAAGTGTGGTCAGCCTCCATATGTTAAACCGTGTCTCCAATCCATATAAACATTAGCTCACCCTCTCTCTATGCACATAACATATCTCCACAATGCCTTCGCACAAGTTAGAGCTCACACACCAACCGCAGTCGCACTTCGTTCACTTCCAACCGCTAGTCGCACTTCGGGAGGAGCGCTCAAGGATCGCAGGTCGTTACACCTTGACTCATACACAGCATGTCATCTCCACAAGTATGGTTGGCCTAATAATACATCACAAACATCCAGAGGTGTAACATCACACAATACCTCGTCTGTGAAGGGCTTGATGCTGTAGGGAAGGTGACACTGTTGGTGAACTTTGAGATCTCGTCCTTCATGAAGCCACCTGATACTGTACGACTGCGAGTGTGGTGTAGTTGGTAGGCCCAACCGCTTCACGACCTCTACTGAAATGAGGTTCTTTTGGCTGTCACTGTTGACAATGAATTGCAACAGCGAAACCTTCACCCACATCTATGAGTGGAAAAGACATTCCCCCTCCTCTAGATCTTCGAGCTCATTCTTTTGGATCTTGGCGGTGGCAACAGTGACGCTAGGCTCCGCACTAATAATCTGCTTCCCTTTTCCATTCCCCTTTTCGAGTTTTGACTTAATGTCAGAACATGCATCTGATTCTGAAGCCTTCAACTCGGCCACCAACGACTGCTTGGTCTGACACTCACTTGTGTTATGAGTGGGACTCATGAGGAACTCACACCACTTTACTTTATCCTTCTTTGACTTCATGGTGTTGTTATTTTCTTACGACTTCGACGGGATGCATTGGGTGACCCCGCCTTAGCTTTGTCCTTTGGTCTTCGGATTTGCAGATCCAAAATCTCACTTCTTCTGTTTGAACTTTTTCTCGATTTTGATAGCGTATCGGTATGCCGTGCCGAGTGAGGAGATGTTCAAGAACTCCATCTTTTCCTGGATGTATCTGTGTAGGCAGTCACGATATCTGAGTACCAAATGCAGCTCAGAGTCCTTGATACCTAACTATGTGCGAAGGGTATGAAAAATGTTTGTGAACTCCGGCACATCTTGGTCCCTTCCCTGCCGCATTGTGGTCCATTTGATGTATTTGTCCTCATAGATTTTGACGGGGTAGTACTGCTCCTTGACGACATCCCAGAAAGAATCTCAAGTGGGTGTGGATGAAAATAGTGAGCCCGTACTTTCATTCTCCTGCTTACAATGGGTTTCCTAACAGTCCTTGACGTGGGGTGCTGCTTTGAGAAGAGCGAAAACAATCTTTTCCCGACACAAAAATTCATGAACAGAAAAATACCCATCTAGCACATTTAACCATTTATCTACAGCATATGTGTCTATCTGACCATCGAAGATGAGGATTTCAAAATTAACTTGTACCTTAAACGGTGTGGTGTTTCCAGAGTAGTTGTTGGAAGCCGATGCGTCGCCTCTTGGTAGCCGCTAAAGGATCTGCACAAAGCTATCCATCATCATGTTCCTTTTCCGCTTGAGGGCTTCTTTGAGAAAGATTTGATAGGATCTCCTGCCCCCTCATCTTTCTTTTCATCCGCCATGGGAGGCTGTCGGGATTTTCAAGGCTAGTCTTGTAAAGGTTCGACAAGTTCAAGCCCTAACTCCTTATATCCTGACATCATTGGGGACATGCAAAGAAAAAATAGAAAAAGTAGACTGCTCTGATACCATTGATCCAAATTTAAACAGTAACGCAACAAAAGACATAGATAACCATATACACAATGATGCAGTGGAAATAATTGTTCTTTTCATTAATGTAAAATACTAAAATATGCTTACAAATAGAAATGGAAATAAACCAGCTAGGGCGATGGTAGCTTATCTCTTAGAAGAGATGTGGCAGTTACATGCCTCTGAACTGTGTTACAATGAGGTTTTAAGGCCTATTTATTGTTGAGAAATAATGGAAAACCCTTCACATCCCAAAACCTAACCCTAGAAGATGAAACGCCAAATTGTGGGCCATGTTTTGGGTAAGTTCGTACATCAACTTCCCGGGGTCGTAACTTTGGCACCCGATCTTCGTTGAACATGTACAATAGCTAGTTAGAAAGATCTATCCGAGAAATACAACTTTGGGAAGAGCAACATTAGTCCATGGACCCATGTTGCTTCTAGATTTTCGAAAAAACATCATTTAGGGCCTCAAAATGGCTCCAGAAATTCAGGACCTGAAAAAACTGCTAAAAATAGTAAATTGTGCTACAATTATGGAAACTGAAAAACTAAAGGAGACAGTTGTGGGGGTCCAAGTGGGATAGGTGGGTGGCCACCAACATCCACCTGGATCAGCAATGGAGCTTGCTGATGAAACTTTCGTGAATCCAACAATAGAGCTTGTTGAAGACAATGAAACAGCCATTGGAGGAGTCTATGCTAAGGTGAATCCAACAATTAATACTGCTGATATAAAATTTGATGAAGAACTGTTGGATAATGATGAATGGTTGCAAGTGATGCAACAAAAACATCATATTGATGTGATGCTACTTGGTGAGACAATGGAAGACAACTTGTTTGCAGCAACACAGGTTAGTAAAGAAGTCAAAGAGACAAAGACAAAAATAGAGGAAGAAGCAAGGAATGAAGCCAAGAAAGGGAAAACAAAGACAAATGCAGAAGCACAGCTAGAAGTGCAACAACGGAAGTACAAAAAGAAAAATCTCTCATTGCAAAGCAGAAAGAATAGATCCAATGTGGTTCTGTAGATGTTTTGAAACTTACCATTAATTTCCAATATGTGGGTACAGAGAATGATTTTGAACAACAATTAAATTTTCTTGAAGCATGGCTTGCAATACCATGTCTAGAGGAAGTCTGCATAGACACTACAGAAATGATCCTTGAATACACCTTGGATGGTGAAGAAATTAATGAAATTTTCAGGTATTTGAGTCTAGAAGAAATATTATTTTATTATAATCTTATGTTGCAGTAAATTGATGATGAAAAGAACACTACAAAAGATAATATGTGACAGCACCCCACAAAAGATAATATGTGACAGCACCCCACATCCAAGTCATTTTCGAAGTCCAAGATATGCTTATACAGCGTGGAAGAATGGAAGACCTACACCAACAAATGAAGAATCTGAAATTTGAAGCCTACAACAAGAAGAAAAATTTGAAACAATTTAGAGGCTATAGGATCTCGAAAAAGAGAAGAAGAAAAGTTGAAGTCAATTTTCAAATTGTAAGCCTAAGTGAGACATAGACCAATAGGTAGCTTAATTGAATTTTTTATGTGGTTGTAATTAAAGGGGAGTGTTGGAGAATCTAATCCCAACCACTTGTTAGGTGTCAAAACTATCCCTCCAAGTGTCTTACTTCAGTTTCAGTTAAGTCCAGTTTATTCGAGTTTTACTCCAATCATTTATCAGTGATGTTTCCAATGTAAGCTTATTTAAGTGATTTGTGATAGTGAGAAGAGAAAGTCCTCTGCTCCACATTTTGTTTTCTTTAATTTTTGTCATATTTTGTTTTCTTTAATTTTTGTCATGGCAACATGGAGCAGAGGATCCAAGAAGAATTTTTCATGCTATAAAAGTGGGAATTGCACTTGTTCTAGTTTCCCTCTTCTATTTGAATGGTATATTGTTTGATTCCTTCCAAGACCTAATCTTCTATTTGAATGGTTGTGTGGGCTGTCATGATAGTGGTTGTGATCTTTGAATTCGAATTCACTACAGGTAATTACTCCTCCTATTTGTATATAATATATGGGTTTAACTAGGTCAAAATATTGTTTGGAAAATAGGGCAAATTTAAGCAAGATTTTGATAAAAAATCTCTTAAAATTTTTGGGAAAAAGTTACAGTGGTTGAGCTTAGTGTTTTGGATGTTCTAAGATTTTTGATGGTATTGAATCTATTTCCACCATATAAAAACAATATAAACAATCTTATGGTTGGATTTTTCTATTTCCATTATATAAAAACAATATAAACACTTCTATGGTTAGATTTTTTACCAAAAAAATTAGCAGATAAACAAAATTGTAACCTAGTTAAAAAAACCATATATATAAACTCAATTATAAATTTTAGAATATTTGAATTTTTTTTTAATAAAAAACATGTAAAAAATTTCAATATAGATGCAATGGCAGGAGAAATCTTGGGCAAAGGATTAAACAAAATGTTCCCAACATTTTTCCGAGGAACGTTGTCTGTAATTGTAAACCTCCTTGCAGGTCAAGATGGAAAGACAGGACAGCCAATTATACTTGTTGTTGTGGTGTTTCTCTTTTGTGAGTAAAAGTATTTGAAATAATTACATATGAATATTTTAGTAAGATGGGAGAGCTCAATTACATACGAAGATCTTAGTATTTTGAAATACATTTGTAGTTATTTACGATATAAACCGTTCCGGCGCAGTTCAATTGGTCAATTGGAGACAGGCTGTTGGATTCTTTTGGGTTAATAAAAAATATGATATAAACTGAAATATCTGGTTTCATAGATACTATACAGTTTAGAAAAACATTCCATTTATTATAAATCATATAATAAATTAATGTTTGTGACTGTCCAAAATGAGTACAGGTGCATTGGCGACATTTACACGGCTTTCCCCTCCATTCTCATCTTTAGTGTCATTTCCATCTCCGGGCATCGCTAGTCAGACTTGCTTGGACGGTTGCGGATGAGACAAAGATTTTGTTTACTTACATTGTAGGCTGCATCACTGAGTATTTCAAGGAATCTTCCGATCAGGACTGCGACACAAATAAGGTCTCTACAGGTTACACGCTAGTGTTAAAATCAAAACCTAGAGAAGAAACTTTGGTGGGTATATTATTCCAGAGAAAATTATTCTTACAAGTTTGGGTTGACTTCAGTTCTAAAGATTTATAATTAATATATATTCAGGTTGATGTTAGGTATATAAAACGGGATCTCGAATGGTGGTAATTAAGATATTTTTACTTTATAATTCACATTCAAAAAAATTAGGTTACAATTACATTAAAAATGTTAGTATTAACATAATTATATTAAAAAAATTACAATAAAAATGTTATATTAACATAATTATATTAAAAATATTAATATGATTGATATAAAAAAACATTATATTTATATCTAGCATTCATAAATACATTATTAGTATTTACTAAAAAAGTATTATTATTAATATTATTATTAATTATTATTTAATTTGACAATATGTATCTTATTTTAGAGATTGATATTATAAATCCAAAAGTTAATACTAAAACCCTATTATAAACCCAAAGGAATAATATTAACCCAGAAAATTATTACTAAAACCCTGGAATTTATATTCTATTGAGTTTATAGTATTAATCCCTTGAATTTATTATTCCCTTAAATTTATAATATTAATCTTTTAAATATATTAAACAGTTAAAATTAATATATATTGAGATTGATTAAAATTTTATATATATATATATATATATATATATATATAAATAATAGCATGGTGATAATTAACCTATATACTCTATTGTGACATTTTAGAAAAAAACACATACATTATATTATAATTAGTTTTAAAAAAATCATGTTAAAATTAAATTAATTAAATAATACTTTTCCCAAATCATGCTTTTCCTTAATTTAACACCAAATGAATTCCTGTCTGTCCGTATGTGATATGTCATTGGAATTTGTATTTTCCATTTCTCGAATATTTCGAAATTGGATAGACTGAGAAAAAAATGAATTACTTTTCTATTGTTAAAGGATATTTTCAAAATTGGCAACAAACGGATATTTTTCCTTAATTTAACAGCAAATGAATTCCTGTCTGTTCCTATGTGATATATCATTGGAATTTGTATTTTGGTATGAGTTGCCTTCAATTATGCAAACGTTTAGAATTAAAATATATTGAGGTTGATGTGATATAATATGTGTGAGAAATGGTGCTCATTAACATTTTTGTTTTAAGCATTTTATAGAATCATTAATTAATAGAATTATGTTAAGAATGAATAAATTGAATAATGTTTTTCTCCAAGGATGTTTCTTCCTGAATTTGCTTGCGATCTCTTTCAAGAAGAAAGAACAGCGTACTTCTGAATTTGTTCCCGATATATCATTGGCATTTGTCTTGTTAATTTCAAGAATATTCGAAATTGGAAAAACAAGGTTATAAAAAAATAGACTATCGTGTATCTAATTCCAGAATATTTCCGAAAATGAAAATAAAGATAAAGAATGGTTGACATTTGTATGAGCTGTTTAGAATGTCCTAATATATCTTTGGCAGGCCAAAATATAGCGAACAAGCCTTGTAACCTCGTTTTCCGCTTTGATTCTGTGTATGTTATGCTATTTGTTATTTATATATGAATGAGTGGTTTAGTGGGTATGTTAGTGTTTTATAAATACATAATTATTTATTTATATATAAATAACAAATAAATAATATTTTTTTATCTTCGAGTATGTTATGTCATTTGTTAATTATTTATATATTAGTATAATCCTATTAAAAATATAAATATAGTTGTTATAAAAGAAGATTTTTTTTTCTTTTTTATGTGTTATTGGTAAATATATAAAAATAAAAATAATATTATAAAAATAATTATTACAATAATAATATTATTACAATTAATAATAATTATAAATTTATATTAATTATTATTTAATATTAAATGTAGTATTATGATTGGCTATGATTGATCATGGTTGAGCATAATGGATATTATAAACCCAAGGTATATAAACCCTAAGATAAATATTATAAAAACTAAAATAAACATGGTTGACCATGGTTGATTTTCATATTGAGACAATCTTTGTCATAATGTGACATTGCAACATGGTTAACCATATTTAATCATTGTTAATTTTCAGATTAAGACAATATTTGTCACAATAGGATGTTTGACCATGGATGACAATGTATTATTTTATAAAACATGGTTGAACATGATTCACGAAGGTTGACCATGATTGACCATGGTTGACCATGATTATCATATTGAGATAATCTTTGTCATAATGCAATGTTGGACCATGGTTGAAACAATGATTGACTTTCATATTGAGACAATATTTATCAGAATACGACATAGCAGCATGGATGGCCATGATTAACCATGGTTGACCATCATTAATTTTATAAAATATGGTTGGCGATGGTTGACCTTGATTGAATTTATCAAACATGGATGACAATGGTTGACCATGATCGATATTATCAATATAAGGGAATAATAAACCCAAGAGATCAATATTTTAAACCCAAGGGATTAATATTAATACTAAAACCCAAGGGATTATAAACCTGAGGGAATAATATTAAACCATAGGAATGTGAACCTTTAGGTTAATAAACCCAAACAATTGATATTATAAACCAAGAGAATAATAAACCCAAGGGATAAAAATTATAACCCAAGGTACATAAACCCTAAGATAAATATTATAAACCCTAAAATAAACATGGTTTAAATAGACAAATTTCACCATGGAATTTGAATGTCATGGTAGTCTTCCCTTCCTTGACATCCTCCTCTCAAGGCATGATGATGGCTCTTTTTCTCATTAGGTATTACGTAAGAAAAATCATACTGAATAATACCTTCATGCTAATTTTCATCATTTCCTAGCTCAAAAGCTTGGTGTTCTCAACAACTTAGAGACTAGAGCTTTAAGAGTTTCTGATGACAACCATCTCAATGAAGAGAAAGAAAATATCCTAATTGTTTTCTTTAATAATGGGTATAGTAGAGACCAATGCACTAAGGGTTTCCTCAGAGCTGAAAAAGGTCCCAGTGCTAAGAAAGATAGCAAGGATAAATTTTCTGGTGTTCATCATCCTTTTATCTAAGGGACCACTAACAAGATTGCAAGAATCCTAAGGAGGCATAAGGTGGCTTCAACCTTTAGGCCTTTACCATCTGGAACTTCCTTAGATATGTAAAAGACACAACGGACCCCAAGGATATGAAGGGCCTTTACATTATCCCATCCTCCTGCGGGACTCCCTACAGTTGTGAGACTAGTCGCTCGATTAATCAAAGGATTCGTGAGCATTCCACTGACATCAAGCATGGCAGGACCCACTCCTCTGCTTTAGCAAAGCATGCAAATGAATCTAAACATCACATCTGCATTGAGGAGGCCCAAGTCGTTGCTAGGGTTAGTCATTTCCGCCATCGTAAATTGAGGAAGGCCCTAGAAATTGGAAAAATACCCAATAAATTGAATAGAGATGATGGTTGGAATATTACTAGAAGTTGGGTCCCTGTCCTTTTCTCCTAGCTTTTTAGGTTTCTTTTTGGGATTTATTTTGTTTGTTTGTTTATCTATGCATGTATTCGCATCATTTTTATAGTATTTTTTATTGATTTATTCTTCATTAGAGTTTTTTTTTTTATCCTTTGTGATTTTATGTATTTTATCATCATATTTGTTCTTAACTCCTTTTAGTATTTTTTAATTTGTTTAATTAGACCTCAGCCCCATATTTTATTGTTGACTCTATTTTATTTATTCATTACTTTTCTTTGAAAAAGAAATAAATAAATAACTATAACTATATATATATATATATATATATATATATATATATATATATATTTCTTTTGACTTGTGTATATTTTTGTTTATTTTATTTATTTTTCCATTAAGATCATTATTTAAATATTATTGTTCAAATATAGGCGGTACTTGAAATTATGTCTTTACAATGTTCTTTATTTAAGCCTTTGTCATGGTTTGCCTCTTCATCTCGTCTTGATGATGAATCACACTTGTTTGTTCAAAACACGTCGGCCAAAAAATTCTCTTATGTGATTTCTACCGAAAGACTTTGCTTAATTCATTATGGATCAGAGAATCCTAAATACAGAAAATATATTCAAGTTATGAAATACTATTTTTTTGGGTAATGTAGTTATTTTCAATTGTTAAATTATAATCATGATCAATTATTTGAACATAAGCTACAACAAATGACTTTGTTTGGATATATTTTACAAATATAGTTGACTATAATAATTATCTATTAAGTATTTTATTAATTATGTATTAATTATTCACTTAATATATTATTTAATTAATATTAATATCAATAATTATTAGTACATTAATCTAAGCATTTTGAAGTAATGTTTATTGTTATTAAATATTTTGAAATAAATGTTAAAATTAACATATCAATGTACTATTATTAAATATTTCAATTCATTAAAATATATTGATTTAAATACTATATATAACTTCTGTATTCAGGGTTTTGTGATCCATAATGAATTAAGCAAACTTTAGGTAGAAATCACATAAGAGAATTTTTTGGGCAACACATTTCAAACCAACAAGTGTGATTCATCATCAGGATGAGATGATGAACCACACTTGTTGGTTTGAAACACGTTGGCCAAAAATTTCACTTATGTGACTTCTACCGAAAGACTTTGCTTAATTATTTAAAATATTTAGTTAATAATTATTACAATTCAGTTATGATAATTATAAAATGATTTTATAAGAAGACACTTACGCTAATTTTATGTATGACAATAGTAACGTGGAGAAAGTTTCTTCTTACAAGTATCTAGGAATTGATATTCATCACAAACTCAACTAGAACTATAGCATTGAGAAAATGATTAATGGGGCGTGGAAAGCTTATTTTGGTCTTGAAAATAATTGTAAAACAGATAACCTCATAATGTGGGATAGAAAGAAGTTCCTCTTTGTAACTTTAGCCGTTCTTGTTATCTTATATGGATGTGAGGTTTGGGATTGCAGCATCTCTGGAGAATCTTGGAGAAAGATTGAGCAAATCCAAAGGCATTTTATAACTTATAACCTCAGAATTAAAAGCAATAAACCCTATCGTATTTTCCTTATAGAAGTGGGTCTTTCCCCTATCAAGAGCCTAACTATGACTAGGCTTTTGTTGTACAAACACAAACTCAATAACATAGGAGACCATAGACTTCCTAAACTAGTTTCAAATTCTAGCCAAAACCACCTAAAGTTCAAACGAGGTTGGTATAAAGACACGAGGACCTTGTTAAACCATTGGGAGCTTGACGAGAATGTTGCATTGCAAAACATTAATAACATTAAAAGTATTGTTACTTGTAAGTTCAAAGAAAAAATATGGTGTGAGAAAGATTTAGCAAATAAAAGAAAATTGAGATATTATATGGAGGTCTTCAACCCCACACTAGAAAATCAAAAGTGCCTCTTTGTTTTATCTAACTCAAAGAAGAAAATTAATATAGCCAAGATTAGAATGAACTTTCATGAGCTCCATAGTGAAATGAGTCGTTGGGCAGTTCCTAAAACACCATGGATGGAAAGGATCTTCCATCTCTGTGAGAATATGAATATCGAGGATAAAAATCACTTCCTCTTAGAGTGCCTCGCATACAACCACATTAGATCTCAGTTTCATAATATTTGTTGCAATATTGACCTTCCTAGCTTTCTACGATGTCAAAATTATATTGAGCTCAGGAGGCTTCTCTCCAAGATTTTTTTGCATAGGAATAAAATCTTAAATCCAACTAAATAATTCGTTTCTTTAGGTCCGATAGACCAAAATTTGGTCTCACTAAATGTTAACCATCATCATCCTCACTATCGTTAAAATATTAATCTAAATAGCTAATTTATAACTAAATTTATAATATTAAATTATTTTTATCTGTCATTTTTAGCATTTTTATTTACTCGTTTAACTAATCTCCAATGGCTAACTCTAGGCAATGATGCATCCATGCTATTTATTCATGAAGATTGTATGATTTTTTCACCTTGTGTTGAGGAGGAACCACATTAGTTGATTCAAAAAATTGACCAAATCCTAATGATATAATTAATGTGGAAGACATTTATCTACAATATGGATCACAAAATTCTTAGATCTAACATTCAATATTATCCAATATTTTTAATTATAAATTATTTATAATTAAATTATAAAAAAATTATTGTTATTAATATCTTTTAAATTAATAATATTATAATTAATAAAAATATTGTTATTTATTTGTAATATTATTAATATATTATCAAATATTATTATTAATATGATTAGAAACAAATAAGGGCAATCTCTTCTTATAATACATGTGCACACCGTATTTGAAAATCTATTTAACATAATTAACCCTAGGAATGTCTCGCTATCCTTTCACGGGTTTGAGCATATAATTCCAAACTGACTCTACCTCCAATATCACCCCAATAAGTACCAGATTCGACTTTCAAAGCTTAAAACTAATCCAAATTTTTGTTGCCCTGGGGTCTTATCTTTGTGAACAGCAACAAAATCACAAACACGTCACCCAAATCAAATAAACACTGAGGAACAAAACCAAGGAAACTAACGTGGTGGTTTGCACACAAAAACATGAGATTTTACAAGTGGTATTTGAAAAGGACGTATTTGTTTACGAGAGTGTTAAGAATTTATGTTTCTTATTAGGATTTGATATTCTGTAGTGGCCTACCATCCAACACGATATTGTCTACAAAGACAAATCATTTTCTAATACCAATGTATTCATTTCATTTTTATGAGGCCACCATCTCAACTACTGTGACCATCAATCCATCTCAACTACTGTGACCTTCAACCCCTATTGTGACCATTAATATTTAATAATGTTATTGTTTAACATTTCCAAGTACAATTTGTGGATGAATCCCCTATCATTAATCCCATATGACGAAAAGCCCTTGACACTCTTAATCAATGAAGTCCGCCATTATTAGAGAAAATCGAAATACAAAAAATGTTAGAGATAATGCAGAATATCTTAGGATAGTGATTGGGTTCACAAGACCTTAGGATAGGAATTAGTTTCTATTTTTTAGGTTATTGTTCTAACTTCCCTAAATCTTTGATTACTATATATTGTGTAATGTACATGAGCAATGTAGAGCATTCTACAAAGCCAGACTCTCCTGGTTCAGACTCTCTTTTGTAGAGCTGACCAGTCGGTTTTATTTCCTTTAATACAACATTTCCATTTTTATCATGGTATTAGAGCGTCAAGGTTGAAGAACCTGTACACTGAGAGGAGGGTGTGACTAAACCAAAATTGTAATAGGTTTCAGGAGAATAAACGCGACGATTACTAAATCATACTTAACATCACCATTGCAGATATTAGTTGTATAGTTGCAATGACATCTCAGATATTAGGAGTATAGTTGTGATGATGTCTTAGCTAAGTGGTGTACATCTACGATGACTGTGTAAACAACAAAAGAAAGGATCCATGGAGGCTGAGAGAAGGTTGCATCCTGAAGAAGTCTGTAGAGGCTGAAGGTAGAAGGTTGTCTGGAGGTTGTGAAGGAAGCCACAGTGATCTGCGAGTGTGCTGCGAGATCAAACAACATTGAAGATCAGTGGTCTATCTTTGTCACAGATCTGGGCTAAATCTAACATCTTATTCTTCCTATCGAATTTTTTTATCTAAATTGCCAAGATGAATAATAATATGTTTGAAGCATGCTTGGATGAGCAAAACAAGCTCAATGGTTCCAATTATGCAAATTGGAAATTGAAGATGCAAACTCTGTTAAAAGTGCATAGTGCTTCAACGATTGTAAATGGAGATGAGCCGAAGCCATCACTTGGATCAACATCGATCCCAGATTGAAAGAAGCAAGAAGGTAGAGAAAAGAAGTTGTTGAAGATGTCAATGAAAGACTGCATCATACCACAAATCAAAGAGTGTAAGACAGTTAACGAGATCTGGGGAATTCTGAAGGATTTGAATGAGATCAGGAATACAAATCATCTTCTGTTTCTGAAGAGCAAGATCTTATTCCTGAAGATTGAGGAGAATGAAACAGTTGTTTCCTTTATAGAAAGGATTAAAGATCTGAAGAAAAAACTGGCATACATTGGTCATACAGTTGACGATACAGATATTGTAACAATTACCATGAATGGTGTGACTAATGAATACCAAATTTTCATCACTAAGATCAATGCCAGAGAGAAAATCCCGAAGTTTGAAGAACTGATAGGAATATTGATGCAAGAAGAAGAAAGAAGATAGACTTTGAAGCCCCAGAGTGCCAATCTTGCATTGATGGTGAAGAAGAACTTCTTCAAAGGGAAAGGAAATCCACAAGAACAAAACATAGGACATTAACAAAAAAGACCAAATCAGACCCAAGGTATGCATCCAAATAGAAACAACTCTGAAATTAAATGTTTTCATTGTGGAAAAATTGGTTATATTGTCGGGGAGTGCAAGAAGAAGAAATATCATGTAGAACAGCAGAAGCAGAAATGACATGCAAGTCATCTCACGAATGAAAATCATGTGCATAATTTCATATTGTTTATGGAAGATTTTGATGAGAATGTTGATGCAGACATCTGGTATGCAGATTCAGGAGTATCAACACTGTTATAGACGTTTTTGTGCCCTACAACTCCAAGCATGAAATTTCCATAAACCAAGGGCTCCTAAGTCCCTAAAAGTGTTGTTCTAACCCCTAAAGGAACAAGGTCAACAGATTACAGCTTCTCCCAGAAATTCTCCACTAGAAACTGCTCAGAATTGGTCAAAATAGGATCATTTTAGCTGCTCCACTGGCTAGGTGCGTTGCATTGCACCTAAATACACTGTGAGGGTGTGTTGCATTTCAAAAGCCCCTTCTGTGGGGTGTGATGGGTGAGAAATGACAAATGGCAGTGTCATTCTGCGAGGTGGAGAGACATTGGAAGCTTCCAGAATCTTCTCCTGTGACACTTGCCTCACTGAATTCAACCAAGGATGAGTAAGAGGCCTTTTGTCTCCAAGTGGAAGCAAGAACTGACAGAGAGAAGAAACTAATCAAATCACAAGCTAACTCATCCTCCTTACAGATATCTATATATGGATACCTCATCCAAGAGATCCAGAGGTTGGAATTTTGCATATTGTAAGGAATTGTTGTCGGTTTCTAGAGACAAACATCAGATTGTTGGGTGATTTATGCTTTGTTTGAGGTGAAGAGGGGCTTCTTTGCTGGGAGGGTGATGCTGGGTCGGAACCACTAGTTGTAACTCCTCCTAGATCTTTTCTTGTTTATCAATAAAAACTATTTGAGTTTTCCTCCATGCTTTTGTATCATTGATGCTTGTTACATTTTGTATGGTTAACTTAAATCTGATCCTAAGTTGTTTATGAATATAGATCCATGTCTTTGTATAGTGCTCTTCTTCTGTGATCTTACAGGTACTTTGTGAAGCTGGGCAAGCAAGAGAGCGGGTAGCTGGAGACTATCAAAGAAGAGAGGGATTGGATCAAAGGATTAGCGCAAGACATAGGTTGGTTCTTTCTATTCCTCTCTATCTATAATTCATAAAGGAAATACAAAAGTAGTTTTTCTCTGTTTGTTTCTAAGGCGGCTGTCACACCTTAGTGGGATAGAGCAGTTCTAAATAGACACTCTTCCCAGTAACAAAATGGCGACTCCGTTGGGGAATGTCTAATTAGTTTGTCTGTGTATCTCTTTGTTGTTTGTTTCATAAACTTATAAGTAGCTTTCGAACTGCATTTGCCATAACAAATGCAAAGTAGATAAATGCTACTTCAATCCATTCACTGGATCTGTTTATGATTTAAACAACTGATGCACAAACTATCTGATTGCCCTTGTGATAGCTCTTAGACCCTCCTTAGATCTACCCTTGATTGTTGCATTACTGATTTCTTTTTACTCGGCCAAAAACCAAGGACTGAACTGCAAACTGTGACCCGGAACCCGGACAGAGTCTCGTTTCTGGCCCAGTGCAGGTACTGTTAAGAGATTCTGAATTTCAGCGCACTTCCCGAAGGGGCAACCTGCGCTACATTTCAGATTGTCTGTGTTATAGGTGCGCTGATCAGACTAGCTCTGTACAGTTGTGGTTCTTGTGCTTCATTCTTTCCAGTTCTATCCCTGGATTTTGCTGCCTGTGATCAGTATATGTCTGTTTGAAACCTCTTTTCCTTGCTGTTATTCTGCCTCCTTTGTACAAAAGAACTATAGATGTTTTTGTGTGTTTGTTGAGTCGTTTACAGTTTTCCATTGCAAAAGTAGAATAATCGTACTATCGTCCTTTGATTTGGATCTGTCGCAAGTGTTGATTTCGATCATAGGAGAAAGTTTGATTGCTGTTGATGGTTGATTATACTGTTACTATTGCCTTTGGTCTGAATTTGTGATTCTGTAGTGTCAAGAACAAGTGTTCATTTCAAAATCGCAAGGTGTCGTAATCATCTCTGTTTTTTGATTTCGGAAAAAGAGCTTGTTTATATTTGTCGCTTGAAAAGAAATTCAGATTTGTACATCAACTTTCTTTTTAGCATCAATACTAAGAAAGTCGAAAACAAATACATGCATGTGCATTTTCATATAGACAGTCTGTTTGGCTTGATTTAGGAAACTGCATTTACAGTGTGCTCTTTGCTCTTTGTGAAAATATTGTGTCTTTCTTTTCCCCTTGTAGCTAGGATTTTCATTGCACAAAAGAGATAAAAGTTTGTTTATCATCTTTAGATTGCATTTTAGGAATTACATCTACATCTCGTGGTGAACCCAAAAGGCAAACTTCATAAGCAAGATCAACTTAAAATAAATTCAATGAATCTAACAACGCTTTGGAACTTAACGCACAACATTTAGAGGTCTAGGCTAGAGACGTATTCCGGCGTTGTAAAGCCTGGTAACTGTTGTCCTCACTGATGGTTGGGTGATTCCTCCACTTTGAGACGATAAGTGCCAGTGCGGACTTGTGCTCCCATGTACCGTCGAGTATATTTTGGGAGACCCCTATAGGCTTAAATCCTTTATCCATAGGAAGCTGTGTCTGCCGCCCTATCGATCGCAATGCACTGAACACAGCATTTGGGAAGATTGACTACCGTACCGTAAAAAGTATTCTGCAGTTTTGTGATTGGTTTGGTACTCCCTCTACCTAGACTTCTACAGTAGTCCCTTTCGTTCCTTTTCAGACTCCTTAACGGAAAAGGTCCATCTGAGCACTTGTCACTTCAGGCTCATTAAAAATCGAAGGAGACGAGAGTCATCTTTTGTTTTTTCTCGACTCTTAAAAATTGAAAAAACAAGTTGTGTCAAAGTGTATAAAAATTTATTTTAAACGAAATATTCATTACCCCTTTCCTATGTTGATCTTGGGTTGAGAAAATGGAGTCAACCAATGAAGGAATTCCCCTTAGAGGAAATCCTAGTCCCTTCTCCTCTTGGGGAGATGTTGGTGCACCCCATATGGCCACATTGTCGCTTCCAGGACTAACAATTGGTTTGCCTATATGGATCTTCTCAACCTCTGTCGTTCAGAACATCACTATTCCTGAACAATCGAATCAGCAATTAGACGAGTCCAGAGTTGCCCACCAGCCTTCTACTTCCTCTAATTCTTCTTCTCCTCCTTCCTCTTCGCTTGATGGGGCTGGTAAAGCCAAAAGTCAAGTTCCTAAGGAGAAGAAGGAAAAGAAGAAGAAAGAGAAGAAGAAGAAAGAGCCAAAAGCGAATGGGGGCAAACGAGTGTCATCTAACGAAAATCCACACGCTGCACCGACAAGGCCTAAATCGCCATGTGTCATTTGCAAAGGAGACCACTTTCACAGAGATTGTCCTTGCATCCCTCGGATCTTAAGGGACTGGTCTCCTCGTTTGCACAACCCGGTGTCGTCAACCTCTAATGATCATGTTGAAAACACACCGTCAACTAGTGAAAGTGAAGCCCCAGGACAAAAAGGGAAATGTAGATTTCCTTGTAAACTGTGCGAAGGCGATCATGCCGTCCACCATTGTCCCTTCTTAGACGAAGCTAAAAGAGTTTTGGATGATCGTCCGGTTTCACCATTATGACTTCCTCCTGGATATAAAAAACTCTTGCCGAGTCCTTCACTAGTTGAAAATCTGGCTGACCCGCTCAGGTGGTCGGCCGAAGCATCTGTCATTGAAGATGAACCATCTGAATCCACACTAGACGAAAGTCAAAAGGTCGAGGCGGCAGTTGACCCGGTCTTGCCTTCAGAGGTTCCATCTTCAGATGATACAATCACTGAAGAGAACAAGGATGACACCGTCCAAATTCTTTTCATAAGCACAGACTCTAACGAACATGGGGACAATTTACCCGTTCCTTTACTGCAGGAAGGAATTTCATCAGAGTCGTACCCAACCGTCTATTCGGTCCCACCTCCAAGCAACCTAGTTGTCTCCTTCGACTGGAATCAACTAGGCAAACCCCGTTTACCAGCTAGTGTACCATTCCGAATTATTGTTCAGATATATAGAATGGTTATGGCTGGTGCCATCATAGATGAGGGGGCTTCTGTGAGTATCCTTTCCTCAACTGCTTGGAAAGCGCTTGGTTCGCCATCGCTTTTTCCTGAGATGAGAAGTCTGACAGGCTTTGATAAAGGAACCAGTCGATCGTTAGGGATCCTTCCCGATGTGCCCATAACATTGAGAGGGAAAACAGTTCACATGAACGTAATGGTAGTTCAAGGACCCCTGGATTACAATCTACTCCTTGGACGAGACTATATTTATTGCATGGGAGCAATTGTCTCCTCACTCTTTAGAGTAATGTGTTTTCCGCACGAAGGAAGAGTGGTCAAGCTCGTGGACCAGCTTTCATTTCCCGGATCATACAGAGCAAATAGTCATATACCATCCCTGAATGGTCTTTTCACGCAAGAAATGTCTCAATCTCTAGTCTGTCCTCCCAATGAGCGCGAGTGATTCAGAGGGATATGACTGAAACCCAGGGGGCATGCACCCTAGTCTACTTCGGCAGGAAAACTTCGGGTATAGGGTAGGTTTCCGCGAGAGAATATGACCTCCGTACTCCCGTCCGTGATTGGAAGGGGGAGTTGGACTGGAACAAGATCCTCTTGTCAATGTTATGTGAGGTGGCGAGCACCGCCACTCACCTTTGTTTATCTCGGTAGACATCGCTGAAGAAGTTTTTTGTTTATGCCATGAATAGAACAATCTTTGGTAACCTGTAAGAGGTAGGCCTCTCTCGGTAAAACAAATGTTTTAACGGAATAAAGAAGGGGTAACCTTGAAACTCTGTTTTATACCTGGGGGCATGCAAACCTTTTGGAGTGCAAGCAAATAGCGATCATTTATCTGTTTTTTGAATTGGTTGTTTCCTAACTTGCATAAAGAAAGGATGTGGGGCAAATCTCTAAAAGTTGTCGTTTTTATATGAGACATTCTTATCATACGACTGGATTAATCGAGCAGTTTTAGCACATAGTTCAAGCTCGTTAAAAAATAAACATAAGACATGAGCAAATTTTTCCACCCGCATTTAAGCTCACTAAAAAATGAACTATTCCCCAGTAAATAACCATCGTGAATGTAATACTTCAGCCGTTAAAGCCTTGGTCGTGTTTGCACCGTCACCTCCACGTTTTCATTGGCCAATCATTCACCTCCATTTGATTGTTTACCCATTTTGAGGAACAACTGCGAAGAGTGATTTCACTATCCATCCTTGTGACACTACCGTGATTGGGAAATTCCAAACCTTACCTGGAATCAGATGCTACCCGTTTTATCACTCGTTCCTCAAAAGACGAGTCTCCTTTAAGCTCTTTTCAACTGACTCGTAAAATATGAAAAGATTGCCGAGTCCTTGGCCTTTCCAACTCGTTAAAGGGACAGGAAGTGCTATCCCTCCTCTAGATTTTAATCTTTTTGGACCTGAGGGATTATTACACAAAAAGATCGAGCGCTTGTTTTGTTCGGCTCGTTAAAACTATCGAAAATTCATCCCTTCTGTATTGTTTTATACTTTTTCGGAATTAAGGGATTAGATGACGAAAAAGGAATTTTGGAGTTACCTTTATGTTCCTTTTCAGACTCTCTAAAATTGAAAAGGACCGAGTTATCTTTTTCGTTAAACTCATTAAAAAGATTAATAGCGAAAAACTTGTCTATAGACGAGAACGAGTTTCACTATCGCTAGGCTCGTTAAAACATAGTGATAGGTTTGCCCGAAGGGAAACTTATAGAACAAGCATATGTTATCCTCCTCAAGCTTGACAAAAATAAAGAGGTACTGGTCAGCAATGACTGGGGAAAAATTGGGAAGAAAACTCAAAGAAACTTTGTTGGTAGCAAGTCGCTCTTGAACATGACACTTCCACTCCGTGTCCGAGTCGGGTTGGGTTGTTTCATTCACCGGTCACATCGCCATGGTCATGCCATACCATCCACATTTGGGGTTAATGCTACCAATCCATCACATCAGTGTCGCCGATATGTTCAAGAGAAGTCATCCAAAGAAGTCACCTGTGTCTCACCCAGTACCATACATTATACTCCATTCTTTCATGACCGCCGCCCTGAACCTTATATCACCAGATCGTTTTCACCTCCATCAAAATCATTTGCTCCGTTCCGTGTCATTGATGTGGGATTCATTAAGGCCCTTCGGTGACGGATCACTTCTTGTCGACATCAACTCATTATCCAAGAAGTCGATCTAGGAACACCCCATTCAGTACATTGAAGCTTGCATGCCTCAATGGCAAGTTTCTCACTTCCGGTGACAGGTTTACATCAATGGCCTTCGATCAAAAGATTTTGCGCGGTGTTCGACGCCAAGTCCTTTATTCACACCACGTGAATTGTACTGCAGTACCTTGAGGATCATTATCATTATCGGTGATTCCTCTCATGCTTGTTAACGGTTTACATCATTGACTGGTAATCAAGTGATGTCTTTCCATGTTCGACTTCAGAACATTTCTCACATGGATCGGCTTGTACTTCGAGTGAAGATCGAATAAGATTGAAGACCCCGAATCTAGTTTCATCCATCTGGGCTGCGATATATATTCAGGGAAATAAAGACATTAAATGTACAGTATTGCAGCACAGATAATCATCCTACCAAAAGGATGATGGCTCTATTAGAATCATCAGTCTACACTCAGACGATTGTCTATCCTATGTACATGAAAATGAATTTATAAAGCTGAGCATGGGAATGCCCGCCTCAGCTAGATCATGAAAACAGTATGAAGATAATGTATTGTATTGTATCTTATTACAGGTCTCCTCCGAGCATTGAAAGAACTTCGGATCCTCATAATAAAGCATTTCACCCGACACCAAAAGGTTAACGACCTCATACTTTAGGGGGCAACTATTATAGACATTTTTGTGCCCTACAACTCCAAGCATGAAATGTCCATAAACCAAGGGCTTCTAAGTCCCTAGAAGAATTTTTCTAAACCCTAAAAGAACAAGGTCAACAGATTACAGCTTCTCCCAGAAGTTCTCCACCAAAAACTGCTTAGAATTGGTCAAAACAAGATCATTTCAGCTGCTCCACTGGCTAGGTGCGTTGCATTGCACCTAAATACACTGTGAGGGTGTGTTGCATTTCAAAAGCCCATTCTGTGGGGTGCGATGGGCGAGAAATGACAAATGGCAGTGTCATTCCGCGAGGTGGAGAGACAATGGAAGCTTCCAGAATCTTCTCCTGTGACACTTGCCTCACTGAATTCGACCAAGGATGAGTAAGAGGCCTTCTGTCTCCAAGTGGAAGCAAGAACTGACAGAGAGAATACACTAATCAAATCACAAGCTGACTCATCCTCCTTATAGATATCTATATATGGATCCCTCATCCCAGAGATCCAGAGGCTGGAATTTTGCATATTGTAAGGAATTGTTGTTGGTTTCTAGAGACAAACATCAGATTGTTGGGTGATTTATGGTTTGTTTGAGGTGAAGAGGGGCTTCTTTGCTAAGAGGTTGATGCTGGGTCGGAACCACTGGTTGTAACTCCTCCTAGATCTTTTCTTGTTTATTAATAAAAACTATTTGAGTTTTCCTCCATGCTTTTGTATCATTGATGCTTGTTACATTTTGTATGGTTAACTTAAATCTGATCCTAAGTTGTTTATGAATATAGATCCATGTCTTTGTATAGTGCTCTTCTTCTGTGATCTTATAGGTACTTTGTGAAGCTGGGCAAGCAAGAGAGCAGGTAGCTGGAGACTATCAAAGAAGAGAGGGATTGGATCAAAGGATTAGCGGAAGACACAGGTTGGTTCTTTCTATTCCTCTCTATCTATAATTCATAAAGGAAATACAAAAGTAGTTTTTCTCTGTTTGTTTCTAAGGCAGCTGTCACACCTTAGTGGGATAGAGCAGTTCCAAATAGACACTTTTCCCGGTAACAAACACATATGACAGGGAACAAGCATTGGTTCAAAGATTTTAAAGAAATCAATGAAGGAGCAAAGTTTTACCTAGGTGATGATAGAAGTCATCAGATCAAAGGGTGTGGGAAAATTTCTGTCATTCTATCAAATGGTAACATAAAACAAATTCATAATGTCGTGTATATGGCCGGTGTAACAAAGAACTTTATTTATGTATCCATGATCACAGATCAAGATCTTAAAGTTGAATTTTTTAAATCTAATTGTTATATTAAAGATCTGCTAGATGACATGAAGACAATTTCTCCAGGAATCCGAACAGGAGATCTATACAAGTTGGATGTAAGACCTACACTAGTTCGAGTCTTGACAACTGCGAGTTTGACTATAGAAGAGTTATGGCATCAAAGATTTGGTGATATCAACTACAATGATTTTTTGTTACTACAGAAGAAGGAAATGGTAAGAGATATTCGTATGCTAAAGCAAGTACATAATGATTTTGGTGCATGTACATTAGGAAAAATGCATAGAAAATAATTCCCTGTTCGAGTAGAAAATAAACATAGGGATATACTTGAATTAGTGCATACAGACCTGTGTGGGCCCATGAAAACAAAATCATTAGGAGGTGCACTATATTTTTTACTGTTTATTGATGTCTGCGCAAAGTTTCCTTGGGCATATCTCTTGAGTAATAAGAGTCACACATTTGAATAATTTAAGTAGTTCAAAAACATGATTGAAAGGAAAACATGGAAACAGATAAAAATTCTCTGGTCCGATCAAGGGGGAGAATACAAGAAAGATGAGCTTATCAGCTATTATAATGACCATGGAATATTGCAGCAGTTCACAATACCCCATACTCCACAACAAAATGGAGTAATTGAAAGAAAGAACGAAACACTGGTGGAATGTGTTAGGAGCATGTTGAAAGCTAAGAATATGTTGAATGGTTTTAGGGCTGAAGCATTGAATACTGTAATTTATTTAAAAAATAGGAGTCCTACAAAGGGTATTGAGTTTAAAACTTCTTATGAAGCACTATATAGATTTAAGCCTGTAATAAAACATTTAAGAATATTTGGATCTAAAGGATTTTCCTATATTCCAAAGGAAGATAGAAGAGAACTAGATTCCAAAGCCATCAAATGTACTTTTATAGGGTATTGTTCACAACATAAAGCTTACAGATTATTTAATTCCTCTACTCACAAGATTTTTGTTAGTAGAGATGTCACATTCCATGAGCAGGATGATGAAGAATCTGATAAGCACAATGAGGAATGGAATATTCCATACTTGGGGGAAGAAGAAGCAGAAAACAATCAGGATGAGCAAGAGACAAAAGCAGAAGATGAACAACAACAACAACAATAACAGCAGCAGCCACAACAACAACAATAGGAAGAAAATAATGATCAAGCAAGGTTTGAAGGTGCCCCACCACACAGGAGATTAGGTAGGAAAGCTCAATTGCCTGCAAGATATAGGGAAAATGATTTTATAACTAGTATGATGAATGTGGTTGAACGTTTTAGTTATAAAGAGGCAAATGAATGTACAAAATGGAAAATAGCCATGGAAGAGGAATATGAATCAATAATCAGGAACAACACTTGGTAACTAGTTGAACTTCCTAAAGGAAAACAAACCATAGGTTGTAAATGGTTATACATACCGAAGATTAATGCAGATGGAACCATGGAAAAATTAAAAGCTAGATTGGTAGCAAAGGGGTATTCACAAAAATAAGGTATAGACTATGAAGAAACCTTCACCCCTATAGCTAAACTAAACACTATCAGAATGTTAATCGCTTTAGCTACTAAGAAACATTGGATGATACACCAACTAGATGTAAAGTCTGCATTTTTAAATGGAGAACTAAAAGAGGAGGTTTATTTAGAGCAACCTAAAGGGTTTGTCTAGAAATGAAAAGAAAATTTAGTCTGTAGATTGAAGAAAGCAGTTTATGGACTAAAGCAAGCACCTGGGTCTTGGTATGAAAAGATTGATTCATTTTTTCTACAATTTGGTTACAACAGAAGCAAAAATGACCCTAATCTTTATACCATGCAAGATGAACAAGTGCGCATAGTGATGATTTCTTTGTATGTAGATGATTTGATCATTACAGGTGATGCTACATATTTCATCAAAGAAATCAAGCAACAGATGTCACAGGTATTCGAAATGAAACACCTTGGTGAGTTGAGATACTGTTTGGGTCTTGAGGTCTAGAGAGATTCAGGACAAACATTTTTGTCCCATGTCAAAGACCTGTTCGAAAGATTTATGATGGATCAGTGTAAGCCTGCAACAGTACCATTACAAAAGAATATCAGACTGCAAAGTCAAGATGGCTGAAAGGATGGAGATGTGACACCTTACAGACAATTGGTTGGGAGTCTAATCTACCTAACCACAATTAAACCAGATTTGGCTTATGTAGTTAGTGTGCTAAGCTAATATATGTCCAAGCCAGTTGAAATCCATTGGAATGCAACGAAAAGTATTTTGAGGTATCTACAAGGTATTATAGATTACGGTATTATTTACGCCGACTCTTCTGAAGCTAGATTGACAGGATTTGCAGATTTAGATTGGGCTGGAAATGTAGATGATCGCAGATCCATAATAGGTTATGCATTCAGCATTGGATCCGGGGTGATTACATGGAGCAGCAAGAAATAGAACACAGTTTCCTTGTCTTCAGCGGAAGGAGAGTATCAAGCCATGTGTGCAGCAACGTGTGAGGCAGTTTGGTTGCAGAGACTTCTCGAGGATGTCAGAGAAGAACAAATAGACGCAACAACAATCAGAGTTCAATCAAACTTTCTAATAATCTGGTGCCCCACAAAAACACTAAACATATTGATAAACAATTGCACTTTGTTAGGGAGAAAGTGCAATCAAAAGAAATCCATTTGGTATATTGTAATACATGTGATAATGCTGCAAACATTTTCACTAAGCCTCTTGGAAAGATGAAGTTTGAAATGTTTAGGGAGATGTTAGACATATTTGTGAACAACTTCTCCATTAAGGGGGAGTGTTAGAGATAATGGAGAATATCTTAGAACTTCCCTAAATCTGTGATTACTATATATTGTGTAATGTACATGGGCAATGTAGAGCATTCTGCAAAGCCAAAATCTCCTAGTTCAGACTCTCTTTCGTAGAGCTGGTCAGTGGGTTTTATTTCTCTTAATACAACATTTCCATTTTTATGAGAAACAAACTAAACCAATTTAAATATAGAAAGGAAAAACAAGGGCATACTGCAATTGACCAAACAGAGCATTTGTTAAGGAAAGTGGGTCTTGCCCTTTGTCCTCCTAACCCTTCAACCATCCAATGAACAAACTGACATGTCTCTTAATCCTCATGCATTAAAAATCAACATACTTTCACATAATTGTAAACACAACAACCGAAAAAAGGAATATCATCCTACCACAAATAAAATTTAGTTTAGAAAACATAGAATATGCTACAAAACAATTCAAACTCGTCAGCTCACAGTCGAATCCATAAAAAATAGTAAGACTTTTAAATGCAGAAGAGGGAACAAAACGCGCCCTATGAAATTGGGGAAAATTTCTAAAAGGGTGAATCTCAGAAGTTTTCTTGATAGTTCAAAAAATCCAAGTAAGCGAATGAAGGGAGACAAATATCAAGAAATGATTATGATTGAGAAGATAAAATGTGAGATAATCATGGAAAATTCCCTGCATCATTGCTCCATACGATCACCTGAAAGAGACTGACACATGTTGCTTTGTGGGCACCTTGAACTTTCTTTCCCTCTCCCTATTTCAATCTCGAGGCTAAGGAACATAAACTACCCATCAATGTTGCATGAGTTTTGGCCGAGTAAAACCCGTCGCAAGAAAAGCCCAGTTTGTCGATTTTGTGTAACAATGAAGAAAAGATAAAAACACCATCGCAATCTACAATTATAGCTCGAAATATCTGAATATCTTTTGCATGTGACTTTGAACAGCCATGTGCAGAACCGCCATGTGTTACGAGGCTCGGAAAATCTCGAAGGCGGATTTGAACCTGTGCAAACGCCTCCTTCGCAAATCGACTAAAGTGGCGACCCTTCAAATGAAGTGGGTGGATGAAATTGTTTCAATTTTTTCATTAAAACGTTTCAATTTATTTTATGGAACCCTTCAGGTCCCCTCCACTATTGTCATCGATCTATGTATCAGACGAAGGATATTCCAATCTAAGTAGTTGATAAATGAAGAAATATATTAGAAATTTGAAGTCAACAACGGTACATCGACCTGGGGTCAATATGGGGAAGCTTTCACCTATTATATATATATATATATTTCAATGATGTGAAAATTCAAACATTATTATATCTTTTGTAAATTTCATTTTTAGTTTCATTTTCTTGACAAATAAATAATAAAAACACTTTTCTATGGTCAAATTCATATTTATTGCTTATATAAGTTGAAAAATCAAATTTTATTGTTAGTATGTGCATGGACTGATATCTTAATTTTCCTTGGCAATTGCATATTAATAGTGACTCTTAGTTTGCCACCATGAAAATTTAAAAACACAATTGAATGTTAAGTTGCTAAGATAGAAATGGCGTTTCCTCTTCTTCGATGCTTAATTTCCTTGGCAATTGCATATTAATAGCGACTCTTTGTTTGCCGCCATGAAAATTTAATTAAAAATGCAATTGAATGTTAAGTTGCTAAGTTAGAAATGGCATTTCCTTTTCTTCGATGATTGCTAATTAACCAATAATTTTAAAGAGTCGTTTGACATATAAGGAAGCCAATCATCATCTAATTTAGCATTTAGATGCTCTGCATTCTCCAATATCTCTTCCAATGATGGTAGAAGGAGCATGTGTGAATAGACGTGTCAATTCGGACAGGATCGAGGTTGTACGTAAGTTGTTTATAATGTATACAACACTTTTATTTTGTTTCATTTTCACTATGCATGTGACTGTTTTTTGAACATGGTATGGGTGTGTTAAGCAGTGATCAAATTTGAAGGGCTGGTATTAATTTTATTTGGAAGGGCATATATTTATCTAACCCTTTAAAGATGAAAAGTTATAAATCTTTAAAATTTAAAAAGTTGCTACATTAAAACACTATAAAATCTCACTAGAATTTAGTATATAGGCAAACGTTTTTCTCAAATTCTGTTAAAAGAAGTAAACATATGTTTATTCTATTCATTAGATAATCTTCAAAAGTATTTGAATATACATCATTGAAATATAAATCTATTTGCACAATGGAAAAAGTCTTTTTAGTTTTCATTTGTTTCTAATTTATAGTATATGTTTTGTTCAGTGTAAAACTAATTTAAAAAAAACCCAAAAAACAAATATATACCTTCAACAACCAAAGGAATTGAATTTTTCTCTTAACATTGCTCAATCAAAGAACACTATCAATAGACTTTCATCTCCACTAAAATCTTCAAGTTGTATAGATTCAAAAATTTATGTAATTAAAAGGAAAGTTTTCCATATCTAACAGGGAAATATTGTAATATGTAATACACATATGTAGTGTTATTGTTGTATGGATTGGCTGGTCTTTTTTGTTGTTGTTTAAGAATGGTTTTCAAATTTGGTCTTTACAATGAATTCAAGTTTGGTTGATGTCTTTTTATAATAATGTGGTTTCTTTTTGTTGATGTCTTTTTCTAATAATATGGTTTCTTTTCATTAACAATGTCTCTTAATTTCTCTATGATTTCAACATCTCCTTAAGAACCTCTTCATAGCAGCAGCTACATGGACACCCACACACACAACTTATTTCCTAGATGCCGAATGGAGAGAATGAAGCGGAACAAGCAATAGTAGTTGTATGGATAGCTATTGGCATTCTATACTTTTGGGAAGACGAATGGGAAAAGGAAAATCAGGTTATAGCCCTGTAGGCACACCAATCTTTGGTTGTGTGGTTATTAATAGAGCCCTAGAGTTTCATTTAAACATTTCTCCCCTCTTCAAAATTCTACATAATTTTATGGGAATGACACTTATTGTTTCTGAATTTTTTCTATAGTATTAATTTCTATGTTTTCAAAAATTGGAGAGTTAATAAAGAAAAATGTTTTTTAAGATAAAAGAAGAAATACAATGTTTCAAATAAATTTTGATTTTACAAATGTTAGGCTTAATAGTAAGCTTGATTATAGTAAGTTCAAATGGGAGCAATGATAGGCTTTTGTAAGAATTATGGTTGTGAGTCATGGAATCATCTAAAAATAGAAAAAAGATGGTAGTAGTTATTTACCAGCATCTAATGGGAAAATTTTATAATTGAACAATCTTGTATGAATGGTTGGTTGACAAGAAAGAAATAAAATTTTTCAAATTAGGAAGTAAATGAAGATACAACAGAAAATATTGTTATGTAAAAATATCAATATTATCACTTTAATCTATTTTAAACACGATAAAATTATATCTTCAACTAATGTATTTCATTTGTTACTATAAAACGAAAAATTATTCATTTATTACTATAAAATAAGAATTCAAATTAATAAAGAGATTACTCTGTCTATATATTAATGTTCGCTAAAACGAAACCCTAAAGAAAGAACCCTATCAGTCTTATTTTGCTATCTCAAGATCTTCATGTCGAGTTTCAAAGTAATGATGTTTTCATGGAAAATGTAAGCAACCCTATCGGCCTTATTATACTATGTCAAGATATCTATGTGGAACATAAAAGTAATGTCATGAATATGTCAGCATAAAGGTAGAATGGAAGATGTTTTCATAGCCGTAGGATGATTAGTGGTCGAATATATTCAGCATGATCAATACTCGAATATATTTGGAATCCTCGAAGATGTAGTAGATGGTAGTAGTTATTTAGAAGATGACAAATAAAAGTTTGTGAATCAGTATGTGTAGTTATCACTATCTAATGGGGTAATCTCATAATTCAACAATCTTTTGTTAATGGTAGGTTGACAAGAAAGTATGTGGTTATGATGTAAAAATGTCAATACTGACACTTTAATCTATTTTTAAGCATTGGACAAGTCTGCAAAATATTGTTTTAAATGTTGAATTGCATACCTATTGAAGGCCATTGGGACTATGAAATTGCTTGCCTTTATCGATGATTCAAAAGCTTCATAACTCCCCGTCCAATCCCTTGGAAAAATGAATATATGAAAAAATATGAAGTGAAATACTTCAACGGATTGATTTTTCAGAGTTGATTAGAGCATGATGTAATTACAAGCATATGTAAATAGAAGGAGACACAAATCCACATCAAACCCTGGGGTTGAATGGAAAGATTAAGAGATTCTGCTTGATACGAAGCGTAACCTTGATGGTTCTCATTCTGCAGCTATTTCATCGTTTCCTCCTCAGGAAGGGAAAAAAGTTGTGACTTTGCTCAAAGACTTAGTCCAAAAAATCTTCATCGATGACATGACGAACGATATAAAAAATATCTGAAGTCTACACATGACTATATAAAGATCAATAAATGATTCCATACATAATAATTTTAATCAGTTCCGCATAAATCAATGAACTAAATCAAAGGCCAAGGAAATGAAAGTTGAAAATTAAAACTGAGAGTTAAAAATATCTTGCGAACTTGTGCTGCACTCGCCGTGAGGTTGGGATTGGAATAATAAATGCAGGCAAGATTCATATGCTTAGAATAATCTACCTCAGTTATTGTTAATTCTACCTTTTGTCATATGTTTCTTTTAAATCTCTGATACTTTCAAAATATTCCCGATTCACAACTACCAATACATAGCTACTTATCCTCTGCTATCAATGAATGAGAAAGGAAACCTTTGTTATCAACGAATGCGAACATAAACATCATATCATCACTTGTAACTCTATCGGTGTTGCCGTTATGACTAATGCCCTCGGAATGGATGAAGAACCTCCATTACGTCCCATTTCACTTTATTGAGTGTGGACTTTCTTGAGTGTTGCCAAAACCTCCCATAGACTTTAGAGTGTTACATCAGTCAGAGAACTCGATTTTTTTTTAAATGCCCTATGGGTAGGCAACCCTTCATACGCCATTTTATAATATTATTTTAAATTTTTAAAAAACTTGTAAAAGTCAAAATTTAAAGTTCTTTTGACTAGTAAATTTCTCTAAGCACTTCTTTGACATGCTAGAGGGCTTCAGAAGGGCTGTGATGTGTTCAAATTTGAACACTGGTGTCAAGAGAATGTAACTGCTATTATAGAAATCGTCTTATTATTTTCTTAATATGGAAAAAATATTGTGGTACGACGTGTTTTTAATAGTTATTGAAACTATCTTTTTGAGATATTACCTCATACGTTTTGAAAATATCAAAGCTATAGTTGGTCAAGAATTTGAATCTATCATATTTAGAGTAATATGTGAGGTTTTAGTTTTTTTATTAATGTGAAATGTCTAATGGATGGTGGTTGAATTGATTTCTATATGTTTTTAAGAAAATTATTGATTGGTTGATTTATGAGGTTTTAGGGAGGAGAAACATCATATCATGTACATTCATATTTGGGGATATATATTGAGGAAAAAATGACATAATATATTGAGCATATAATAGGGGTAATTGGTTTTTATGTTGGCATGTATAAAAAATGGATATTAATGTTAATGAAAAAATATAAACGAGTATAAAAAAATGTTAATGAAAAAATAGATCTCTAAAATATCTAGTGAAAGTAGGGGTTTTTTGTTTGGGAAGGTATATTGGGTTCGTGTTGGTATGGGATTCAATAATGTGATTTTTAGAGGTGTTTTCCAATATGTAGTCAAATTAGGGCTATCGTTTAATATTCCTTGAATGGACGTGTTATGTCAGCACTTCATTGACGAAAGCCCCCGTGGTTGGATTGAATTTTACGTGTATAAGCGGCCTAAAATTTTTCTTAGTAACTTGATCTCAAAAAATATTTAGAATTTCCTGAGTATTGTGGAGGTGGATTTTCAATGTAATTTAGTAAAAGAATTTTGAGGTCTAAAATGGGCCTCCTAAAGAAAATAATAAAAAAATAGAATACGAGTTCGGAATTTTTAAATGAAAAGAATGAAAATTATAATTTTTATTGTATGTTTTACCTATCTCATTATAAATTTACTGAAATTTCATGTGTAGACACTCATTCTACATCCAAGGGTGTGCATTTTTTTAGTTGGCATACATCGATACAAATTGAAAATATATGGAAAATATGTTTCTTGAAATAAATTTTCAATCTTTCTTGATGTGGGTCTACTCAAAATTTTGTAGAGTTCGCACTCTCTAGATGAGGAATCTAAATCCAATTCTAATGTGATCCAAATTTGTGAAAGGAATGAAATGAATACATATTTATAGCCAAAACATATAGATATAATGAAACTTGGTTTCTATTAATAAATGGAAAATTATGAAACTATAAAAAGGTTGAATGAAAGCAAAGTAGCTCAATTTCTGGTACTTTGGCATACCTTAATGTTATAGACATTTTTTGGCACTGCAACCCCAAGCATGAAATGTCCATAAACCAAGGGCTCCTAAGTCCCTAAAAGTGTTGTTCTAACCCCTAAAGGAACAAGGTCAACTAATTACAGCTTCTCCCAGAAGTTATCCATGAAAAACTGCTCAAAACTAGTCAAAACAGGATCATTTCAGCTGCTCCATAGGCAAAGTGCGTTGCATCTCACCTAAGTACGCTCTGTGGGTGCGTTGCATTTCAAAAAGCCCTTCTATGGGGTGCGATGGACGAGAAGTGACAAATGGCAATGTCATTCCGCGAGGTGGAGAGGCATGGAATCTTCCAGAAACTTCCCCTGTGACACTTGCCTCTCTGAATTCGACCAAGGATGAGTAAGAGATCATCAATCTCCAAGTGGAAGCAAGAAATATCAGAGGGAAGACACTAATCAAATCACAAGCTAACTCATCTCCCTTACAGATATCTACATATGGATCACTCATCCCAAAGATCCAGAGGCTGGAATTTTGCATCTTGTAAGGAATTGTTGTTGGTTTCTTGAGACAACATCATAGTGTTGGGTGATCTAAGCTTTATATGAGGTGAAGAAGGGCTTACTTGCTGAGAGGATGATGTTGGGTCAGAACAACTGGTTGTAACTCCCTTGGCTCTTTCTTGGTTATCAATAAAAGCTATTTAAGTTTTCCTCCATCCTCTTGTGTCATTTATGTTTTATGCATTTGTATGGTCAAATTACATCTGATCCTAGATTTTTTATGATTATAGATCCATGTTCTTGTATAGTGTTATGCTACTGTGATCCTACAGGTACTCTGTGAAGCTGGGCGTACAGGGGAGAAAGTAGCGAAATACTATCAAGAGAGAGAGGAATCGAACTAGGAGATTAGCGCAAGACAGAGGTTGGTCTTCTTTGTTCTTCTCTCATCTATATTTCACAAAGGAAAAATGAAAGTAGCTTTACTTTGTTTGTTTCTAAGGTAGCTACCACATCTTAGTGGGATAAGTAGTTCTGTGTAGACACTTTTCCCTGTAACAAAATGGTGACCATACTGGGGATGAATTAGGTTGTTTGTTTATCTTCCTTGTTTATTTTATAAACTTACAGACAGAGCCTGAAGTTGAGCCAGGTAGCTTTCGAACTGCATTTGCTATGCAAATGCAAAGTAGATAAATGTCGCTTCAGTCAATATCTGGGATTTGTTTATGACTTAAACAACTGATTCACAAACTCTCTAATTTCCCTTGTGGTAGCTCTTAGAACCTCCTTAGATCTACCCCTGATTGTTGCATTACTGATTACCATTTGCTCAGCCAAAACCCATGAACTGAACTGCAAACTGTGACCCGGAACCCAAGAAAAGTCTCGTCTCTGGCCCAACGCAGGTTCTGTTCTGTGAATCTGAAATTCAGTGCAGTTCCCGAGTGTAGTAGGTGCGCTGCATTTCAAGTTCACTGTGTTACAAGTGCGCTCATCAGACTAGGCATTGTTCAGTTTTGGCTTCTGTGATTCATTCTTTTCAGTTCTATTCATGAATTTTGCTGCCTGTAATTAGTATATCTCTGTTTGAAACCCATTTTCCTTGTTGTTATTCTACCTCCAATGTGCAAAAGAACTGTAAATGTTTTTGTGTATTTGTTGAGTCATTTTCAGTTCTCCTTTGCAAAAAGTAATGTAATTGTACTGTCGTCCCTTGATTTGAAAGTGTCGCAAGTGTCGTTTTCAGTCATAGGAAAGAGTTTGGTTGCTATTGATAGTTGATTACCCTGTTACTATTGTATTTGGTCTGAATTTTTAGTTTTTCTAGTGTCGAAAGCAAGTATTCATTTCTAAATCGTAAAATGTTGTGATTGTCTCCATTTTGATTTTGAAAAGAAACCTGTTAGTAATTTTCGCTTGAAAAGTAATTCAGATTTGTGCATTAGCTTTATTTTTACCATTCACATACTAAGAAAGCCGAAAACAAGTACATGCATGTGCATTTGCATTTAGACAGTTTGATTGGTTTGATTTAGGATAGTGCATTTAGTGTGTGCTCTTCGCTCTTTGTGAAAGAATACTGTCTCTCTTTCCTTAGTAGCTAGGATTTTCATTGCACAAAGAAGATAAAATATCATTTATCATCTTAGATTGCATTTTAGGAATTGTACATCTACATCTCGTGGTGAACCTGAAAGGAAAATTTCTTAAGCAAGATCAACTATAAAATAAATTTAATGAATCTAGCAACGCTTTGGAACCTAACACACAACATCTAGAAGTCTAGGCTATAGACGTATTCCGGCGTCGTAAAGCCTGGTAACTGTTGTTCTCACTGATGGTAGGGTGATTCCTCCACTTTGAGACGATAAGTGCCAGTACGGACTTGTGCTCCCACGTACCGTCGAGTATATTTTGGGAGACCACAATAGGCTTAATCCTTTATCCATAGGAAGCCATGTCTGCCACCCTATCGATCGCAATGCACTGAACACAGCATTCGGGAAGATTGACTGCCGTACCGTAAAAGGTATTCTGCAGTTTTGCGATTGGTTTAGTAATCCCTCTACCTAGATTTCCAGAGCAGTCCCTTTCGTTCCTTTTCAAACTCCTTAATGGGAAAGGTCCATCTGAGCACTTGTCACTTCAGGCTCATTAAAAATCGAAGGCAACTAAAGTCATAATTTGTTTTTTCTCGACTCTTTAAAATTGAAAAAACAAGTAGCGTCAAAGCATCTAAAATTCATCTAATTCAGAAACATACTTCCCCTTGATTTTTAGTTGATCGCGTAATCCGCAATCGTGGAAGAAAGTCAATTGAAACCCCGTTGTTCACGGAGGCCTACGAGTCGACCGTCTTTGTCTCCAGAATCCAAGCTATTACGGAAAAAGCGAACTCGTTTAACCAGTTCCAAATCTCCTGGTAGAGTTAGAACAAGTGTTACAACAACATCAGAGACTCCGGTTACTCCAAACATTTCTAGTATCCCTGCCTTTACGGAAGAAGTTCAGCAGCCACCGAAGGACAGTAGTACTGATCCTAATCTGAAATTAAACACTTGTATCACTGAACTAGTTCCATCTACAACCGGTTCGGAGACTGTTGTTCCCCAAACATCTGTCGCTGCAGATTCTATACTTTCTTCGGGACCAGAAATATTCTATGGACCTGACGGTCTACCCCTTCCACCTGGTCTGATTGCCATAGAAGAGATTGTTAAAGATCCTCCAGCTAGTACTCCATCGCAATTTGGAGTCAGGATCACTCTGTATCATTCTTCATCAGAAATTAGTCTACCGCCAGCAGAAGCTCGTATAGAATTGCTAGGTAATCTTTTGGATAGACTAGAAATGTTTGACCAACCGCCAACATCTAGGACTGTGTCGTCTGACACAGCGATGGCAGAACTTCCTGCTATCACTCCAATAATGTTCACCGGTATACCATCTGTCCCAACTAGCTCTCAATCGCTAGAAGGAGCCCACTCAGGGGCTATTTCGACAGTATGGTCTGTTCCTATTTGTTCATCCGGAATAATATCCAGAAACTCTTATGTTGAGTCTCAACAAATTGATCCATTTGGAGTTCAATTTGGGCAGTCCGAACCTCAAGGGAAAACCATTCCCTTAAGTACCAGATTACCACCGTATGGGGGGCAGTATACCCTTTCATTGTCCCCTCCGGGAGGACAGCCATACGGGAGTTCACAACAAAATTTGGGTTATGCTGGAATTACGTCAAGCGGTTGGGTACCGATACTACCTCAACAACCAAGAGTTGTATATTCGATGCAATAATGCTTACCTATGTCAAGTATACCAACTACGCCAGCTATTGTGACGGTGTCGCAAGTTCAAGCGCTACATGTTGTATGCCAACCTCAATTTTCTCAGGTTGTAATGCAACAGCGTCTTGACCCTGCAACTCAACCACAATCACCGACTGGTGGAATGACACAGGTTCAAACGGGTACAATCACCCCTCATCTTGGTCAAGTAGTTAGTATCGGGCAACAACACATGGCTTCACAACTGTGGCTAGTGCAATACCAACAACCGTAGTTCCAACAAGTATACCAAGGTTCTGAGCAACAAATCTTTGCAAATAGTGGGCAACCGTATATTCAAAAGGGTCAAAATCAACCATTCCACAATGGTCATGCCCACCAACCTTACCAAAGTTACCAGCATCAAATGCATTATGCTGGTATGCAAAGACCAACTACTCAGGCAATCCCATCTTATCCTGGGTATGCTTCACCTAACCTGAATCAATAGTTACGCTTCGTGGCCACTTTAGAGTTACCTAATTTAAATCGGTTAAAAAACGATCCAATCGCTTGTGCCCCTTGGTGGCCAGCGATTCCGCATAAACTTCCATCAGATATTCCTAAATTTAATTAAAATCCAGGTAAAGATCCGTCGAATCATGTGATGAACTTTCATCTGTGGTGTTCATCAAACACCTAAAACGATGATTCGATTAGGCTTCGCCTTTTTTAGAGGACGTTAACTGGTCAGGTAGCAAAATGGTATATCGAATTTCCTAGAGCTTCATTTAAAAACTTCAGTACCGTAGCCACAACCTCTTTAACCCATTTTCAGTTACAGATAAGGTACGAAACGGGAACGAAACTTCTTACCAATTTCAAGCAAACAATGGCCACTCACATATCTGATCATATACATGAGTGGCGACGTCGTTGTAGAATGGTAAAAACGTATGTTTCCGATCAGCTTTTAGCTGAATGGTTTATGAAGTCATTATCGCCTTCCATCATCGAAGATGTGGCAAAAGGGGGAGTCGTCACCAAAGAGCAAGTTATCGCTCGTGCGCAATATTTAGATTTGATTTACACTCAGTCTGCAAGCTCTATGATAAAATACCTGATGCTCCTAGACTGGAATTCTCAGTCCCTCCTCCTCCTCAATCAAATAATGACTCTCATGCTAGCGATGGCATGATTGGCACAACAGACACGAAATCGACAAAGGCTACATCTAAAAAGGCCCGTAAGATTTCCGGTCAAAATGAAAAAGAGGAACTTCTTGCCTCGGAAGTAAATGCCGTATCGACAGATAAAGGCAAAGAAACCAAGCAACCAGGGGGCAAGAAGAAAGGAAAAGGGAAGAAGAAGAAACAGGAAGAGTCATCACCTGAAAAATCTTCTGCAAACCCTCCTGGAAATAGGGAACCAAGAAATCCATGCTTTATATGCGATGAGGATCATTGGACCGCAAATTGTCCACACAGAGCTGAGCTTAAAAAATTCTTCAAGAATTCAAAAACCTCGGCAGTATTGGCTGATCCGTTTCCAAATCCAGGAACAAATCTAGTTGACAGTGGAAATTCTTCCCCATCTCAAGTACTGATGTTCTCGGTTTCCAAACAGCAAAATGATGCTTTGATATTGACAAGGAACAAAGATTATGGGAATCCACAACTGTCGAAAAACAAGGATAAAGATCAACCTAGTAGTTCGACAACAACATCGACAAAAGTTGCGCCACCCATCATTCCTGATTTGACAATAAAACCGCCAAAGGGAGTAGTACACAAGTCGATGTTTAATCCTCATGCCAGAGCAGCACACCATTATAATATAGTGGAAGATTTGGCCCAATCACCATCCGCTATGTTGACTCTTGAGGTACTACAAAATTTCCCATCCCAAAAGCAAGCTCTATTATCAGCCATCGGTGGGATAGACCCAAAGGATTCCAATCTTATATCCTTTGATCATAAAGGATACGATCCTCAATTACTAGCTCAACTAGCTTTCCTCATTCAAGTGAAAGCCCTCAACAAAACTATTCATCGAATGATTATTGATGAGGGGGCATCTACATGTATTATGTTGATGAGTTGCTAGAAAACTTTAGGATCTCCAACCCTGTCGTGATCTTCGACGACATTAAAAGCATTTGACAGATGAACATATACCCCCTATGGTATTCTAAGTAACTTGAAGGTGGAACTAGGAGGGAAAACAGTAGGTAATCGACGGAAATCTCGATTACAACATCCTACTGGGAAGACCGTGGATATATGCTATGGCTGCTGTTTTGTCGACCTATTTTAGGAAGATTGCATTTCCCTTTCAAGGAGGGATTACAATCGTCGATCAACAAAACTTCCTCCCCAATGGTTCTCAAGTTACGGGAAGCATTCCAATGGTCCATGGAAGCCCCCATTCACTTCAAAATATCAGAGTAGGTCTACTAAAAGACCTTATATTAATGGGAACTTTTGCCCTTTCACCTCTAATCAATTTGGCGGAAGTAGGATCGGTAGGAACCTGCAATATGATATCTTCAAAAAAGATCTCAGAAAACGATATCGACATGGATCATGCGCAGGTTTTTCCTCCAAGCCCAACAAAAATATTGTAGCAATCAATGTTCCTAGCATGGGAGGCAAACCCAAATCAACGCTCATCAAGCGTTTGGATAGATAGGTCTAAGGAACATGGCACCCCTTCAGATCCTTGGTCGAGAGTGCATGTCACCGACGAAGGAATTGTTCAATTAATGGTAATTGAAGGGGCACCATGGGAAGATTACCACCATCATTACCTTCTTCCGGATTGTGAAGAAAAAAACTCCTGATGACCTTTATCATCCTTCAGTTTTTGATTTTCTATCAAATACTGTAAACACGGTGGATTCAGAGCGAAACTTTTCCAACATTGAAGAGACTATCACCATAAATATCTCGACCAAAACAGATGTTGTAGAGAATATTTATGTTGGCAAATGCTTTTCTCCTTTAGAACTAGAAATATATAACGCTCTTTTTCGCGAATTCAAAGATGTCTTTGCTTGGTCATAATATGAAATGCCAGGCATTGACTTGAGTATCATTGAACACGAAATCAAGATGTATCCAGATGTCAAACCAGTACGACAATGGCTACGGCAGGTGCACCCCAAGAAAGCCGCTGCCATTAAGGCAGAAGTTGAAAAATTTCTCCACGCTGCTTTCATTTACCCAGTTCCTCTAACCGATTGGGTATCGAATATTGTCCTTGTTATGAAAAAACAAGGAACAATTAGAGTGTGTGTCGATTATAGGGATGTAAATCAAGCTTGTCCAAAAGACAACTACCCTACACCCTTCATCGACCAGATAATTGATGAATGTGCCAGATGTGAAATATTTTCATTTATGGATGGATTTTCCGGGTATAATCAAATAAATATCCGCCCACAGGACCAGTCAAAGACTACATTTATTTGTCCGTGGGGCACATTCGCATATCAAAAATTACCCTTTGGTTTAAAGAACGCAGGGGCAACATTTCAGAGGGCAATGAATTATGCCTTCCATGACATCAAAAACATCGTTCAACCATACCTCGACGACCTTCTGGCTCATTCGCGAAAGCGGACTGATCATCCGCAGCATTTAAGAGCGATATTTCTACGCTACCGACACTACAAGATACGACTCAATGCACACAAATGTTTATTTTGTGTCAGTTCGGTTCGTTTACTTGGCTTTGTAGTCTCGAAAGACGGGATTTGTCTCGACCCATGTAAGGTTCAGGCAATCATAAATTTGCCTCCACCTTCGAATTTGCTTCAGATTCAGAAACTCCAAGGGAAAGAAAACTTTCTGAGGAGGTTCATTCCAAATTACGCCGAACTTGCTAAAGGTTATACACGTCTTTTGAAAAAGGAAGTACCCTTTGTCTGGGATCAGGTTGCGCAAGCTTCCTTTGATGATTTAAAAGAATCCCTAATGAAAGCATCATTAATGTACGCTCCTAATTATCAAAAAGATTTTAACCTATATCTGGCTTTAGTTCAAGAAGACAACAGAATTGAATATCCTATATATTATTTAAGTAGGAACTTAAATGATACAGAAAGCAAATATTCTTATGTTGAAAAGCTAGCGCTCGCAGTTGTTCAAGTGATACAGAGATTTCAACACTATTCCTCTTTCGAAAAACTACCATTCTGTCAGATTGCAACCCCATGACTTATATATTGCCTCGACAGTTGCTAGGGGGAAAATATTCAAAATGGATAGCAATTCTACAAGAGTTTGATCTGGAATTTGTAAAATCCAAGTCAAAGAAAGCTCTGCTTTTCGCAGAATTATTATGCGATCTCCCATCGTCGTCCAACAATGAAACATCCGAAGAAACGATCGTAGACGAAAATTTGTTTATGATATCTTCAAGGAATCTGTGGTATGGAGATATAATCATTTATCTCCAAACCCAAAAATATAGGCCAAATACCTCTCACTCTGAACAAAAACGTATTCGATACCAAGCAAAAGACTACATGATCGTTGGTGATACACTTTATCATCGTGGTATCGATACAGTTCTAAGAAGGTGACTCGACCATGAGGAGGCCTAAAAAGTCCTGAATGATTGCCATTCAAGCGCGAGTGGGGGGCATCAATTCGGTTATGCTACAACGCAAAAATTTTTACGAGCAAGATACTTCTGGCCAACAACGTTCAAAGATTGCATAACCGCAGTCAGAAGTTTCCATGCTTGTCAAATTTTCGATAGCAAAACCGAAAGACCATGCACACCTCTGCAACCAATAGTTGCTATCGGGCCATTCACCAAATGGGGCATCGAATTCATGAAATGTAACCCCACCTCGACCGGAGGGCATGGGTATACCATAGTCGCAGTTGACTATTTTACCAAATGGGCCGAGGCGATGCCTACATTAGATAATACTGGTGAAACAACTGCCCTCTTCTTTTTCAATCATGTAGTCGCCAGATTCGGCATCCCAAAAGCTATAGTCACAGAGCATGGATCGCATTTTCGCAATCACATGATGGTCGAATTAGCTGCCAAATTAGGGTTGTCTCACGACAGCTCTACTCCATATTACCCGCAAGCCAACGGACAAGTTGAAGCAATCAACAAAGTCCTGAAGCGCATGCTACAAAGGATGATTGGAGTTCACAAAAGAAGTTGGCACCTAATCCTGTACTCAGCCTTGTGGGATTACTGAACATGGGTATGGAATGCAACCGGGTTTACACCTTTCCAACTGGTATATGGCCTGGAAGCAGTCTTACCAGTCCAGTGTGAAATCTCATCCCTCAAACTCGCAATTGACCTTCTCCCCGGGACTTCAGAAGAGGAGGCTCGTTTCTTGGAACTAATCCAATTAGATGAAACCCGTCGTGATGCCTCTTTAGCTAATGAAGCCCATAAGAAACAAGTCAAGGCGCAGTTCGACAAGAATGTCAAACCCCGTGTCTTCTCAGAAGGTGACTTGGTCTTGCTTTATGACCAAGAATCTGATAAATTGGGGGCAGGTAAATTCAAGACTTTATGGATGGGCCCCTATGTTTTTAAGCGAGTGTTAGCAAAATGGGCCTACGAGTTAATGGATTATGACGAGATTCCACCGCTACAACCTCGTAACGGGTTGTACCTCAAGCGTTACTATGCGTGATTCAGTATAGTAACCTATATGCTTTTGTTATGTTTTTGTTTTCGCCAAAGTATTTGTTTTGGTAAAGTAATCCACTTTTTAGATTTATTGCAGATGTCAAACCTATTGGAGTCATGTGTTGGATATGCCAACGGAGCGAGTCATAGTTCACGGAACCTATCTTCCGCGGCTTGGGCCATTTTTTATCCAAGCGGCGAGTTAGTAAGTTTCAGAGGGGTATGTATTGGTCGATCAACGAATAACATCGCTAAATATACCGCGTTGATAGAACTTCTCTATGATGCCATCACACATGGTAAACACCGACTGATTGTCAGGTTAGACTCACAACTCGTCATACTACAACTCACTGGTATCTACTCTGTCCCAAATCCAGCTATTTATCACATGTTCCTAAGGGTTAAGATTTTGGAAAGGCAATTTGATTTTATTCAATATCAGCATATTTCTAGAACCTTAAACACATTAACTGACTCATTGGAAAATTATGTGTTAGATAGACATTTGTAACATTTATAAAAAGAAGCATACCATCAATATTTGCATTTGGATCATGTAACTTAACCAAAATAAAACTTTGAAAATAAAAAATATATATATAATTGTTTATGGTTTACACATAATGATCTGTAACCAAGACAAAATTGGTCAAATGACCCAAAACTCAAAATGCTAGGGGGCACCCTAGTCTAATGATGCTCGTGATAGCAAGCCACAGCCTGTGCAATCATGCGTAAGAGCCGAGTCCATCATCTTGGCACACTAGTAGCATGTCGCTGCAAACTCAAGGGCAGCTCGTCAGTCCTCACATCTGGAATACCAAGAGTGAGGCCCTCAACCTGGTCCTGTAATGCTGTGAGAGTCTCGGCCACATCGAGGTCGCAAAGGATAGCCCTTCCAACTGCCTCTCCTACTAGGGCGGCAGCTGGCACTCTCAGGCGTACTACTAGCCGAACGAGACCAACATATGCATGAACACATGAGTTTGGTTAGTCTTGATAGAATAAAGCACAAGGACATTATAAAAGAAAAATGATAAACAGGAATCTGGTCAAAGAATTTACTAATGGCACCCCACTGTTCACCAGCTGGCAGTACTAAATCTGGGTCACCCGGAAAGTCCATACCAGCATATGGATACTCGGAATAAACCATCTCGTGGTGATCAAACCACCCGAAGAAGGTATCAGAAAAGGAAATCTGAGACTGACCAACATGCCTAGACATATGGTCGACCCATCTTTGCATACGTGGTTCAGTCAGTGAAGGTAAATCGAGTGCAATATACTGTGGCTGCATCAGTGGTATCTTTTCCAAGGCAAAGGCGGTCAAAATAGAACCATACCCAAAGTTCTTCAACCTCCCACTCTTCACCTTCGTCAACTGTTCTTTCATCACAAGAAGTACTTCATCGCACCAGTTGAACACCTTCGGTTGGAGACATTCCAAGGCATACTGCATATAAGATCAGTTGGCTACATGAAGAGCCGCACCACCAACCATCCTACTAAAAGTGAACAGAATAGTCTTGAGGGACCTGTCAGTGACATCACGGATGATGATCTTGTCGTCTTTACTCGGATGAGATCCCTCTCTGCAATACTGGCGAACATAATCTCTCACAGATTCACCTCCTCGGACCGAACCTGATAAAGAGAAGGGGGCACCCCGCCTCGACAAGCCAGTCAAGAAATAGATGTCCACTACAGTCAAGGGGATGGATTTTCCCCTAATCTGGAACACTTGGCTGGTAGGATCCCAAGCATCGAGAAAATACTGCAGCAAGTTGATTTGTTGTCTCATGCTAGAAATGCGGAAAAACTTCAGCAAGCCACAGTTCTGCAGTGCGTTTGCTGTAACTGGATCATGTAAAGTAAGCATGTCCTCTTCTTCATGCTCACATTCTGGCCATGTAATAGTCATCTTGCTCCAAAAATCTCTGAAAACAAACAAGAGAAGAGTTAGATCCTGATTTTGATAAGAGACAGGAAAATTTTCCATCAAAAACTGTGCATAAACTTCCTTCCTTGCGCCCATCGCACATACAGTAGTGTTCTAGGTGTGTTGCATGTCAGTTAGCCAGTAGACAGGCTAACATCCAATGCACCTTTCGATGCACAAGGGGTGCGCTGAAGCCAAGGCATGTTTTTCAAACCCCAGAGGCTCATAAAAACCAGGAATCAAGCTCAGAATGCAAAATGGAAAGCATGAAATGAAAGAGATCAAGTTTAGCTCCTACCTGGTCTAGACGGCGCCGAGAATCGTCCACAAAATCTCCCGGAATTAGCTGATGAAAATCGAGGGGGAAAAAGCACCTCCAAAGCTCCAACAAACCAAAGTTCAAATGAAATGGTAAAATGAGAGGTAAAAGCACTTTTACATTACTTTTTACGTAATTCGAGTAAAATATTAGTGTTCTAACTCATTTTTTCAAACATATATTGTTCATTTCTAACTAGTTTGATGAAGCAATTGAAAATGCAGTACAATCTTTGAAACAACGAAGCTATTTATGGTAAAGTCAAGAAATGACCGTTGATAGAGCAGTTTTAGCACATAGTTCAAGCTCGTTAAAAAATAAACATAAGTCATGAGAAAATGTTTCTCCCCGCGTTTAAGCTCATTAAAAAATGAACTATTTCCTGGTAAATAACCATCGTGAATGTAGTACTTCAGCCTTTAAAGCCTTGGTCGTATTCTCATCATCACCTCCACTCTGTATTGGCCGATCATTCACCTCCATTTAATTGTTTACCCCTTTTTGAGGAACAGCTACGAAGAGTGATCCCACTAGCCATCCTTGTAACACTGCTGTGATTGGAAAATTCCAAACCTTACCTGGAATCAGCTGCTACCCAATTTTATCACTCGTTCCTCAAAAGACGAGTCTCCTTTAATCTCTTTTCAACTGGCTCATAAAATTTGAAAAGATTGCCGAGCCATTGGCCTCTCCAGCTCGTTAAAGGGACCGGAAGTGCTATCCCGCCTTTAGATTTTAATCTTTTTGGACCTGAGGGATTATTACACAAAAAGATCGAGCACTTGTTTTGTTCGTCTTGTTAAAAGTATCGAAAATTAATCCCTTCTGTATTGTTTTATACTTTTTCGGACTTAAGGGATTAGATGACGAAAAAGGAAATTTGCAGTTTCCTTTACGTCCCTTCTCATACTGTCTAAAATTGAAAAGGGTCGAGTTATCTTTGTCGTTAAACTTGTTAAAACTTAATAGCGACAAACTTGTCCATAGCATACAAGAAGGAGTTTCACTATCGATAGGCTCGTTAAAACATAGCGATGGGTTTGCCCGAAGGGAAAATTATAGAACAAGGATATGTTATCGTCCTCAAGCTTGAAAAAAATAAAGAGGTATTGGTAAGCAATGACTGGGGAAAAAATGGGAAGAAAACTTGAAGAAACTTTGTTGGTAGCAAGTCGCTCTTGAACATGACACTTTCACTCCGCATGCAAGTCGGGATGGGCTGTTTCATTCACCGGTCACATCGCCATGTTCCCATCACACCATCCACATTTGGGGTTAATGCTACCAATCCATCACGTCAGTGTCGCCGATATGTTCAAGAGAAGTCATTCAGAGAATTCACCTATGTCTCACCTGCTACAATACATTTACACTCCATTCTTTCATGACCGCCACCCTGAACCTTATGCCATCAAGTCGTTTTCGCCCTCCATTAAAATCATTTGCTCTGTTCCGTGTCATTGATGTGGGATTCATTAAGGCCCTCCTGTGATGGATCGCTTCTTGTCGACATCAGCTCATTATCCAAGAAGTCAATCTAGGAACACCCCGTTCAGTACTTTGAAGCTTGCATGCCTCAATGGAAAATTTCTCACTTCCGGTGACAGGTTTACATCAATGGCCTCTGACCGAAAAATTTTGTGTGGTGTTCGACGCCAAGTCCTTTATTCACACCATGTGAATTGTACTGCAGTACCTTGAGGGTCATTATCATTATCGGTGATTCCTCTCGTGCCTGTAATCAGGCGATGTCTTTCTATGTTCGACTCCAGAAATTCTCTCACATGGATAGACTTGTACTTCGAGTGAAGATCAAATGAGATTGAAGACCCTGGATCTAGTTTGATCCATCCGGGCTGCAATATATGTTCAGTGAAATAAAGACATCAAATGTACATTATTGCTACACAGATAATCATGCAATCAAAGGGATGATGACTCTACCAGAATCATCGGTCTACACTCAGACGATTGTCTGTCCTATGTACATGAAAATGAATTTATAAAGCTGAGCATGGGAATGCCCGACTCAGCTAGATCATGAAAATATTATGAAGATAATGTATTGTATTGTATCTTATTACAGGTCTCCTCCTAGCTTGAAAGAACTTTGGATCCTCATAATAAAGCATTTCACCGGAAATCAAAAGATTAACGACCTCATGCTTTAGGGGGCAATTGTTATAGACATTTTTGGGCACTGCAACCCCAAGCATGAAATGTCCATAAACTAAGGGCTCCTAAGTCCCTAAAAGTGTTGTTCTAACCCGTAAAGGAACAAGGTCAACTGATTACAGCTTCTCCCAGAAGTTCTCCATGAAAAACTACTCAAAACTTGTCAAAACAGGATCATTTCAGCTGCTCCATAGGCAAAGTGCATTGCATCTCACCTAAGTACACTCTGTGGGTGCGATGGGCGAGAAGTGACAAATGGAAGTGTCATTCCACGAGGTGGAGAGGCATGGAATATTCCCGAAACTTCTCCTGTGACACTTGCCTCTCTGAATTCGACCAAGGATGAGTAAGAGATCATCAATCTCCAAGTGGAAGCAATAACTATCAGAGGGAAGACACTAATCAAATCACAAGTTGACTCATCTCCCTTACATATATCTACATATGGATCCCTCATCCCAGAGATCCAGAGGCTGGAATTTTGCATCTTGTAAGGAATTGATCTTGGTTTCTTCAGACAACATCATAGTGTTGGGTGATCTAAGCTTTGTATGAGGTGAAGAAGGGCTTACTTGCTGAGAGGATGATGCTGGGTCAGAAGAACTGGTTGTAACTCCCTTGGCTCTTTCTTGGTTATCAATAAAATCTATTCAAGTTTTCCTCCATACTCTTGTGTCATTTATGTTTTATGCATTTGTATGGTCAATTTACATCTGATCCTAGATTTTTTATGATTATAGATCCATGTTCTTGTATAGTGTTATGCTATTGTGATCCTACAGGTACTCTATGAAGCTGGGCGTACACGGGAGAAAGTAGCGAAAGACTATCAAGAGAGAGAGGAATCGAACTAGGAGATTAGCGCAAGACAGAGGTTGGTCTTCTTTGTTCTTCTCTCATCTTTATTTCATAAAGGAAAAACGAAAGTAGCTTTACTTTGTTTGTTTCTAAGGTAGCTACCACACCTTAGTGGGATAAGCAGTTCTGTGTAGACACTTTTCGCTGTAACACTCAAATCTTAGGTAAATATCTCAATCTCACTTAAATATGGAAATCATATTTATAGAATATATTTCTAAATTTATGAAATTATATATTTTGTAATATTAATTTGAAGTTACAGATGTAATAACAAGTATATAAAAGAGTTTAAAATTTTGCAATTTATTAATCATAATAATTAAATATATAAAAAGTGGCAGTGGCTGTTGTAAATAATTTTAATTAAATCTAATTTAAATAGTTGAAAATTTTGTTTTTTTTTTTTTAATTTTAAATATTTATAAAAAAATGAAAAATTAAATTTCAAAATTAGAGCCAAGTGGTATAAAAAACAAAAAAATGACATTACTACTAGGTAACTCTTGTTAATATAAATGAATATTAAATATTAAATATCAGATTAATAGTTACTATTAATCATAATCACTTATCTTAATATAATTTATTTAAAAAATTATGAGAATAATAATGATGGTATTTATAATTATAATATATTAATTCCTATATAAATTAATTAATATAATTGAATTATCAAATACATAAATATTATAATTTGATATATTTTAGTAATTAAACTAGTATTTAATATATATTAAAAGGTATATATATATCCTTTTAATATATATATCTATATATAGTATTAATATTTTTTTATGATAGGTATACAAATATATTATTTAAATAAATAATAAATGTATGTAAATATATTATAAACTTGATAAATATATTATATGATTTGTGAATATGTATCATTATAAGATTTGTTGTTATTGTTGTTAACATTGATTATTGGGTGGAATTATTGTGATCCTTCCCATTCAAGATGGTGGAGGAGCTTTATGACAAGGGATAAAAAAAGTTTCCCTATGGGATTTGCGACTAAGTGGAAGGAACAACATCTCATTGTGTCAACCACTCAATTGCCCTATAAAGAGACAAGGAGACAAAATAGAGTAACTATGTTGTATTCTTAAGTGAATACATAGTGTGGGCTAATTAGTTGCGAAAAACCTCTCTCTTGCCTTTGGGCTAAGGAGAGGGCCTATTTCTTTGTCTATGTGGGCCTCAATGCCCAAAATTTTATAGCTAATTGGGGTTTTAGCTAGTGATTGGGCGTAATTATTGTTATCTTTTGCACATACATTCAAATCCATCCTAGTGACATGATAAGCTATAATGTCTATATAATTATTGTTGTAATGGTTTCATGCCTATGGATATTGTTGTATTAGAATAAAGCCTCATGAACTCTTAAATGAACTCTTAAATGAACACACGTGTAGAGTATCCTAGTCCCAACAACTTCATACTCGCCCTCCACATAATCTACACATCATGAATTATATTTACTTCTCTATATTTAATATTACATAAAACATATGAGTTATATTTACTTCTCTTTCTATCTATATATATATGAATTTTAATATACATAATATTTAAAAAATTTAATAAATAACTAAATATTTCAAAATAGATTAGTAAATATATAAACATCACGATTATAGGAGGTCATAAATCACTTTAATATCACATCAATTTACATATTTATTTATAGTTTAATAAATGAAATCATTGTTTCTTTTATAATTTTTTCATTTCAAATTTTATTGTAACCTTGTGAAATCGGTATCTTTATTAACTTGTTTCCCATCCCACATCTGAACATGATTGAATTAACGCTTTTATTTTTCTTTATGGAAGAATATGCAGGGTGATTTTCCACTCATTGTTGGGTTTTAAGCACTGGAAAATTTATAAAATAATTCCAGTTCCATGCATCATATTGATCATCCCAAATCCTTTTGAAACTATTAGTATAATCACATTAACTAGTTGCATATTATTTATGCTTTAATCTTGAAGTAAGGGCTAGATCAAACGATTAAAATCCCTATTCATAATGGTTTTCATCGATATCGATTGAAGAAATTAATGATGTTTAGTTCTAAAATGTAAGTCCGGTAATTAGTACTAAGAATGTTATTAGTGCTCGATGGTAAATAATAATACAAAGTATGAGATAAGAAGGTGTTGAAGCTTCGAAATTTGTTGCGACAATATGGGGGATAACCACTCTATGTGGATCTTAAAAGCAATTCATATTTCGTTTGGTATAGTGGTTTTGACTAGGGATAATGGGATGACTTTACCAAAGAGGATTGATTTGATAATGTTGTTACTATGATATAAGATGTAACAGGGAATGATTCAACTAAGTATAATCTAATCTAAATAATAAACACATGCATATAACTTAACCTAACATTTTCTGACTATAAATATACCCATGAATAAAATAAGGTATGCGATCTACAAAGATATCTCAAAGAAATTGGTAATAAAGAACATTCAACTAGCAAAAGAAATGAAATCTTTTAATGATATTCTGGATAAATAGTTAGAAAAAAGAATTGAGAAAAATATATCGCATATAGTAATTGTTCATGTATTCAAATGGAATCAGAGCTAAAAAAATCATACAAACATGCAATAATGTAGAGATATAACTCATATTTTCATATATAAAACAATCAAGAGAAAGAGTATTTCTAATGTATAAATAAAGCACAATCATATGATAAAAGTACCATATATGAAAGGTACTGCTCACGGTCTTAGCAATATTGATCAAATTTCATTCAATTGAATATACTCTAAGAGTACAGAAGTGTAATTTCACTAGAGCATGCTCCTATTCAAAGAAAAATAGATCATGTTCCAATAATTTCATCAAAACCTTCCAAAAAATACAGAAGTGTAATGTCTTGAAATGTTTTTTTGATAAAATTATGGACCCCTCTCTAATTGCATTAGAGGGGTTTAAATAATAAAATACGCGCCTCAAAAATATATTATCACAAAAAAGCTGAGGAGGTTTCAAACAACCTTCCTCAAATTTGAATCTATCATAGTTAGAATAATATGTGAGGTTTTAGTTTTTTTAATTAATGTTAAATGATCTAATGGATGGTGGTTGAATTGATTTCTATATGTTTTTAAGAAAATTATTGATTGTTGGAATTATGAGGTTTTAGGGAGGAGAAACATCATATCGTGTACATTCATATTGGGGGATATATATTGAGGAAAAAATGACATAATATATTGAGCATATAATAGGGGTAATTTGTTTTTATATTGGCATGTATAAAAAATGGATATTAATGTTAATGAAAAAATATAAAGGGGTATAAAGAAAATGTTAATGAAAAAATAGATCTCTAAAATATCTAGTGAAAGTAGGGTTTTTTTATTTGGGAAGGTATATTGGGTTTGTATTGGTATGGGATTCAATAATGTGATTTTTAGAGGTGTTTTCCAATATGTAGTCAAATTAGGGCTATTGTTTAATATTCCTTGAATGGACGTGGTATGTCAACAATTCATTAAGGGAAGCCCCTGTGGTTGGATTGAATTTTACGTGTATAAGAAGCCTAAAATTTTTCTTCCTAACTTGATCTCAAAAAATATTTAGAATTTCCTGAGTATTGTGGAGGTGGATTTTCAATGTAATTTAGTAAAAGAATTTTGAGGTCTAAAATGGGCCTCCTAAAGAAAATAATAAAATAAAAGAATACGAGTTAGGAACTTTTAAATGAAAAGAATGAAAATTATAATTTTTATTGTATGTTTTACCTATCTCATTATAAATTTACTCAAATTTCAACTGTAGACACTCATTCTACATCCAAGGGTGTGTTTTTTTTTAGTTGGCATACATCGATACAAATTGAAAATATATGCAAAAATATGTTTCTTGAAATACATTTTCAATATTTCTTGATGTGGGTCTACTCAAAATTTTGTAGAGTTCGCACTCTCTAGATGTGGAATCTAAATCCACTTCTAATGTGATCGAAATTTGTGAAAAGAATGAAATGAAATACATATTTATAACCAAAACACATTGATATAATGAAACCTCGTTTTTATTAATAAATGGAAAATTATGAAACTATAAAAAGGTTGAATGAAAACAAAGTAGCTCAATTTCTGGTACTTTGGCATACCTCAAATCTTAGGTAAATATCTCAATCTCACTTAAATATGGAAATCATATTTATAGAATATATCTCTAAATTTATGAAATTATATATTTTGTAATATTAATTTGAAGTTACAGATGTGAGAACAAGTATATAAAAGAGTTTAAAATTTTGCAATTTATTAATCATAATAATTAAATATATAAAAAGTGCCAGTGGCTGTTGTAAATAATTTTAATTAAATCTAATTTGAATAGTTTAATTTTTTTTAATTTTAAATATTTATAAAAAAAATGAAAAATTAAATTTCAAAATTAGAACCAAGTGATATAAAAAACAAAAGAATGACATTACTACTAGGTAACTCTGGTTAATATAAATGAATATTAAATATTAAATATCAGATTAATAGTTACTATTAATCATAATCACTTATCTTAATATAATTAATTTAAAAAATTATGAGAATAATAATGATGGTATTTATAATTATAATATATTAATTCCTATATAAATTAATTAATATAATTAAATTATCAAATACATAATGTTATAATTTGGTATATTTTAGTAATGTAAACGAGTATTTAATATATATATATATATATATATATATATATATATATATATATATATTTAATATTATTTTACGATAGGTATACAAATATATAATTTAAATAAATACTAAATATATGTAAATATATTATAAACTTGATAAATAAATTATATGATTTGAGAATTGTATCATTATAAGATTTGTTGTTATTGTTGTTAACATTGATTATTGGGTGGAATCATTGTGATCTTTCCCATTCAAGATGGTGGAGGAGGTTTATGACAAGGGATAAAAAAAGTTTCCCTATGGGATTTGCGACTAAGTGGAGGTAACAACGTCTTATTGTGTCAACCACTCAATTGTCCTATAAAGAGACAAGGAGCCAAAATAGAGTAACTATGTTGTATTCTTAAGTGAATCTATAGTGTGGGCTAATTAGTTGCGAAAAACTTCTCTCTTGCTTTTGGGCTAAGGAGGGGGCCTATTTCTTTCTCGATGTGGGCCTCAATGCCCAAAATTTTATAGTTAATTGGGGTTTTAGCTAGTGATTGGGCATAATTATTGTTATCTTTTGCACATACGTTCAAATCCATCCTAGTGACATGATAAGCTATAATGTCTATATAATTATTGTTGTAATGGTTTTGATGCTTATGGATATTGTTGTATTAGAATAAAGCCTCATGAACTCTTAAATGAACATACATGTAGAGTGTCCTAGTCCCAACAACTTCATACTCACCCTCCACATAATCTACACATCATGAATTATATTTACTTCTCTTTCTATATATATATATATATAAATGAATTTTAGTATACATAATATTTAATAAATTTAATAAATAACTAAATATTTCAAAATAGATTAGTAAATATATAAACATCACGATTATCGGAAGTCATAAATCACTTTAATATCACATCAATTTGCATATTTATTTATAGTTTAATAAATGAAATCATTGTTTCTTTTACAATTTTTACATTTCAAATTTTATTGTAACCTTGTGAAATCGGTATCTTAACTTGTTAATTAGTAAATATATAAACATCACGATTATCAGAAGTCATAAATCACTTTAATATCACATCAATTTGCATATTTATTTATAGTTTAATAAATGAAATCATTGTTTCTTTTATAATTTTTTCATTTCAAATTTTATTGTAACCTTGTGAAATCAGTATCATTATTAACTTGTTTCCCATCCCACATCTAAACATGATCGAATTAATGCTTTTATTTTTCTTTATGGAAGAATATGCAGGATGATTTTCCACTAATTGTTGGGTTTCAAGCACTGGAAAATTTATAAAATAATTCCAGTTCCATGCATCATATTGATCATCCCCAGTAAGTGCGAAATCCTTTTGAAACTATTAGTATAATCACATTAACTAGTTGCATATTATTTATGCTTTAATCTTGAAGTAAGGGCTAGACCGAACGATTAAAATTCCTATTCATAATGGTTTTCATCGATATCGATTGAAGAAATTAATGACGTTTAGTTCTAAAATGTAAGTACGGTAATTAGTACTAAGAATGTTACTAGTGCTCGATGGTAAATAACAATACAAAAGTATGAGATAAGAAGCTGTTAGAAGCTTCTAAATTTGTTGCGACAATATGGGGGATTGTGGATCTTAAAACCAACTTATATTTCGTTTGGTATAGTGGCTTTGACAAGGGATAATGGGATGATTTTACCAAAGAGGATTGATTTGATAATGTTGTTACTATGATATAGGATGTAACAGGGAATGATTCAACTAAGTATAATCTAATCTAAATAATAAACACATGCATATAACTTAGTCTAACATTTTCTGACTATAAATATACCCGGGAATAAACTAAGGTATGCGATCTACAAAGATATCTCAAAGAAATTGGCAATAAAGAACATTCAACTGCCAAAAGAAATGAAATCGTTTAATGATATTTTGGATAAATAGTTAGAAAAAAAAATTGAGAAAAATATATCGCATATAGTAATTGTTCATGTATTCAAAATGGAATCAGAGCTAAAAAATCATACGAACATGCAATAATGTAGAAATATAACTTACATTTTCATATATAAGACAATCAAGAGAAAGAGTATTTCTAATGTATAAATAAAGCAAAATCATATGATAAAAGTACGATATATGAAAGGTCCTGCTCACGGGCTTAGCAATATTGATCAAATTTCATTCAATTGAATATACTCTAAGAGTACAGAAGTGTATTTTCACTAGAGCATGCTCCTATTCAAAGAAAAATAGATCATGTTCCAATAATTTCATCAAAACCTTCCAAAAAATACAGAAGTGTAATGTCTTGAATTTTTTTTTTTGATAAAGTTATGGACCCCTCTCTAAAAGCATTAGAGGGGTTCAAATACTAAAATACGTGCCTCAAAAATATATTATCACAAAAAAAGCTGAGGAGGTTTCAAACAACCTTCCTCAAATTTGAATCTATCATATTTGGAGTAATATGTGAGGTTTTAGTTTTTTTTTAATTAATGTCAAATGATATAATGGATGGTGGTTAAATTGGTTTCTAGATGTTTTTAAGAAAATTATTGGTTGTTGGATTTATGAGGTTTTAGGGAGGAGAAACATCATATCATGTACTTCCATATTGGGGGATATATATTGAGGAAAAAATGACATCATATCTTGAGCATATAATAGTGGTAATTGGTTTTTATATTGGCATGTATAAAAAATGGATATTAATGTTAATGAAAAAATATAAAGGGGTATAAAGAAAATGTTAATGAAAAAATAGATCTCTGAAATATCTAGTGAAAGTAGGGGTTTTTTATTTGGGAAGGTATATTGGGTTCGTATTGGTATGGGATTCAATAATGTGATTTTTAGAGGCGTTTTCCAATATCTAGTCAAATTAGGGCTATTGTTCAATTTTCCTTGAATGGATGTGGTATGTCAGCACTTCATTGACGGAAGCCCCCGTGGTTGGATTGAATTTTACGTGTATAAGCAGCTTAAAATTTCTCTTACTAACTTGATCTCAAAAAATATTTAGAATTTCCTAAGTAATGTGGAGGTGGATTTTCAATGTAATTTAGTAAAAGAATTTTGAGGTCTAAAATGGGAATCCTAAAGAAAATAATAAAAAAATAAAATACGAGTTAAGAACTTTTAAATGAAAAGAATGAAAATTATAATTTTTATTGTATGTTTTACCTATCTCATTATAAATTTACTCAAATTTCAAGTGTAGACACTCATTCTACATCCAAGGGTGTGCATTTTTTTAGTTGGCATACATCGATACAAATTGAAAATATATGGAAAATATGTTTCTTGAAATACATTTTCAATATTTCTTGATGTGGGTCTACCCAAAATTTTGTAGAGTTCGCACTCTCTATATGTGGAATCTAAATCCACTTCTAATGTGATCCAAATTTGTGAAAGGAATGAAATGAAATATATATTTATAACCAAAACACATAGATATAATGAAACTTGGTTTCTATTAATAAATGGAAAATTATGAAACTATAAAAAGGTTGAATGAGAACAAAGTAGCTCAACTTCTGGTACTTTGGCATACCTCAAATCTTAGGAAAATATCTCAATCTCACTTAAATATGGAAATCATATTTATAGAATATATCTCTAAATTTATGAAATTATATATTTTATAATATTAATTTGAAGCTACAGATGTAAGAACAAGTATATAAAAGAGTTTAAAATTTTGCAATTTATTAATCATAATAATTATATATAATTATTATGACCTTTCTAGCCTTTTACAATGCCATAATTATAGTGAACTCGGGAGGCTTCTCTCCAAGCTTTTTGAGCATCGGAATAACATCTTAAATCAAAATAAATAATTTGTCTTTTTAGGTCCGATAGATCATTATTTGGTCTCAGTGGACGTTAACAACCATCATCATCATCATCATCATCATATAAAATGCGGCAGTCGCTGTTGTAAATAATTTTAATTAAATCTAATTTAAATAGTTTAAAAATAGTTTTTTTTTTTTTTTTTTTTTTTAAATGAAAAATTGAATTTCAAAATTAGAGCCAAGTGGTATAAAAAACAAAAGAATGACATTACTACTAGGTAACTCTTTGTTAATATAAATGAATATTAAATATTAAATATCAGATTAATAGTTACTATTAATCATAATCACTTATCTTAATATAATTTATTTTAAAAATTATGAGAATAATAATGATGGTATTTATAATTATAATATATTAATTCCTATATAAATTAATTAATATAATTAAATTATCAAATACATAAATGTTATAATTTGGTATATTTTAGTAATATAAACTAGTATTATATATATATATATATATATATATATATATATATATATATATATATATATATATATATAATATTTTTTTATGATAGGTATACAAATATACCATTTAAATAAATAATAAATATATGTAAATATATTATAAACTTGATAAATATTTTATATGATTTGTGAATATGTATCTGTTACAGGGAAAAGTGTCTATACAGAACTGCTCTATCCCACTAAAGTGTGACAACTGCCTTAGAAACAAACAGAGTAAAGCTACTTTCGTTTTTCCTTTATGAATTATAGATAGAGAGGAACAAAAAGACCAACCTCTGTCTTGCGCTAATCTCCTGATTTGATTCCTCTCTTCCTTGATAGTCTTTCGCTACTTGTTCCCTTGCACGCCCAGCTTCACAAAGTTCCTGTAAGATAACAATAGAATAGCACTATACAAAGACATGGATCTATAATCATAAACAATCTAGGATCAGATGTAAATTGACCATACAAATGCAGCAAATATCAATGACACAAGAACATGGAGGAAAACTTGAATAGCTTTTATTGATAAATAAGAAAGAGCCAAGATGAGTTACAACCAGTTGTTCTGACCCAGCATCAACCTATCAGCAAGGAAGCCCCTCTCCACCTCATAAAAAGCTTAGATCACTCAACTATCTGATGTTTGTCTCAACAAACCAACAACAATTCCTTACAATATGAAAAATTCCAGCCTCTGGATCTCTGAGATGAGGGATCCATATATAGATATCTGTAATGGAGATGAGTCAGCTTATGATTTGATTAGTGTCTTCCCTCTGATAGTTCTTGCTTCCACTTGGAGATTGATGATCTCTAACTCATCCTTGGTCGAATTCAGAGAGGCAAGTGTCACAGGAGAAGTTTCTGGAAGCTTCCATTGCCTCTCCACCTCGCGGAATGACACTGCCATTTTTCATTTCTCGCCCATCGTACCCCATAGAAGGGCTTTCTGAAATGCAACGCACCCACACAGTGTACTTAGGTGAGATGCAATGCACTTGGCCAGTGGAGCAGCTGAAATGATACTGTTTTGACCAATTCTGAGCAGTTTTTCATGGAGAACTTCTGGGAGAAGCTGTAATATGTTGAACTTGTTCCTTTAGGGGTTAGAACAACACTTTTATGGACTTAGGAGCCCTTGGTTTATGGACATTTCATGCTTGGGGTTGTAGGGCCCAAAAATGTCTATAACAGTTGCCCCCTAAAGCATGAGTTCGTTAATCTTTTGATGTCGGGTGAAATGCTTTATTATGAGGATCCGAAGTTCTTTCAAGCTGGGAGGAGACCTGTAATAAGATACAATACAATGCATTATCTTCATAATATTTTCATGATCTAGCTGAGGCGGGCATTCCCATGCTCAGCTTTATAAATTCATTTTCATGTACATAGGACAGACAATCGTCTGAGTGTAGACTGATGATTCTGGTAGAGCCATCATCCCTTTGATTGGATGATTACCTGTGCAGCAATGATGTACATTTAATGTCTTTATTTCCCTGAATATATATCGCAGCCGGGATGGATGAAACTAGATCCGGGGTCTTCAATCTCATTCGATCTTCACTCGAAGTACAAGTCGATCCATGTGAAAGATGTTATGGAGTCGAATATGGAAAGACATCGCCTGATTACCAGCCAATGATGTTATCTATTAACAGGCATGAGAGGAATCACTGATAATGATAATGACCCTCAAGGTACTGCAGTACAATTCACATGGTGTGAATAAAGGACTTGGCCTCGAACACCACGCAAAATCTTTCAGTCGAAGGCCATTCACATAAACCTGTCGCCAGAAGTGAGAAACTTGCCATTGAGGCATACAAGCTTCAAAGTACTGAATGGGGTGTTCCTAGATTGACTTCTTGGATAATGGGCTGATGTAGACAAGAAGTGATCCGTCACAAGAGGGCCTTAATGAATCCCACATCAATGACACGGAACGGAGCAAATGATTTTAATGGAGGTGAAAACAATCTGGTGATATAAGGTTCAAGGTGGCGGTCATGAAAAAATGGAGTATAAATGTATGGTAGTGGGTGAGACACAGGTGAATTCTCTGAATGACTTCTCTTGAACATATCGGCGACACTAACGTGATGGATTGGTAGTATTAACCCCAAATGTGGATGGTATGATGGGACCATGGTGATGTGACTGGCGAATGAAACAACCCAACCCGACTTGGATGCGGAGTGAAAGTGTCATGTTCAAGAGCGACTTGCTACCAACAAAGTTTCTTCAAGTTTTCTTCCCAATTTTTCCCCATTCATTGTTGACCAGTACCTCTTTATTTTTGTCAAGCTTGAGGAGGATAACATATGCTTGTTCTATAATTTTCCCTTCGGGCAAACCCATCGCTATGTTTTAATGAGCCTAGAGATAGTGAAACTCGTTCTCGTCTATAGACAAGTTTGTCGCTATTAAAATTTTAACGAGTTTAATGACAAAGATAACTCAGTCCTTTTCAATTTTAGAGAATCTAAAAAGGAACGTAAAGGAAACTCCAAAATTCCTTTTTCGTCATCTAATCCCTTAAGTCTGAAAAAGTATAAAATAATACAGAAGGGATGAATTTTCGATACTTTTAATGAGCCGAACAAAACAAGCGCTCGATATTTTTGTCAAAAAGATTAAAATTTAGAGGAGGGATAGCACTTCCGGTCCCTTTAACGAGCTGGAGAGGCCAATGGCTCGACAATCTTTTCATATTTTACGAGTCAGTTGAAAAGATCTTAAAGGAGACTCGTCTTTTGAGGAAGGAGTGATAAAATGGGTAGCAACTGATTCTTGGTAAGGTTTGGAATTTTCCAATCATGGTAGTGTTACAAGGATGGCTAATGACATCACTCTTCGCAGCTGTTCCTCAAAATGGGTAAACAATCAAATGGAGGTGAATGATCGGCCAATGCAAAAGTGGAGGTGACAGTGTAAACACGACCAAGGCTTTAATGGCTGAAGTACTACATTCACGATGGTTATTCACTGGGGAATAGTTCATTTTTTAATGAGCTTAAACGCGGGGGGAAACATTTTCTCATGGCTTATGTTTATTTTTTAACAAGATTGAACTATGCACTAAAACTGCTCGATTAAATGGTCTCTTTTTGACATTACCATAAATAGCTTTGTTCTTTCAAAGATTGTACTATATTTTCAATTGCTTCATCAAACTAGTCAGAAATGAACAATATACGCTTAAAAAATAAGTTAGAACACTAATATTTTACTTTGAACTACGTAAAAAGTCATGAAAAAGTGCTTTTACCTCTCATTTTACCATTTCATTTGAGCTTTGGTTTGTTGGAGATTTGGAGGTGCTTTCCCCCTTTGATTTTCATCAGCTGATTTTGGGAGATTCTGTGGACGATTCTTGGCACCGTCTGGACCAGGTAGGAGCTAAACTTGGGCTCTTTCATTTCATGCTTTCCATTTTGCATTCTGAGCTTGATTCTTGGTTTTTCTGAGCCTCTGGGGTTTGAAAAACTCGTTCTGACTTCAGCGCACCGTCTGTGTATCGAAAGGTGCGTTGGATGTTGGTTTGTTCACTGGCCATCTGACATGAAACGCACCCAGACCACTACTGTAGGTGCGATGGGCACAAAGAAGGAATTTTGTGCACAGTTTTTGATGGAAATTTTTTCTGTTTCTTACCAAAATTAGGATCTAACTCTTCTCTTGTTTGTTTTTCAGAGATATTTGGAGTAAGATGACCATTACATGGCGAGAACGAGAGCATGAAGAAGAGGACATGCTTGCCCTACATGATCCGGTTACAGTAAATGCACTGCGGAACTGTGGCGTGCTGAAGTTTTTCGCATTTCTAGCATGAGACAATAGATCAACTTACTGTAGTATTTGCTCTATGCTTGGGATCCTACCAACCAGGCATTCTAGATCAGGGGCAAATCTATCCCCTTGACTGTAGTAGACATCTATTTCTTGACTGGCTTGTCGAGGTGGGGTGCCCCCATCTCTTTATCAGGTTCAGCCCGAGGAGGTGAATCTGTGAGAGATTATGTTCGCCAGTATTGCAGAGAGAGATCTCAGCCGAGTAAAGACGGCAAGATCATCATCCGTGATGTCACTGACAGGTCCCTCAGGACTATTCTATTTACTTTTGATAGGATGGCTGGTGGTGCAGCTCTTCATGTAGCCAATCGATCTTATATGCAATATGCCTTGGAATGCGTCCAACCGAAGGTGTTCAACTGGTGCGACGCAATACTTCTTGTGATGAAAGAACAGTTGTCCAAGGTAAAGAGCAGGAGGTTGAAGAATTTTGGGTATGGTTCTATTTTGACCGCCTTTGCTTGGAAAATATACCACTGATGCAGCCGCAGTATATTGCACTCGATTTACCTTCACCTACTGAACCACGTATGCAGAGATGGGTTGACCATATGTCTAGGCACGCTGGTCAGTCTCAGATTTAATTTTCTGATACCTTCTTCAAGTGGTTTGATCGTCAAGAGATGGTTTATTCCGAGTATCCATATGCTGGCATGGACTTCCGGGGTGATCCAGATTTAGTATTGTCGGATGGCGAACAGTGGGGCACCATTGGTAAATTCTTTTACCATATTCCTATTTATTGTTTTTTCATTTATAATATCCTTATGCTTTATTCTATCAAGACTTTAATTAAACTCATGTGTTCATGCAGACGTTGGTCCTGTTCGGCCAGTAGCACGCCTGAGAGTGCTAGCTGCCGCCCCAGCAGGAGAGGCTGTTGGAAGGGCTATCCTTCGCGACCTCGATGTGGCCGAGACTCTCACAGCATTACAGGAGCAGGTTGAGGGCCTCACTCTTGGTATTCCAGATGTGAGGACTGACGAGCTGCCCTTGAGGCTGCAACGACATACTACTGGTGTGCCAAGACGATGGACTCGACTCCTACGCATGATCGCACAGGCTGTGACTTGCCATCATGAGCATCATTAGACTAGGGTGCCCCCTAGCATTTTGAATTTTTTGATCATTTGACCAATTTTGTCTTGGTTATAGAACATTATGTGTAAACCATAAACAGTTATATATATTTTTTATTTCCGGAGTTTTATTTTGGTTAAGTTACATGATCCAAATGCAAACATTGATGGTATGCTTCTTTTTATAAATGTTGCAAATGTCTATCTAACACATAATTTGCCAATGAGTCAGTTAATGTGTTTAAGTTTCTAGAAATATGTTGATATTGAATAAAATCAAATTGTCTTTCCAAAATCTTAACCCTTAGGAACATGCGATAAATAGTTGGATTTCGGACAGAGTAGGCTCGAAAGGTTCCAGCAGAGGACCGGTGATTACCAAAAGACTAGATCCGGAGGGAAGGATTGGTGAGGTAAGTGGTAGCAAAAGAGTTTGCTGTTGTAGAGGCTTGATGCAACTCATGGGTGAGAAACTCATGGCAAAGAAGATGACTACTGAAAGTCATAAAGGAGATAGCCAAGGTTCAGGAAAAAGCCACAGTAGAGGACATAAGAAAGAGGATGCCAAGGTAAATGGCAAGAAGATAAGTCCAGAGGAAGTTGAAATGGAAGAATACATTTGTGAACCAGAACAAGGAGAATTTCTGGGAGATAGTGAAGATGAAGACTTGAAGACTGAAACTTCAAGTAAGACCAAAGGGTCACATGGTTTTAAATCTGACAATTGGTGTATGGTTGCAGGTGAAAGACAATTGGCTGATATTGTCATGAAGAAGGGAAAAGACCAGCAGAATCAAAATTCTGTTCTGGAAAAGCATAAGGTAGATAGGCCTTATATACAGCTGGAGAAGGTGATCATGGAGAATCAGAGAAGAGGTCTAGAGGAATGGCACAAAAATGGGATGACTGCAGAAGTTCGAGGAAGAGAGATTGCAGTAATGAAGGTACAATTGCAGGTACTGGAAGAATGGCTGCAAGAGCAGGAAAATCAAAATAGAAAATGGATCTTTCCACTGAAGGGAAAGAGAATGACTTGGCGACAATTGCAGAGGAGGTTGAGGAAAATTGTTATTGCCTTGTTGAAATAGGAACTTAGTGTTCTTGTGCCAGAGATGAAATTTAAAGATTCCACAAGCAGATCTATTCAGAAAGAAGTAATGGAGGAATCATTCAAGACTGAAAAGTCTTGTGATTTAAAAACTAATGAGTTGCACATGTTTGCAGGTACAGAACAGGGAGATGAACAAGCTCTAGAGTTTGTGCAAGAAGAGTTGAATTTGAAGGTTGTTCAGATCGATGATGAGATGAAAAAGAAGAAGGATAATCAGAATATTGATGCCGAAAGACAAGGACCAGCTGATGATGGGTCAAGCACTAGGGAAGGTATGGAAAATCATGTGAAATTTCCAAGGTCTACTCCTAATGAAGTTGTTTAATTGTATAGGAAACTAGATCTCCAGAGAAGAGAGTTGGAGAGACAGAGGACTTATTGCATGAAGAAACAAGGGAAGAGAGTCTTTATGAATGACAGTCATAAAGCAGAAGATGGTAAGAAGGAAAGACTAGCTAACAGTCTCATGGTGAAGGCAAATCAGCATACTGATGTGATGATAGAGAAGTGGGAAAAGAACTCAGAGCAGCATATTGAGGAGAAAGCCAATGAAGATTTCCTGAGTCCTGAAAAAGACTTGGAGCTACAGAGAGAAAACTTGGTAACTGAATCAACAAGTGAGACCAGTGAGCCCTGTGATTTTAATGCTGACAATTTGATTGTGTTTACAGGTAATAAAGAAGAAAGTCCATCATTTGGAATTGTCTTGAGGGAAGAAGACAAAGATTATAATTTACAACATGTTGATGAAATGCTTAAGAAGAAGTGGCTGAAATGTTTGCTGGAGACATTTGAACCGGAGAAAGAAGTTGCAGTTGAAATTGCAGGTGATGAGCAAAGGAATGTTGCAGAGGGACAGGAAGTTTGGGAGGCAGCAACATGTGGGGTGGCATTTGCAGGAGTAAACCCAATGTTATCAACCATCGGGAAGATGACAGCTGAAGCAACATCTATGGCGGCAGCAATAGGAAGTGAAAGCAGCAGCAGTAGGTTGGACATAGAGATTGAAATTATCAGAAGACTGATGATGAAGGTGTCTCCGAACCAGCAGACAGCAGCAAGAAAGAAGAGGAACTTTAGCAAGCGAAAGACCGCAAAAGATTGTGAAAGTATAGTCAGTGGGGCGATGCAGCATAAAGTTTGGAAACCTAGAGAAAGACAGCAAACAATAGCAGATGATGACTTGCAGAATAAAGTGTGGGATCCAGGAAGATCAAGACCACAAGACACATGATCAGGAGATCATGAATTTTTCTACCTTGGGAGTCTGATGCGGGAGCATTCAACCCAAAGGAAATGATTGTAAATAATAGACATAGGGGGATCATGCATTTTAGGAATTAATTTCCTAAGTAGTATTTTAAGTGTGATTTAAATTAAATGCTCTCAAATAAATAAATAAGAGCATGAGTATTCCCATGATTTTAGGGAGAGATTTTAGGCATAAAAGCAATGAATGTGGATCATTAGTGGATAAGGAGGCTTTTCTGTTTTAAAACAGAGAAAAGATAGAATAAAGCCTCAAGAGGCTTTTGCCATATATGTATGCATGCAGAAGCTTTAGGCTTTTGATATCAATGTTTATTATATGAATGTAAGTCTACAAGCAAATGGGGCCACTAGAGGGAGAGAGCCACCAGAGGAGAGAATTTAGCTTGTGAGAGGAGAGGCACCAGAATAGGTAATCAGCCTGTGTGAGAGTGCAGCATTGACTGTTAGGCCTTCATGCCAGTGTATGTGTGTGTATGTATGAGACCGAAGTCTCTCAGTATAAATTCATGTTTTTATATTAATATATGCAGTGTTTCTGACTATGTCAAAACAGAGGAAGTTTGTTGACTGTGCTTGCGTTATGTGTTTATTCAATGTGTGTTGAAAGAGAAAGCTTTCCTTATACTTTCAGTATAATGATTAATTAAGTCTTGGTGCTTAATTCATTCTTACGGAGTGGTTTTTATTCAACTGCTGCTTCCGCCGGCCTTTTGAGTCTTTTATGAAGATAGTATATAATCCTGTTTATACAGGGGATTAAGGATTTCCCTTAAGCGGAAGTGGGCGGACGCGAAATTATATTAAGGTTGGTCCAGACCCATATCGGGTCCAGAATCCAACATCGCATCGGAGAAAGGCTTAGAACAGTTTTGTAGAAGCCCCGACATATACCGGAGCCGAAGTTATATTATAGAGCCAGCATATAAGGAGATCGGATCCGAAATGGCCTTCAGCAGTGCGAAGCTCCGACATATATCGGAGCCGAAACCCTATTAAAGCCGAGTGTAAAGTCATATCGGGTCCGCAGAACCCTTATAGCACATCGGGCTGCGGAGGTAGCGATCGCCGAGAAGATCCGGACCCGAAATCCTTATAGAAGGATTCGGGAAGGGGCCGTCGGGTCCGTCATTTCGGAGGAAGGGGAGTTCTTATTTGTGGCGACCGCCGAAATCCGGAACCGCCGAAATTCATGAAGGCGGCTATATAATCTTTGAAGTCTGTGGATGTTAATTGGAGCTGTTTTATAATGATTTCCGTGCATATATGATATATGGCCGTGGGGTCTAAGATATAAGATATATATATATATATATATATATATATATATATATATATATATATATATATATATATATATATATATATATATATATATATATATATATATATATATATATATATATATATATATATAAGGCTTGCGGTATTAAAGCGCTCGGGTGATGGTTGATTAAAGGCTCGGTTGGTTATTTCCATATATGTTTATATGTGTGGCGGGTTGATTAAAAGCGCCGATAAAAGGTGGCTTCTGATTCTAATTGTTTAATGTAAGTCCATTGTTATAAAAGGCTTTCAGCCTAAAGAAAGCTTCCGATAAAGCCTGTGGGATTTAACCCACAGGACCAGGCTGAGAATTATTTAAAGAAAGGGGACTTTGGGCTTGTACCAGATCTCTTTTCATCATAATTTCACTAGAGCATGCTCCTATTCAAAGAAAAATAGATCATCTTCCAATAATTTCATAAAAACCTTCCAAAAAATGCAGAAGTGTAATGTCGTGAAAAGCTTTTTTGATAAAATTATGGACCCCTCTCTAAATGCATTAGAGGGGTTTAAATACTAAAATACGTGCCTCAAAAATATATTATCATAAAAAAAGCTGAGGAGGTTTCAAACAACCTTCCTCAAATTTGAGTCTATCATATTTAGAGTAATATGTGAGGTTTTAGTTTTTTTTAATTAATGTGAAATGACCTAATGGATGGTAGTTGAATTGATTTCTATATGTTTTAAGAAAATTATTGATTGTTGGATTTATGAGGTTTTAGGGAGGAGAAACATCATATCATGTACATTCATATTGGGGGATATATATTGAGGGAAAAATGACATAATATATTGAGCATATAATAGGGGTAATTGGTTTTTATATTGGCGTGTATAAAAAATGGATATTAATGTTAATGAAAAAATATAAAGGGGTATAGAGAAAATGTTAATGAAAAAATAGATCTCTAAAATATCTAGTGAAAGTAGGTGTTTTTTATTTGGGAAGGTATATTGGGTTCGTATTGGTATGGGATTCAATAATGTGATTTTTAGAGGCGTTTTCCAATATGTAGTCAAATTAGGGCTACTTTTTAATATTCCTTGAATGGACGTGGTATGTCAGCACTTCATTGAGGGAAGCCCCCGTGGTTGGATTGAATTTTACGTGTATAAGCAGCCTAAAATTTTTCTTACTAACTTGATCTCAAAAAATGTTTAGAATTTCCTGAGTATTGTGGAGGTGGATTTTCAATGTAATTTAGTAAAAGAATTTTGAGGTCTAAAATGGGCCTCCTAAAGAAAATAATAAAAAAATAGAATACGAGTTAGGAACTTTTAAATGAAAAGAATGAAAATTAAAAATTGTATTGTATGTTTTACCTATCTCATTATAAATTTACTCAAATTTCAAGTGTAGACACTCATTCTACATCCAAGGGTGTGCATTTTTTTAGTTGGCATACATCGATACAAATTGAAAATATATGGAAAATATGTTTCTTGAAATACATTTTCAATATTTCTTGATGTGGGTTTACTCAAAATTTTGTAAAGCTCGCACTCTCTAGATGTGGAATCTAAATCCACTTCTAATGTGATACAAATTTGTGAAAGGAATGAAATGAAATACATATTTATAACCAAAACACATAGATATAACGAAACTCGGTTTCTATTAATAAATGGAAAATTATGAAACTATAAAAAGGTTGAATGAAAACAAAGTAGCTCAATTTCTGGTACTTTGGCATACCTCAAATCTTATGTAAATATCTCAATCTCACTTAAATATGGAAATCATATTTATAGAATATATCTATAAATTTATGAAATTATATATTTTGTAATATTAATTTGAAGTTACAGATGTAAGAACAAGTATATAAAAGAATTTAAAATTTTGCAATTTATTAATCATAATAATTAAATATATAAAAAGTGGGAGTGGTTGTTGTAAATAATTTTAACTAAATCTAATTTAAATAGTTTAATTTTTTATTTTTTATTTTAAATTTTATATATTTATAAAAAAAAATGAAATATTAAATTTCAAAATTAGAGCCAAGTGGTATAAAAGACAAAAGAATGACACTAATAGGTAACTCTTGTTAATATAAGTGAATATTAAATATTAAATATCAGATTAATAGTTACTATTAATCATAATCACTTATCTTAATATAATTTATTTAAAAAATTATGAGAATAATAATGATGGTATTTATAATTATAATATATTAGTTCCTATACAAATTAATTAATATAACTAAATTATCAAATACATAAATGTTATAATTTGATATATTTTAATAATGTAAACCAGTATTTAAAATATATATATATATATATATAAATAAATAAATATATATATATATATATATATATATATATATATATATAGTATTAATATTTTTTTATGATAGGTATACAAATATATTATTTAAATAAATAATAAATATATGTAAATATATTATAAACTTCATAAATATATTATATGATTTGTGAATATGTATCATTATAAGATTTGTTGTTATTGTTGTTAACATTGATTTTTGGGTGGAATCATTGCGATCCTTCCCATTCAAGATGCTGGAGGAGCTTTATGACAAGGGATAAAAAAAATTTCCCTATGGTATTTGCAACTAAGTGGAGGGAACAACATCTCATTGTGTCAACCACTCAGTTGTCCTATAAAGAGACAAGGAGACAAAATAGAGTAACTATGTTGTATTCTTATGTGAATCTATAGTGTGGGCTAATAGTTGCGAAAAACCTCTCTCTTGCCTTTGGGCTAAGGAGGGGGCCTATTTCTTTCCAGATGTGGGCCTCAATGCCCAAAATTTTATAGCTAATTGGGGTTTTATCTAGTGATTGGGCATGATTATTGTTATCTTTTGCACATACGTTCAAATCCATCCTAGTGACATGATAAGCTATTTTGCCTATATAATTATTGTTGTAATGGTTTCATGCCTATGGATATTGTTGTATGAGAATAAAGGCTCATAAACTCTTAAATGAACATACATGTAGAGTGTCCCAGTCCCAACAACTTCATACTCGCCCTTCACATAATCTACACATCAGGAGTTATATTTACTTCTCTCTATATTTAATATTTTTTTTTTTCTGTATAAAGACTATTCTATTAAGATAAAAGGAAAAAAAATTATTTACAAAGAGGTTTGAACCTCTGAGCGGGCTGTAGCTTGCCCTCTACCAAAAAGACTGTTGCAGGTAGCACATTGCCTTCTTTTTACAAAAATGAGAATCATAGAGGTGAGAATTATGGTAAGCTTGAGAGACCCAAAACTAAACTGAGCTATATAAGATCGAAGCTTCAGAAGAAGCTGATATTTTACAAAAATGTTGTCCTTTACAGTCACTATTACGAAAAGATGGAAAATCAAAACTATGTCCTGGAGACTGTAAAATTTCATGCTGATAAGAAAAGAGCCACGCACATTGAGAATTTCACACAAAAACCAGAAATCATAAGATAACTTGCTGTCATGTCGCTGAAGCCAAGAGTAATTAAACCTGCAGTGGAGAGCCTGTAGCGTTCTCATTTGCCTGGTTGGGGGAGCTTACCCAGGTTACCATCACATTGTCTTCAGCTTCCATCATACTGCCATTTGGAGGAAGAACAAGGTTCAGAACACTTCCAGAGAGGCGCGTAGGCTCACAAGCAATAATTTTCTCTTGAGGTGAAGCTGGCTGATGTTGAAAGTCTTCCTGTTGGCCCTCTTCGTGCAACGCAGCAGAGTCATTGAGGACGACTCTAGCCAAGCTACCCTGAAAATCACTAGAATTTTGAGAATGAGACTGTTCCTTGGAGGTTTCATCCGAGCTTGTAAGCTCATCTTCCTCCTCCGAGAAGATAACAGTTATAGTAGCTGAGATAAGAGGCTTATTAAGCCTGCTTCTGAACTTGAACCGGGTCGTTTGAAATGAGCTATTTAGGGTAGGTCTAGAATGGTCAGAGGGTGGAGAGGATGGAGAGGCAGAGGCTAACGGAGTTACGCGTTGAGGGACAGAGCCACCACGACCCCGAGAACCTCCACGGGACCCTGAATTACTGCCACGCCTGGGGATGCCATGACGACGGGCCATTACAGTATGAATTTGCAGATTGAAGGAGCCGGGAGACTGAAGGTGAGAGTGAAGCGGCCAGACACAGGCTAATTGAACCCAGTTCGAGGACCAGACCTCTGTACAGAAGACCCAAATGCAGAGCTCGCAGTAGATGGAATAGACCACAAGAAAAAACCAAGCAAAGACTGAATAAACCCAATGCACGAACCAGACACTTTCAGAAAAGACTAAATCGAAACACCTTACAGAGGTGGGTGAGACGAAATCAGTAGACTGGACGCAGACGGAGAAGACTGACTCAATACACCAGACACCGGCGGAGAGAACCAGAACCATATACCTGAAGCAGGTAGATTGAGACCAGTTATGAAGCCAGTGGGGCTTCCAAATTCTCTGAGCTGCGCAGGGGCGCTGAGGACATAACCGCCAGAGGAGAACCAAAGTGCCAATACCTGAGGAGCTCGGAGCAAATATGCCATGGTGAATGCGCGCCATACTGAAATCGCTTGCCTACAGACCTCGAGCCCGATGATCCATTAATGCTTGTAAATAACATACCTCGAACCGCTAGAGCCAGTTAAGTGGAATGCCAGCTGCCCAATTCGCATGCACAAACATTAACACGTAATTAAAGCACCCGCATCCGGGTGTGAATCTTCCTTCGACTGCATATCATTTGTTACGATGGTGTGGAAGTTAGAGAGTTGGTTCTCAGATGCTATGCTAGATAGAGAGCCTTCAAAGAATTCCCTTCCACTATCCACTCCTAAATTAGCAAGAAAGTCTGCCAGTTTGTTCCCTTCCCTTCTGATGTGTTTGAAGGAAATTGCTTGGTGATGAGAAAGCCATTGATTGAAAAGCTCAAGTCATGGAGCCATTCTCCAGCTGATGCTGACCTTGTGAACAGGGGATCCCTACATAAGTTTTGAGGCCATAGTGATGATAATTTGGGAGTCCCCTTCCACAATAAGAGGAAGGAACCCTCGTTCTTGCGCCAGATTAAGCCCTCTCCATAATCCTTCCAGTTCCGCTGCATTGTTGGTATTCCAGCCAATTGAGCCAAAAAAAGTTATAAGGGGAGTACCCTGGTAATTTCTGATGGCTCCACCAAATCCCGTTTTCCCAGGATTACCCCTCGAAGCTCCGTCAAAGTTAAGTTGAAACACATTGATTGGCGGTGGAGTCCATCTTGCTGGAGGATCCTGATGCTTTGAGGAGTTATCATTGGAAGAGAGCGGATGCTTTAATTGAATCTGCCAGTTGTCCCATATAGCTTGTTCCTGCGGGAGTGATGGGAAATCCTCTTTGGACCAGACTTTGATAGACAAAGTTTCTTTAATGTTATGGTGCAATCCAGTCCATATCTGCTCAATCGACAGTGATTGATCTTTAAAGATCCTTCTGTTTCTCTCCTTCCAAATATTCCACATTAGTAGTCCCGGTATGAGTTGCCATAGTGTGTTTAAAAGTTTGCTTTGATATGGCTCTTGGCTCCAGGTGCGAAGGGTGCCTTTAATGTCCCCATGCACTCTGCCTTCCTTTTGACAGTGGAATGTGACCTTTTCCCACAATTTCCTTCCTAGCTGACAGGTTTGCATAAGATGTAATGCTGATTCCTCTTCTTGTTTGCAGTTGGGACATATGGATGGCCTAGAGAAATTCCTTTTCCTGAGGTTGTCCCATGTGAGAATCCTGTTGTGAGACAGAAGCCACAGAAAAGTAGAAACCTTTGGCCATATAGAGGAGTTCCATATCTTATCCTATAAATTATCTCTGATTACCCTATCTTTGATGATGATTTTGTAAGCTTCTCTGGTGGTGAAAGTGCCCTTTTCCTCGTATCCCCATCTAAGAATGTGCATACCTGCTGAAGGTAGAATTTTTCGTTTTTGAAGTTCTGAGGAAAGGGAAAGTTGAATTTGCTCCGGGCTGTGAGGTATTATATGACTAGCTTCTTTCCACTTTCTGTGTTCTTGGGCAGTGTGTGAGTCCCAAAATTGACTCACCTTATCATACTGATTTATATCTTGATCTGGGAGTCCCGGGATAGTGTCTCTGAGGTTTGGAAGCTGCTGCCATGAGTCTTCCCAAAACCTTGTTGTGTGGCCATCCTTCACATCCCAAAAACTATGCTTTTGTATTATATTTCGATGTTGAATGGCTGAGTTCCAAATAACTGATCCTTTACTGACTTCTGACATTCTAATTCTCTCCTCTATGGGCGTATTTCTTGCATATTTCGCTGTCCATAGGGAGGCCCAAGGGGTGCTGGGATTTGAGAGCCATCTCCACCAGATTTTGGCCCCCATTACCATATTGCTATGTTCTGGGTCTCTTAGCCCAATGCCTCCAGCTTTTTTAGGTAGACATGCCTTCTCCCATTTGACTAGTGCCCACTTTCGATTTGGACCCGAATTTCCCCATAAGAAATTACGCTGAAGTTGTTTTATTGCTCTGAGAACCCACTTAGGTGCCGCCAATATGGAAAAAAGGTAAAGAGGCATGGACTGTAGAACAACTTTAATTAGCACTAGCCTACTAGCCATATTAAGAGCTCTGTGGGTCCATAGGAACAATCTGGCTTCAAGTTTTTCTAAAAGGTTATTCCAAGAGGAATGCTTGAGAGCCGAGGCAATTAAAGGAGCACCCAAGTATTTAGAAGGAAGGGAAGCGATGGTGAAGCCTAGGATACGGGCGATTGCTCTTTGGGTGGTGGGAGGCGTATTGAAGAAGAATATCTGAGATTTAACTTTGTTAATGAGAGCTCCTGAGGCATCCGAGAAGTTTGCAAGAATTGATTTGAAAGATCGTGCTTCTTGAACAGATGGATGACCAAATAACATATTATCGTCTACGAATTGCTGGTGAGAAAAGGCGGGGGCTTGGTGGAAAGCTAGACCTTTGAGGTTATGAGAGAGGATAGCCGATTTGATGCTGCGGCCTAACCCTTCAGCTAAGATGACAAACAGAAAGGGCGAGAGAGGATCACCTTGTCTGATACCCCTAGAAGGACGGAATGTGGGCGACGGGATTCCATTAATGAGAATAGAAAAGAACGAGGAGGATAATAGATTACTGATCCATCTGATCCAGGAGGGGGCGAAACCAAAGGCATTGAGGATTTTTTGCATATATTCCCAACTAATACTATCAAAAGCCTTAGATAAGTCAATTTTGAGCAGCATACCTGGTTTTTTTGAATGCTTGAGAGAGTGGATTATTTCATGGGTTAAAATAATCCCATCCGTGATCTGCCTTCCTTCTACATATCCAGATTGTTCTGGAGATATAATAAGGGGAAGAAAAGGCTTTAATCTGGAAGCTATAACTTTGCAAACAATTTTGTATATATTGCACAAAGCAATCGGTCTGTATTTATCTGGAGTGTTGGATTCCTCTGCTTTGGGGATTAATGCAATGAATGTTGCATTCAGACCTGGATACATCCATCTTAAAGTGCGCGATTCTTCCACGACCTGCCAGACTTCCCATTTAACTAGATCCCAGAAATGCTGAAAAAAGTTTGAGGTTAATCCGTCTGGTCCTGGCGCCTTCCCTGCTTTTAGCTGATGCACAGCAGTCTCAACCTCTTGGAGACTTATGGGCTTGAGGAGAAGATTATGATCTTCAGTGATTAATCTAGGTATATGTCTGATGACTTTATCAATAGCCTCTGTTCTGTTTATGTTATGTTCTTGATTCATTTTCTTGAAGTAATTGAGGAACTCCTGTTCAATGCCTTCATGGGTTTCAATCTTGCTTCCTTGCTCATTGTTGATATGGGAGATTTGATTGTTCATTCTTTTTTGCACTGTAGTTTTGTGAAAGAATTTCGTATTCTTTTCACCCTCCTTCAGCCATCTAACTCTAGATTTTTGCCTCCAGAGAGCTTCATCCTGTAAGTCTCTCTCAAGGATTTGATTTTCTATGGACTGCTCTTTCTTGGCTAGCTCTTAAGAGCGTCCTTCAGTGATCATTCTTTGTTGAATAGCTTTCATTTCTTGATTGAGGGTTTCCTTAGCTTTGAAGATGTTGCTGAAGATGGATTGATTCCAGGGTTTAATTTCCCCCTTGAGATATTTGACTTATATTTACTTCTATTTGAATATATATATATATATATATATATATATATATATATATATATATATATATATATATATATATATATATATATATATATATATATATATATATATATATATATATGTATGTATATTAATGAATTTTAGTATACATAATATTTAAAAAATTTAATAAATAACTAAATATTTCAAAATAGAATAGTAAATATATAAACATCACGATTATCGAAAATCATAAATCACTTTAATATCACATCAATTTACATATTAATTTATAGTTTAATAAATGAAATCATTGTTTCTTTTATAATTTTTTCATTTCAAATTTTATTGTAACCTTGTGAAATCGGTATCCTTATTAACTTATTTCCCATCCCACATCTGAACATGATCGAATTAATGCTTTTATTTTTCTTTATGGAAGAACATGCAGGGTGATTTTCCACTAATTCTTGGGTTTCAAGCACTGGAAAATTTATAAAATAATTCCAGTTCCATGCATCACATTAATCATCCCCAAGAAGTGCTAAATCCTTTTGAAACTATTAGTATAATCACATTAACTAGTTGCATTTTATTTATGCTTTAATCTTGAAGTAAGGGCTAGATCGAACGATTAAAATCCCTATTCATAATGGTTTTCATCGATATCGATTGAAGAAATTAATGATGTTTAGTTCTAAAATGTAAGTCCGGTAATTAGTACTAAGAATGTTACTAGTGCTCGATGGTAAATAATAATACAAAGTATGAGATAAGAAGGTGTTGAAGCTTCGAAATTTGTTGCGACAATATGGGGATAACCACTCGGTGTGGACCTTAAAAGCAACTCATATTTCGTTTGGTATAGTGGCTCTGACTAGGGATAATGGGATGAATTTACCAAAGAGGATTGATTTGATAATGTTGTTACTATGATATAAGATGTAACAGGGAATAATTCAACTAAGTATAATCTAATCTAAATAATAAACACATGCATATAACTTAATCTAACATTTTCTGACTATAAATATACCCGGGAATAAACTAAGGTATGCGATCTACAAAGATATCTCAAAGAAATTGGTAATAAAGAACATTAAACTCCCAAAAGAAATGAAATCATTTAATGATATTTTGGATAAATAGTTGGAAAAAAGAATTGAGAAAAATATATCGCATATAGTAATTGTTCATATATTCAAAATGGAATCAGAGCTAAAAAATCATACAAACATGCAATAATGTAGAAATATAACTCAGATTTTCATATATAAGACAATCAAGAGAAAGAGTATTTCTAATCTATAAATAAAGCACAATCATATGATAAAAGTACCATATATGAAATGTCCTACTCACGGGCTTAGCAATATTGATCAAATTTCATTCAATTGAATATACTCTAAGAGTACAGAAGTGCAATTTCACTAGAGCATGCTCCTATTCAAAGAAAAATAGATCATGTTCCAATAATTTCATCAAAACCTTCCAAAAAATACAGAAGTGTAATGTCTTGAAATTTTTTTTTGATAAAATTATGATCCCCTCTCTAAACGCATTAGAGGCGTTTAAATACTAAAATACATGCCTCAAAAATATATTATCACAAAAAAAGTTGAGGAGGTTTCAAACAACCTTCCTCAAATTTGAATCTATCATATTTAGAGTAATATGTGAGGTTTTAGTTTTTTTTAATTAATGTGAAATGATCTAATGGATGGTAGTTGAATTTATTTCTATATGTTTTTAAGAAAATGATTGATTGTTGGATTTATGAGGTTTTAGGGAGGAGAAACATCATATCATGTACATTCATATTGGGGGATATATATTGAGGAAAAAATGATATAATATATTGAGCATATAATAGGGGTAATTGGTTTTTATATTGGCATGTATAAAAAATGGATATTAATGTTAATGGAAAAATATAAACGGGTATAAAGAAAATGTTAATGAAAAAATAGATCTCTAAAATATCTAGTGAAAGTAGGGGTTTTTTATTTGGGAAGGTATATTGGGTTCGTATTGGTATGGGATTCAATAATGTGATTTTTAGAGGCGTTTTCCAATATGTAGTCAACTTAGGGATATTGTTTAATATTACTTGAATGGACGTGGTATGTTAGAACTTCATTGAGGGAAGCACCCATGGTTGGATTGAATTTTACGTGTATAAGGAGCCTAAAATTTTTCTTACTAACTTGATCTCAAAAAATGTTTAGAATTTCCTGAGTATTGTGGAGGTGGATTTTCAATGTAATTTATTAAAAGAATTTTGAGGTCTAAAATGGGCCTCCTAAAGAAAATAAAAGAAAAATAGAATACGAGTTAGGAACTTTTAAATGAAAAGAATGAAAATTATAATTTTTATTGTATGTTTTACCTATCTCATTATAAATTTACTCAAATTTCAAGTGTAGACACTCATTCTATATCCAAGGGTGTGCATTTTTTTAGTTGGCATACGTCGATACAAATTGAAAATATATGGAAAATATGTTTCTTGAAATACATTTTCAATATTTCTAGATGTGGGTCTACTCAAAATTTTGTAGATTTCGCACTCTCTTGATGTGGAATCTAAATCCACTTCTAATGTGATCCAAATTTGTGAAAGGAATGAAATGAAATACATATTTATAACCAAAACACATAGATATAATGAAACTTTGTTTCTATTAATAAATGGAAAATTATGAAACTATTAAAAGGTTGAATGAAAACAAGGTAGCTCAATTTCTGGTACTTTGGCATACCTGAAATCTTAGGTAAACATCTCAATCTCACTTAAATATGGAAATCATATTTATAGAATATATCTCTAAATTTATGAAATTATATATTTTGTAATATTAATTTGAAGTTACAGATGTAAGAACAAGTATATAAAAGAATTTAAAATTTTGTTTTTTTTTTATTTTAAATATTTATAAAAAAAAATGAAATATTAAATTTCAAAATTAGAGCCAAGTGGTATAAAAAACAAAAAAAATGACATTACTACTAGGTAACTCTTGTTAATGAAAATGAATATTAAATATTAAATATCAGATTAATAGTTACTATTAATCATAATCACTTATCTTAATATAATTTATTTAAAAAAATATGAGAATACTAATGATGGTATTTATAATTATAATATATTAGTTCCTATACAAATTAATTAATATAATTAAATTATCAAATACATAAATGTTATACTTTGATATATTTTAGTAATGTAAACCAGTATTTAATATATATTAAAATGTATATATATATATATATATATATATCTATATATATAGTATTAATATTTTTTTATGATAGGTATACAAATATATTATTTAAATAAATAATAAATATATGTAAATATGTTATAAACTTGATAAATATATTATATGATTTTTGAATATGTATCATTATAAGATTTGTTTTTATTGTTGTTAACATTGATTATTGGGTGGAATCATTGTGATCCTTCCCATTCAAGATGGTGGAGGAGCTTTATGACAAGGGATTAAAAAAGTTTCCCTATGGGATTTGCGATTAAGTGGAGGGAACAACATCTCATTGTGTCAACCACTCAATTGTCCTATAAAGAGACAAGGAGACAAAATAGAGTAACTGTGTTGTATTCTTAAGTGAATCTATAGTGTGGGCTAATTAGTTGCGAAAAACCTCTCTCTTGCCTTTGGGCTAAGGAGGGGGCCTATTTCTTTCCAGATGTGGGCCTCAATGCCCAAAATTTTATAGCTAATTGGGGTTTTAGCTAGTGATTGGGCATAATTATTGTTGTCTTTTGCACATACGTTCAAATCCATCCTAGTGACATGATAAGCTATAATGTCTATATAATTATTGTTGTAATGGTTTCATGCCTATGGATATTGTTGTATTAGAATAAAGCCTCATGAAATCTTAAATGAACATACATGTAGGGTGTCCTTGTCCCAAGAACTTCATACTCGCCCTCCACATAATCTACACATCATGAATTATATTTACTTCTCTCTATATTTAATATTTTTTTTTTGTAAGCTATGGTGTTGCTCTTTTTTTCTATTACTTCAAATCAAAATAAACATCAAAAGTGAGGTTGCCTTAAACTCACCCTCTTGGGGAAACCGAGTATTTAAGCCACCTAATGTTCTTAATAGCCGACCAAAAATAAAAGATCCATAGTCTGATTATCCAGGCTAAATACACTAAACAGTCTTTCAGGTTTCTAATCCTACTTGCATGCATATAACGATTTTCTACTTCTAATATTTGAAACAAACTGAAATTATCTATACTATGCAGTTTCATCAAAATTAATACATATCTATAATTAATCAGCTTCTGCCTCTGGTCGCTGGGTAGTCTCCTTGTTTGCATTCTGATTTCCTTCCCTTATCAATTGCTGGATCTCCTCAAGCTTCTTTTCCTGCATCTCCAAGGTAATCTGAATAATTCTGAGCTCCCTCCTCAGGTTGGGAACTCCTTGCGCTAGTTCAGCCATCTCTGTTGCAGCTTGCTCCAGAGCTTTAGCCAACAATCTTTTCATCACCCAATATATATGTAAGGACTATTTAAATAAAGACATTCTACCCCTAGTGTTACTAGGTTCGTGGAGTAGGAACTCCCAATCCTCCATCTCGGAGTCGGACTGAGCTTGAATGGCGTCTTCCTCCATATTCTGGATAATTCTTCTAATTCTTGGGTTTGTGTTCTGGTTATAAGCCTTCTCTGCTTGCTGAATTTTCCTATCCAATGACCGGCTTGTCTTTTTGCCCGGTCTCCCCCTCTGCCCTCGTCGTCCTCCCCTTTCTCCTCGGTATCTGCTCGTTCCTTTGCCTCTCGTGCTGCTCGGTTCCATCCCGCTTCCCGCACCTCTTCTTCCCCTCTGTCTACCGCTCTGCCTTACCTTTCCTCCCCGCTGTCCTAGCTGCTCGTCACTGGTTTGATGGGTCTCCCAACCTTCTACATTTCTGCTTCACTCCTTACCCCGTCTGCACTGATCTTGCCGGTCCTCTTCCTCCTCAAAATCATCATAAATTTCATATATCTCCTCAGCTATCTCTTCCTTCGCTACCACCTTGCCTTTTCTATCCCTGTCTCTGTGTACCTCGGCTTCCATTTCTTCTACTACCCTTGCTCTCTTCCTGGTTTCCATGGCGACCTCAGTAAGTTTTCGGCGCAACTTCGCTCTGTAACAGTTCTCCACCACCTTTCCTCTCCTCTCTCTCTGAGTTCCTAAGCAATTTTCTCGTTGTCGAATCCTTTGTTGCCACCCATTTATAATCTTCCTTACGCTAATCCGCTTACCTGTCAACTTGGCCTTCCGCTGCCACCTGTTGCTTTGCCCTCTACCTTTCCTATCAATTATCCGTCTTACCACATTTCCATTTATGGATTCTGACATACCTCTTCTTCCTCCTCTCCGATCACTTGCGTTTATTATCTTGTTGTAAGGTGGTTGCTTCATTCCTGTCATCGCACACTTCTATTATACTACAGCATGCCTGTCCGTTATATCATATCCCTACCTTGTCTGACATTCATTAAATGTCTAGATTTGCCGATCCATCTCACCTGCCCGTCGCACGAATGATATGATTCCCGTTTGTTGCTTGCTCATTATTTTCATTCGTTGCTTGTTCATGGTCATAATTAATAATACTGGCCAATTCCTCCCACTCTCTGTTGGGCCGCAACGTTCTCCACTGATTGTCGATCTTGCCGTTTCGACCCTTGCAACCCCAATTCGCAAGGAAATCTGCCGCTCGGTTTCCATTCCTTTTCACATGATTAAAGATTTTATAGTCAATTCTTTTTAGAAGATCCGCTATTTCTTGAACGATCCCTACCGTTCGCCAACTATTGGTGACCTGCTCCTAGTTCTTCCCGTTATTCAGTTTCTTTAGGATTTCAATTGCTATCTGAGAATCTCCTTCTATTTCCAGGTTTCTATAGCCGTTTCGAGTCGCAATTCTCAAACCTTGGTGAATCGCCCATAATTCGGCCTCATTATTTGTCATCTCACCGCCCCACTCTGCATAGATCCATCTTATGTTTCCCTGACTGTCTCGGAAGATTCCTCCAAAACCGGCATTACCTGGGTTCCCCTTCGATGCCCCGTCAAAGTTCAACTTCGTAAAGTTGTCTTTGGGGTATGCAAACTTGTCATAGCTTTGAGGTCTCGTACTCAGTCTATCAATTTTTTTGTTATGCTCCATTTCATACTTCAAATTTAGGTTCTTTAGAATTTGCTCCTCTCCCTGATCTGCTTTCCAGTCCTCCGCATCCCGCTTCTCTACCAGAACTGATTCTCTAGTTAATTTCACTACTTTGTTCCATATTGTTGCCATGTTTTTAGATTTGTCTTGGAAAACTCTGCGGTTCCTTTCTTTCCATACCATTCAAATCACAAAACCGACAATGAGATCCCAGGCCTTTTGGACTACTTTACATTGAAATTTTTCTTTCTGCCAGTGGAAAATCACTTCATTTGTTTCTCTCGGAGACCTCTCAGGTTTCTGGAATAGTTTCCCGGTTTCCATCCATAGGTTCCTAGCATATACACACTTGATTAACAGATGATCTTGAGTTTCCGCTTCCTTATTGCACAAATAACATTTTGAAGGCCCACTGAAACCTTTCTTTTGAAGCTTATCCCACGTCAGGATCTTGTCCTTAGCTACTAGCCATGCAAATAGGGTAATATTTGGCCACCAGTTTTTACCCCAGATGACCTTCTAGTCTTGGTTTTCTTCAGTGGTTCCCTGTTGGTCTGCTAAATAGTATGCCTCCTTGACCGTAAAGGATCCTTTCATTGACTTCCCCCATCTGAGGATATCCCTACCCATTCGCGCTTTTACTTTCCTGGACTCTACCTCTTCCATGAACGCTTCCTGTTGTTCTTGATCTATCTCGATGCCCCATTCCTCTGGTGTTGTCCATTTCCACCATATTACATCCAGTTCGTCTTCTTTCCAATAATCTTTGACGTATATATGGTTGTCTCCTATTTTATCCTGTATGTTCTGGATTTTTTGTATTTTTCTCATTTTCCCCCTTTGTTGCCATTTCTCATCCCAGAATTTGGCCTCCCCTCCTCCTCTAATTTCCCAGAAAACGTTCTTATCTACTATATCTCGATTTTGACAGGCTAGATCCCAGATTGCCTAGCCCTTCGGGGTTTCCTGCATTCGGTAAATATCCTCCGTAGTATCTGGCATATTGTACTTGTGCCTCCATAGTTGCTTCCATAGGTCGTTGCCCCCTTTGAGCCATCGCCACCAAAGTTTTGCACCGAGCACCTTGTTCAGTTTATCCAGATCGCGCAGACCCAAGCCTCCTTCCTCCTTTCGTTTCGTCAGATGTTTCCATGATACTAAGGCCCACTTCTTCTGTTGGGACGAACCTCCCCAAATGAACTTCCTCAGGATTTCTTTGATCTTGGTGGAAACCCCTTGAGGCACTGCCATAATCGATAGTGGATATATGGGGATTGCCTGCAACACTGATTTCACTAGAACAATCCTTCCCGCAATGTTTAAGGTTCTGAAGGCCCAGTTAGCCACTCTGTTTTTTAATTTCTCTAGGACTCCTTGCCAGTTTTTCTGTCTTTTAGAGTTGAAATCCAATACATTTCCCAAGCATTTCGTTGGGAGTTCCCCTTGCTTAAAACCTAACATCCTGGTCAAGTGGCTTTTAACTGACTCTATGGTATTGAATATAAAGGTGCAAGATTTTTCCTTATTGATTTCCATCCCAGATGCTTCTGCAAATAAGTCCAAAACCTTCTTCAGATTTCTCACTTCTTTTACGGTTGGCTCCCCAAATAACATGATATCATCAACGAATTGCTGATGGGTTATTGGCAATTCATTACCCCATAGTCTTAGCCCTTTGATTTTATTTGCTGCTCTTTCTTTTTTAAGATACCTGCCCAGACCTTCTGCTGCAAGAATAAATAGGAAAGGAGATAGGGGATCGCCTTGTCTTATTCCTCTAGATGCCTTAAAGGTTTTCGAGGGAGTTCCATTGACTAATATTGGAAAGTTTGGAGTTGATATAAGACTGTGAACCCACTTTGTCCACCTATTACCAAAACCGAAACTTCCCAAAATTTCTTCCAAGTATTGCCAATTGATTCTATCATAAGCTTTCGACAAGTCTAATTTAATCATCATTCCTTTTTGCTTCTTTTCCTTCAGAGAATGAATTACTTCTTGAGTAACCACTAGACCATCTAGAATTTGTCTACCTTCTATGAAACCGGTTTGTTCAGGGGATATCAGACTGTCTAATAGGGGTTTCAGTCTTTTGGCCATCAGAGATGCAATTATTTTGTAGATAACATTACATAGGGCAATGGGTCTAAATCCCTTAGCATCCTCTGAATTATCATTTTTAGGAATCAAAGTGAAAAAAGTGGAGTTAAGTGCTGACCATACCTTTTGGTTTATATGAGATTCTTCTATCAAATCCAAAATTTCCCTTCCCATAAAGTGCCAGCCCGCTTGATAGAAATCGACCGTAAAGCCGTTCGGTCCTGGCGCTGTTCCCTTCTTCATGCTCATCACCACTTCCTCCACCTCTTCCAAACTAGCTGCTCTCATTAGGGCTCTATTCTGGTCTTCAGTTACAACCCTGGGAATGGCCGTGCAAACTTCCTTTATAGCTTCAGACCTGTCCATGTGAGGTTCAGTCAATATTCCTTTGTGATATTCCATCAACACTTTTTCAATCCCTTCCTGATCAACAATCCTCTCTCCACTCTCGTTTTTGATAGAAAATATTTTGTTCCTTTGCCTGTGTTGTATCATTGCTTGATGAAAAAATCTAGTGTTCCTTTCCCCCTCCCTGAGCCATTTTATTCTAGATTTCTGTCTCCATAAGACTTCTTCCTGCTTTCTCCTCTCCTCCAGTTTTCCTAAAATTATCCCTTCTTTTCTGCTGCTTTCCTCTATTCTCCCTTCATTTATTATCCTTTGTTACGAAGCTTCCATTTCTTCTTCCAGCTTCTGTTTTTCCTCCATGATATTTCCAAATTCTTCCTTGTTCCATTTCTTTATCCTTCCTTTTAGCTCCTTAAGTTTAAGTTGGAAGGTAAGCATTTTTCTTTTTCCCTGTACTGTGCTTTGCATCCACCATTCTTCCATTTTTTTAAAGAATTCCGGGTGTCTAAGCCAAAAGGCTTCAAATCTGAAGGGCTTCTTGCCAAGATTAGCCTTAATATCCACTTCCAGTCTAATCGGCCAGTGATCAGAGCCAAGAGATGGCATGATCTTTGCTTCTATGAATACATCTCTGTTCATAATTGTTTCTGATACTAAGAACCGATCTAATCTGGATGATATCTGATTCTTTCCCCCTCTCCTATTGTTCCATGTGTAGACTCCGTTGATAGTTGTTAAATCAACCAACCTCAGACCATCTATCATATCATTGAAAATTTCCATATATTGGTCTGTTTTCCTTATACCTCCCTTTTTCTCTTTTAGGGACCGGATTACATTGAAATCTCCTCCTACAATCCATGCTGTCTCCGGATGCAGTCTTCGAGTTGCTTGCAAATCTTTAATGAAATTTTCTCTGTCTCCTGGAGTATGAGGACCATACACCCCTGAGATGATGACCCTCTCCTTCGTCCTCGTTATTCTTCCTGTGCCTGTAAGGATTCTGGTCATGCTGGTCCAACTCTCAAAAATTATCTCGTTTGGGTTCCACAATATTGCAATGCCTCCCACTGAACCGATTGCATCCTGTCCCATGACTTCGTATTGGAGTTTACTATTTTTTATTATTCCTTCCATCTGCTGCATGGTGATCTTTGTCTCTTGTAGGATCATGATACTTGGCCTGTCTTTTTTTAGTTTCTCTTTCATATATCTCTGCTTACCCTTACTATTCAGACCCCTAATATTCTAGCTGATAATAATCATTTTAAACTTTTGGAGGAGTGGAAAAATACCTCTGACAGAGGTATCACTTTACCTGAATTTATCAATATTTCGCCAACTGTTTGGATCGTTTCATTCATTGTTTTCCTCCCTCTTTTCCTGCTGCTTTTGCCAGCCCCGCCTATTCCAATCTGACCTTTTTCCTGTTCTCCTGATGTGGTATCCTGTTTATCCATATTCTCCCCATTCCTTTCTTTATATTTTTGAAAAGCCTCCTTATATAATTGTTTTTGGCTGTCTGGTATGAATCTTTCGTCCAAGTTTTTCCATTCCTGAATTAATTGTCTCATAATTCTTTCTTCCTCTGCCTCGTTTTCCTTCTGACTTTCCGTCTCCATTTGGGTTTGGTTAGTTAGTATTTCTATCTTTTCAGCTGTTTCCCCTTCATTCATTTCTCTTGGTCCTGTGTCTTTTTCTCTGGTTTCCTTGATTATTTCCATGGGTTCATTTTCTGGATCTTCTTCCTCTACCACTTTGTCCTCACCCTCTTCACTGTTTTCCTGGAGGATTTTGAACTTGTTCTGACTTTCAATGCTCAGTGATTTCATTTGTGTCTGCACTCTTATTCCTTCTTTACCTGCTTTCTTCTTTCTGGTAACCTGTTGGAAACCCTTGTCTGTCTCCTCGGTTCTCTCTACTTCCCTTTGCTATTCTTCTTTTTTCCTTGTGTATTCTCCCTCCTCGTTTAAAGGGCATTGTCTATATAGGTGGCCATACTCATGACATCTTCTGCATCTGAAGGGGATATGCTCATAATCTAATGGCTGTTGCCAAACTTCATCGTGGTATTCCAGTTCTATGTATTCCGGCAGAGGTTCAGCTATATTCATGTATACACACAATCTTGCATAAGATGTATACTTGCCTTTCTTCGTTGCTTCCGCTACCTTGACAAAGGCACCGATCATGTTACCTATCCCTTCCATAATCTCAAGATCCCAAAATTCCACTGGTAGTTCAAACAATCTGACCCAGATCGAGGCTTCCAGCATCTTTTCATTGTCAGGGTTATATCTTTCTTCCCAGTATTTCATGAACAGTCCTGCGTTGTTCATGACATATGGCCCTTCCTCAAAAACCCTTTCTTTATCCCCCAGATTCGCAAATATTGCTGTAAAAAACCCTTTTGCTCCCAATTTCAACTCTATGTGCCCTTTTGGTCTCCACCTTTGGTAAATCCACCTGTATAGTTCTTTTTTAGTAGGCCAATACCCTACGAACTTGCAGATCAGTGCATGATCTTTCATATAGTTGTTGTACTCCTCCAGTTTGTTGTTGGGTATTACGTATCTGGGTTTCTTCTATGCCCTAGGTAAGCACTTTCCTCCGGTCTTCATTTGCCACAACTTGCCAACCACTGGTGCTTGTTTATTATTCTCCCTGGCCTCATTCTAGATGCCGTTGCTGCTTGCCTCTCCTGCAACTATGTTTTTATAGGAGGGGATCTCTCCCCTCCCTTGCCAGTTTTCCATTTTTGCCCTCAGCACCAGCTGCTTGAGAAACTTATGCTCCTGTGTGAGGGTTTCTTGTTATTCCCTCTGCTCCGCCCCGTCTTCCCCTGCTCTTTTCCCCTGTGCTCGCTTCTTCCACCCCTCCCTGTTATTCCACCTGCAAACCCTAGCCTTCCGATCGCGTGGTTTCTATTCACCCCTTCTCTCTATATTTAATATTAGATAAAACATATGAGTTATATTTTCTTCTCTTTCTATATATATATATATATAAATGAATTTTAATATACATAATATTTAGAAAATTTAATAAATAAGTAAATATTCCCAAAAATATTAGTAAATATATAAACATCACGATTATCGGAGGTCATAAATCACTTTAATATCACATCAATTTACATATTTATTTATAGTTTAATAAATGAAATAATTGTTTCTTTTATAATTTTTTTGTTTCAAATTTTATTGTAACCTTGTGAAATCGGTATCTTTATTAACTTGTTTCCCATCCCACATCTGAACATGATCGAATTAATGCTTTTATTTTTCTTTATGGAAGAATATGCAGGGTGATTTTCCACTAATTGTTGGGTTTCAAGCACTGGAAAATTTATAAAATAATTCTAGTTCCATGCATCATATTGATCATCCCGAAGAAGTGATAAATCCTTTTGAAACTATTAGTATAATCACATTAACTAGTTGCATATTATTTATGCTTTAATCTTGAAGTAAGGTCTAGATAGAACGATTAAAATCCCTATTCATAATGGTTTTCATCGATATCGATTGAAGAAATTAATGATGTTTAGTTCTAAAATGTAAGTCCGGTAATTAGTACTAAGAATGTTACTAGTGCTCGATGGTAAATAATAATACAAAGTATGAGATAAGAAGTTGTTGAAGCTTCAAAATTTGTTGCGATAATATGGGGGATAACCACTCGGTATGGACTTTAAAAGCAACTCATATTTCGTTTGGTATAGTGGCTCTGACTAGGGATAATGGGATAAATTTACCAAAGAGGATTGATTTGATAATGTTGTTATTATGATATAAGATGTAACAGGGAATGATTCAACTAAGTATAATCTAATCTAAATAATAAACCCATGCATATAACTTAATCTAACATTTTCTGACTATAAATATACCAGGGAATAAACTAAGGTATGCGATCTATGAAGATATCTCAAAGAAATTGGTAATAAAGAACAATCAACTTCCAAAAGAAATGAAATTGTTTAATGATATTTTGGATAAATAGTTAGAAAAAAGAATTGAGAAAAATATATCGCATATAGTAATGGTTCATGTATTCAAATTGGAATCAGAGCTAAAAAATCATACAAACATGCAATAATGTAGAAATATAACTCATATTTTAGTATATAAGACAATCAAGAGAAAGAGTATTTCTAATGTATAAATATAGCATAATCATATGATAAAAGTACCATATATGAAAGGTCCTGCTCACGGGCTTAGCAATATTGATCAAATTTCATTCAATTGAATATACTCTAAGAGTACAGGAGTGTAATTTCACTAGAGCATGCTCCTTCCTCAAATTTGAGTCTATGATATTTAGAGTAATATGTGAGGTTTTCGTTTTTTTTAATTAATGTGAAATGATCTAATGGATGGTAGTTGAATTGATTTCTATATGTTTTTAAGAAGATTATTGATTGTTGGATTTATGAGGTCTTAGGGAGGAGAAACATCATATCATGTACATTCATATTGGGGGATATATATTGAGGAAAAAATGACATAATATATTGAGCATATAATAGGGGTAATTGGTTTTTATATTGGCGTGTATAAAAAATGGATATTAATGTTAATGAAAAAATATAAAGGGCTATAAAGAAAATGTTAATGAAAAAATAGATCTCTAAAATATCTATTGAAAGTAGGGGTTTTTTATTTGGGAAGGTATATTGGGTTCGTATTGGTATGGGATTCAATAATGTGATTTTTAGAGGCGTTTTCCAATATGTAGTCAAATTAGGGCTATTTTTTAATATTCCTTGAATTGACGTGGTATGTCAGCACTTCATTAAGGGAAGCCCCCGTCGTTGGATTGAATTTTACGTGTATAAGCAGCCTAAAATTTTTCTTACTAACTTGATCTCAAAAAATGTTTAGAATTTCTTGAGTATTGTGGGGGTGGATTTTCAATGTAATTTAGTAAAAGAATTTTGAGGTCTAAAATGGGCCTCCTAAAGAAAATAATAAAAAAATAGAATACGAGTTAGGAACTTTTAAATGAAAAGAATGAAAATTATAATTTTTATTGTATGTTTTACCTATCTCATTATAAATTTACTCAAATTTCAAGTGTAGACACTCATTCTACATCCAAGGGTGTGCATTTTTTTAGTTGGCATACATCGATACAAATTGAAAATATATGGAAAATATGTTTCTTGAAATACATTTTCAATATTTCTTGATGTGGGTTTACTCAAAATTTTATAGAGTTCGCACTCTCTAGATGTGGAATCTAAATCCACATCTAATGTGATACAAATTTGTGAAAGGAATGAAATGAAATACATATTTATTACCAAAACACATAGATATAATGAAACTTGGTTTCTATTAATAAATAGAAAATTATGAAACTATAAAAAGGTTGAATGAAAACAAATTAGCTCAATTTAGTACTTTGGCATACCTCAAATCTTAGGTAAATATCTCAATCTCACTTAAATATGGAAATCATATTTATAAAATATATCTCTAAATTTATGAAATTATATATTTTGTAATATCAATTTGAAGTTACAGATGTAAGAACAAGTATATAAAAGAGTTTAAAATTTTGCAATTTATTAATCATAATAATTAAATATATAAAAAGTGGGAGTGGTTGTTGTAAATAATTTTAACTAAATCTAATTTAAATAGTTTAATTTTTTATTTTTTATTTTAAATTTTATATATTTATAAAAAAAATGAAATAGTAAATTTCAAAATTAGAGCCAAGTGGTATAAAAGACAAAAGAATGACACTACTAGGTAACTCTTTTTAATATAAGTGAATATTAAATATTAAATATCAGATTAATAGTTACTATTAATCATAATCACTTATCTTAATATAATTTATTTAAAAAATTATGAGAATAATAATGATGGTATTTATAATTATAATATATTAGTTCCTATACAAATTAATTAATATAATTAAATTATCAAATACATAAATGTTATAACTTGATATATTTTAGTAATGTAAACCAGTATTTAATATAAATATATATATAGTATTAATATTTTTTTATGATGGGTATACAAATATATTACTTATATAAATAATAAATATATGTAAATATATTATAAATTTGATAAATATATTATATGATTTGTGAATATGTATCATTATAATATTTGTTGTTATTGTTGTTAACATTGATTTTTGGGTGGAATCATTGTGATCCTTCCCATTCAAGATGGTGGAGGAGCTTTATGACAAGGGATAAAAAAAGTTTCCCTATGGTATTTGCGACTAAGTGGAGGGAACAACATCTCATTGTGTCAACCACTCAGTTGTCCTATAAAGAGACAAGGAGACAAAATAGTGAAACTATGTTGTATTCTTAAGTGAATCTATAGTGTGGGCTAATTAGTTGCAAAAAACCTCTCTCTTGCCTTTGGGCTAAGGAGGGGGCCTATTTCTTTTCAGATGTGGGCCTCAATGCCCAAAATTTTATAGCTAATTGGGGTTTTATCTAGTGATTGGGCATAATTATTGTTATCTTTTGCACATACGTTTAAATCCATCCTAGTGACATGATAAGCTATATTGCCTATATAATTTTTGTTGTAATGGTTTCATTCCTATGGATATTGTTGTATTAGAATAAAGCCTCATGAACTCTTAAATGAACATACATGTAGAGTGTCCTAGTCCCAACAACTTCATACTCGCCCTCCACATAATCTACACATCATGAATTATATTTACTTCTCTATATTTGACATATGAGTTATATTTACTTCTCTTTTTATATATATATTAATGAATTTTAATATACATAATATTTAAAAAATTTAATAAATAACTAAATATTTCAAAATAGATTAGTAAGTATATAAACATCACGATTATCGGAGGTCATAAATCACTTTCATATCACATCAATTTACATATTTATTTATAGTTTAATAAATGAAATCATTGTTTCTTTTATAATTTTTTCATTTCAAATTTTATTGTAACCTTGTGAAATCGGTATCTTTATTAACTTGTTTCCCCTCCCACATCTGAACATGATCGAATTAATGCTTTTATTTTTCTTTATGGAAGAATATGCAGGGTGATATTCCACTAATTGTTGGGTTTCAAGCACTGGAAAATTTATAAAATAATTCCAGTTCCATGCATCATATTGATCATCCCCAAGAAGTGCTAAATGCTCTTGAACCTGTTAGTATAATCACATTAACTAGTTTCATATTATTTATGCTTTAATCTTGAAGTAAGGGCTAGATTGAACGATTAAAATCCCTATTCATAATGGTTTTCATCGTTATCGATTGAAGAAATTAATGATCTTTAGTTCTAAAATGTATGTCCGGTAATTAGTACTAAGAATGTTACTAGTGCTCGATGGTAAAAAATAATACAAAGTATGAGATAAGAAGGTGTTGAAGCTTCGAAATTTGTTGCGACAATATGGGGGATAACCACTGGGTGTGGACCTTAAAAGCAACTCATATTTTGTTTGGTATAGTGGCTCTGACTAGGGATAATGGGATGAATTTACCAAAGAGGATTGATTTGATAATGTTGTTACTATGATATAAGATGTAACAGGGAATAATTCAAATAAGTATAATCTAATCTAAATAATAAACACATGCATAAAACTTAATCTAACATTCTCTGACTATAAATATACCCGGGAATAAACTAAGGTATGCGATCTACAAAGATATCTCAAAGAAATTGGTAATAAAGAATATTAAACTCCCAAAAGAAATGAAATCGTTTAATGATATTTTGGATAAATAGTTACAAAATAGAATTGAGAAAATTATATCGCATATAGTAATTGTTCATGTATTCAAAATGGAATCGGAGCTAAAAAATCATACAAACATGCGATAATGTAGAAATATAACTCAGATTTTCATATATAAGACAATCAAGAGAAAGAGTATTTCTAATGTATAAATAGAGCACAATCATATGATAAAAGTACCATATATGAAAGGTCCTACTCATGGGCTTAGCAATATTGATCAAATTTCATTCAATTGAATATACTCTAAGAGTATAGAAGTGTAATTTCACTAGAGCATGCTCCTATTCAAAGAAAAATAGATCATGTTCCAATAATTTCATCAAAACCTTCCAAAAAATACAGGAGTGTAATGTCTTGAAAAGTTTTTTTTGATAAAATTATGATCCCCTGTCTAAACGCATTAGAGGCATTTAAATACTAAAATACGTGCCTCAAAAATATATTATCACAAAAAAAGCTGAGGAGGTTTCAAACAACCTTCCTCAAATTTGAATCTATCATATTTAAAGTAATATGTGAGGTTTTAGTTTTTTTTAATTAATGTGAAATGATCTAATGGATGGTAGTTGAATTTATTTCTATATGTTTTTAAGAAAATTATTGATTGTTGGATTTATGAGCTTTTAGGGAGGAGAAATATCATATCATGTACATTCATATTGGGGGATATATATTGAGGAAAAAATGACATAATATATTGAGCATATAATAGGGGTAATTGGTTTTTATATTGGCATGTATAAAAAATGGATATTAATGTTAATGGAAAAATATAAAGGGGTATAAAGAAAATGTTAATGAAAAAATAGATCTCTAAAATATCTAGTGAAAGTAGGGGTTTCTTATTTGGGAAGGTATATTGGGTTCGTATTGGTATGGGATTCAATAATGTGATTTTTAGAGGCGTTTTCCAATATGTAGTCAACTTAGGGCTATTGTTTAATATTCCTTGAATGGACGTGGTATGTTAGAACTTCATTGAGGGAAGCACCCGTGGTTGGATTGAATTTTACATGTATAAGGAGCCTAAAGTTTTTCTTACTAACTTGATCTCAAAAAATGTTTAGAATTTCCTGAGTATTGTGGAGGTGGATTTTCAATGTAATTTATTAAAAGAATTTTGAGGTCTAAAATGGGCCTCCTAAAGAAAATGAAAAAAAAATAGAATACGAGTTAGGAACTTTTAAATGAAAAGAATGAAAATTATAATTTTTATTGTATGTTTTACCTATCTCATTATAAATTTACTCAAATTTCAAGTGTAGACACTCATTCTATATCCAAGGGTGTGCATTTTTTTAGTTGGCATACATCGATACAAATTGAAAATATATGGAAAATATGTTTCTTGAAATACATTTTCAATATTTCTTGATGTGGGTCTACTCAAAATTTTGTAGATTTCGCACTCTCTTGATGTGGAATCTAAATCCACTTCTAATGTGACCCAAATTTGTGAAAGGAATGAAATGAAATACATATTTATAACCAAAACACATAGATATAATGAAACTTGGTTTCTATTAATAAATGGAAAATTATGAAACTATTAAAAAGTTGAATGAAAACAAAGTAGCTCAATTTCTGGTAGTTTGGCATACCTGAAATCTTAGGTAAACATCTCAATGTCACTTAAATATGGAAATCATATTTATAGAATATATCTCTAAATTTATGAAATTTTATATTTTGTAATATTAATTTGATGTTACAGATGTAAGAACAAGTATATAAAAGAATTTAAAATTTTTCAATTTATTAATCGTATTAATTAAATATATAAAAAGTGGGAGTGGCTCTTGTAAATAATTTTAATTAAATCTAATTTAAATAGTTTAAAATTTTGTTTTTTTTTTAATTTTAAATATTTATAAAAAAAATGAAATATTAAATTTCAAAATTAGAGCCAAGTGGTATAGAAGACAAAAGAATGACATTACCACTAGGTAACTCTTGTTAATATAAATGAATATTAAATATTAAATATCAGATTAATAGTTACTATTAATCATAATCACTTATCTTAATATAATTTATTTAAAAAATTATGAGAATAATAACGATGGTATTTATAATTAGAATTAATAATAATTATAATATATTAATTATGATGTAAATTAATTAATATAATTAAATTATCAAATACATAAATCTTATAATCTGATATATTTTAGTAATGTAAACCAGTATTTAATATATATTAAAATGTATATATATATCTATATATAGAGTATTAATATTTTTTTATGATAGATATACAAATATATTATTTAAATAAATAATAAATATATGTAAATATGTTATAAACTTGATAAATATATTATATGATTTGTGAATATGTATCATTATAAGATTTGTTTTTATTGTTGTTAACATTGATTATTGGGTGGAATCATTGTGATCCTTCCTATTCAAGATGGTGGAGGAGCTTTATGACAAGGGATAAAAAAAGTTTCCTTATGGGATTTGCGACTAAGTGGAGGGAACAACATCTCATTGTGTCAACCACTCAATTGTCCTATAAAGAGACAAGGAGACAAAATAGAGTAACTATGTTGTATTCTTAAGTGAATCTATAGTGTGGGCTAATTAGTTGCGAAAAACCTCTCTCTTGCCTTTGGGCTAAGGAGGGGGCCTATTTCTTTCCCGATGTGGGCCTCAATGCCCAAAATTTTATAGCTAATTGGGGTTTTAGCTAGTGATTGGGCATAATTATTGTTATCTTTTGCACATACGTTCAAATCCATCCTAGTGACATGATAAGCTATAATGTCTATATAATTATTGTTGTAATGGTTTCATGCCTATGGATATTGTTGTATTAGAATAAAGCCTCATGAACTCTTAAATGAACATACATGTAGGGTGTCCTAGTCCCAACAACTTCATACTCGCCCTCCACATAATCTACACATCATGAATTATATTTACTTCTCTCTATATTTAATATTAGATAAAACATATGAGTTATATTTACTTCTCTTTCTATATATATATATATATATATATATATATGAATTTTAATATACATAATATTTAAAAAATTTAATAAATAACTAAATATTTCCAAAAAGATTAGTAAATATATAAACATCACGATTATTGGAGGTCATCAATCACTTTAATATCACATCAATTTACATATTTATTTATAGTTTAATAAATGAAATAATTGTTTCTTTTATAATTTTTTTGTTCCAAATTTTATTGTAACCTTGCGAAATCGGTATCTTTATTAACTTGTTTCCCATCCCACATCTGAACATGATCGAATTAATGCTTTTATTTTTCTTTATGGAAGAATATGCAGGGTGATTTTCCACTAATTGTTGGGTTTCAAGCACTGGAAAATTTATAAAATAATTCCAGTTCCATGCATCATATTGATCCTCCCCAAGAAGTGCTAAATCCTTTTGAAACTATTAGTATAATCACATTAACTAGTTGCATATTATTTATGCTTTAATCTTGAAGTAAGGGCTAGATCGAACGATTAAAATCCCTATTCATAATGGTTTTCATCGATATCGATTGAAGAAATTAATGATGTTTATTTCTAAAATGTAAGTCCAGTAATTAGTACTAAGAATGTTACCAGTGCTCGATGGTAAATAATAATACAAAGTATGAGATAAGAAGGTGTTGAAGCTTCGAAATTTGTTGCAACAATATGGGGGATAACCAAATGGTGTGGACCTTAAAAGAAACTCATATTTCGTTTGGTATAGTGGCTCTGAGTAGGGATAATGGGATGACTTTACCAAAGTGGATTGATTTGATAATGTTGTTACTATGATATAAGATGTAACATGGAATGATTCAACTAAGTATAATCTAATCTAAATAATAAACACATGCATATAACTTAATCTAACATTTTCTGACTATAAATATACCCAGGAATAATCTAAGGTATGTGATGTACAAAGATATCTCAAAGAAATTGGTAATAAAGAACATTCAACTGCCAAAAGAAATGAAATCGTTTAATGATATTTTGGATAAATAGTTAGAAAAAAGAATTGAGAAAAATATATCGCATATAGTAATTGTTCATGTATTCAAAACGGAATCAGAGCTAAAAAATCATACAAACATGCAATAATGTAGAAATATAACTCAGATTTTCATATATAAGACAATCAAGAGAAAGAGTATTTCTAATGTATAAATAATGCACAATCATATGATAAAAGTACCATATATGAAAGGTCCTGCTCACGGGCTTAGCAATATTGATCAAATTTCATTCAGTTGAATATACTCTGTTAGTGTCAGCCTTTGTAGCCTTCCTCCAGTGATCAAATATGCTCTTAGAAAGTAATTTTAAGGTGTTAAGGTCAAGTTTGTCATTTCAAAGAGTCTTCAAGCAAAATTTGGTCATTAAGCATTAGGTCTAGGGTTTGCTTTCACTCTTTTCAAAGTTGCCCAAATGTCAGTCTATGTCACTATTCAGCTGAGTCTATTATCATTCATATGGTTGTTATCATCATGCCAGGTTCCATTGGGTCAGTTTACAGCTTATTCATGCTTCAGTTGTGCCTTGGTAAGGTCCATTTCCCTCTCCTAGGGTTTTGAAGGAAATTTCTCTTGAATGGCCAAATCATCAGAAAAAATTTCATCCTGATGTTCATACAACTTCCCTTATCCTTAATGTACCTTATTAAACACTTCCCATCACTGAGATCCCCCAAATTCTTCATTTTCGCTTAAACACTTCCCATCACTGAGATCCCCCAAATTCTTCATTTTCGCACAAACCCTAGTTTCTTGCCACAACTTGGCAATTTTCTAGGCTAGGCCTGGGTTTTGCCCTTTTGGACCCCTTCCCCTCACTCAATCTCTAAGATTCCATTTTCCCCTGATTCCTAACATCCCTCCCTACTTCCAAAAATTTCCCCAAGAATTTAGAAGCCCCTTATCCCTTCATTTCGCTTCATTTTGACAAAATCCCTTGTTTCATACATCGGGATAGGTTTCCCTCAAATGATGTTTTAGAGCAATAAAATATGAATTTTGGAAAGATGAGAGAGGGTTTTATTCAAAACATGCCAAGGAAGAAAAACCTCCTTCACTTTTTACACAGGTATAATTGTTTTTGAGAAATGTCAAGAATACCGTTGCCTCAGGAGAATTGATGCACCTGCTGGAAGTAGTGTTGGGAGATTTGATTTATGACAAGGTAAATTAACTCGAAATTGAACAATTTCACTTGGTTTCAAAAGCAGACTCAAAGCCCTTTCTAGCGAGCTATCACACGCCTAATTTGGTCACCGCGAAGGCCTCCTGCAAAAGTGCGCTGCTCATACAAGGTGTGCGCTGCGCATATAGAGGTGCGTTGCGCATTGGGCCTCACTAGCTAGTGTTAATTAACAATGGCGCTGCGCATATAGAGGTGCGCTACGCATTGGGTTTGTCCGCTGCGCATTGGGTTACAAAACCAAGAAAACTTTGTTCATGCGATCAGATCTTGCCAAATTGACTCCAAAACTTGCAAGTAGGTTTTTCATGGCTGCTCAGTCGATTTTGAAAATGCTTATAGTGTGTTTAAAGTGGGCAAATTAATGTGTTGGGTATGGAGAGGTGACACCCTATGCTCATAAACAGACTCATTCCTTAGGGTTTTAAAAACATGTTGATGGCTTTGTGAGGGTTTTCCCAGCTTGTATGGTTGATATATGTACCTATGCATCTATTGTCAAAGTGTCACTACCCTCACGCTTTTAGTTTATCATTTTACCACTGCTGCCATTGCCATTGTATTACCACTGTTATTTCCTCTGTTTTATTATGGTCATTATCACATCGTTTTCCCATCCTCCATTGATAAAATACAATCCCATACTCATTTTACCCTTTGACAAATTTTAGCCAGCATCACAAAGGCTGCACATAAAACGTTTTAATCATTTGTCAAATACCCTTGTGATCAAAACAGTCACTGTTTTATGCCAATCTACTTAAAAAGAGCTATTAGCACTGTGGCTTGTTTCCTATGATGCTTTGGTATACATGTAACATGTTTAGGTTTTGAGCATACATTGAACTTTTGATTTCACTACACCTATATCAACATACATATTGCAGACATCTTGTTTTCAAAGACATGTCAGACACAGATTCAGTTTATGAGCAGGAGGTAGAGGCTAACCGAGAGATTTGGCTTGAGAGGATCAACATCCACGTAGAGAAGTTTCTGGCAAAGGCTAAAAGAGACAAAGACATGCTCTGTCACATGAAACATCATTATTGGGCTCACATGCATGTCAACAAAGCAAAAATGAAGATTTTGAAAAGGAGGTTGAGCCCAGCACTAAAACGGCGAAAGAGGCCGGATCCACTTCGAGTTTTGCCCGAGGCTTCACTGGTTGAGCATAACACATGATGGAGGGTCTTCACTCCGAATTTGAGTGAATTCGGAGAAATTTTTGTCATTTTGAAATTTTTGGTCCCAAAAACAGGTTTTTCTGCTATACGCGCAGCGCACATGCGCGCTCACTTTTTATTGGGACATTTTCTGGAGGAAAAATTTGTATTTTTGTGTTTTTCATGGTAATTTACGCATTCTCAACTATTTCTGAAGCATTTCATCAAGTTCTGGACAGTCAAAAGGCCCAAAAACACCATGAAAACCACCTTGCTGCCACCTTTTGCAACAGCAGGAAGTACCTCTGGGCGAATGCCATTTTGAGGGGGAAAATGAGCTCCAAATTGGGAAATTCCACTTGGGCTGGAAATTAGACATCTGTTACTTTCCAACGAGCTATTGTGAGCTCAATTTGGATGCCGGGAAGTGCCTCAAAATCAGTCTGAAAGGTGCGCTCCTCATAGAGGTTTTTGGTCAATTTTTCACTTACCAGCTCAGGAATTTGACCAGTTATAACTTGTTTCACCTCCTGATGTAATTTTTGGTTTGTCTTGATGTAATTTAATGTACATGATGTAAATTTGGTACTTATTTACCTATTCTAGATGATTCATTCACAAAATAGCAAAAATTTAATGAATGAATCAGTTTCCTAGCATATAGGGGTTAGTTGTTTGACTACCTAGATTTCAATTCCTTGTTTAGAATTGGTTGAAACTGCTCCTAGAAGGAGGAGATCAACCCCTAGAGGTTAGGGAATGTTTTTGATTTTGGTATAGGGTTGGACTCTTGGGAAGATTTTGGCACACTATTGTACATATTTTTCATATTTTGGCTAAGGAAAGATCAGAGATTTTGCAGCACCTGTTGGGATTCTTGTGGCTTTCAGCTCTTGATGGTGTTTTTCTCATGTTATTGTAAGTTTATTCATGTTTAAATGTATGCCATTCCTTCTTATGCTTCTGAAACTAAATGAATGAGTAAGTGAGGTTGAATTCATTGTTCACAGTGCTCTTCCTTTAAAATTTGTTTAGTTTTACATGTTTTCGCCAGTTTGGAGAGGATCCATGTTCTCCTTTGCCCTCTTCAGCTCCTTGTCATTCTGATCCATCCATACACCTGATCAAAGGCATCAAGACTATTGCCTACCTCGACCCAACTCGAATTCTGCAAAGATCTTACCTCAATCCGTGGACCCAAAATTGTTCATTCCCATTTCTCCAACAAAAGCCCAAAAAATCTAAATCAAATTTTCCTATCAATTTACTAGCCTAAAATCAGTTCCCATTCTAGAGTCATCTCGCACCCTATTGCTAATTTTATCGAGATTGGCTAGAGGGAGCCCTCTCCTGTCCTCGTAGGGCTAGCTACGAGGCTGAGCTTGGTTTGATGTTGCCTTGAGTTTTGCCTTCCTCAGCCTGAGGCAGATTTGAGTGCTAACATACTCTAAGAGGACAGAAGTGTAATTTCACTAGAGCATGCTCCTATTCAAAGAAAAATAGATCATGTTCCAATAATTTCATCAAAACCTTCCAAAAAATACAGAAGTGTAATGTCTTGAAAAGCTTTTTTGATAAAATTATGGACCCCTCTCTAAATGCATTAGTGGGGTTTAAATACTAAAATACGTGCCTCAAAAATATATTATCAAAAAAGAAGCTGAGGAGGTTTCAAACAACCTTCCTCAAAGTAAGAAAAAATTAAGCTAAAAATATAATTAAATTAATGACAAGCTCCTTTCAACTTAAACTATCTTAGTCGGCTAACTTGATCTTTGAGATTGCAAATTTTGATCATTGGTTTGAGCTGAGGTGGCTGGCCGATTGTGGATTTTAACTGTCGAGAAAATATGGTATCTGACAAAGTTGACACCATTTTTTGTGCAGAGGTAGTTAAACATCGCAGAGTCGTCCATTGGATATGTCATTTTACTAGATATTGACAGTATGTTTCCCAATCTAGTTTCGTTAGTTGTTTAATTATTTTTTCCTTGGTCTGCACTGTCTGTTTCCACTGTTGTTCCAGTTGTTTAATATTTGGTAAAGACCATGGTATGCACTCTTTGACAAGGTTGGAACTATGGAGGTTTTCTTTAACGACTTCAATTATACTGCTTGTTGGACCTGTTATTGTCGGTGTCGCCCTTTCTGCCTGTTTTAACCGTGTATCGTAATTTGTGAATATAATTTATTTGTGGGATTCTTCTACTTTTTGTAGGTCTGGCTTTCTTCCCCTGCCACGTAATAAATTCATAAATTGTTTTATGGATTTGTTCATATTCAAACCTCATATCAATCACTTGGTTTATCAATTTATCACTTGTCTCACAGTAAGGGTTAATCTGTGAGATTTTCTGGCAGAACATTTCTTCTTATTGTATTAATAAGGAAGTTAGCCTGATTTCTTCTTCGATGAACTTGTCTATTTGAGGGTTATCTTTAAATCTATCCACCATGGCTTGCATTTGGTGAATCTGCGAGTCCTTTTTTGATAAGCTAGCCTGGTGTTGTAGCTTCATTTGCTCAAATTCCCTCTGAAGCTGAGCTACCTGTTGTTCTTCTTGGTGATTAGCTTTTTCTTGTTCTAATTGTTGTTCAAGTAGAATAATTTTATGTTCTTTCTCTTTTAACAATAGTCAGACTTTAGTTACTTTATCAATGATCGCTATGGAATAAGCTCCTGCAAACTGTGTGAGTTTCATAAGATTTTCTGATGGGTCAACAAGAGTACATTTCCACACAACATCCATGGATTCATTTTCTAGAGTTGTAATAATCTAGGTGTCTAATTTCCTCTTCTTTATTTGTCTTTTAACTACAAACTTATGTGTAGGACTGTAGAATATATCTAATGGAGGCATTTCTTCAATTTTCAAGACAGTTTCGGAAGTAGGAAAAGAAGGAATGACCTCAATATCTTGAGTGTTTGTTGCCCCTTACTCTGTTCTCTATGGATTTTCTTTGTGATGAGTTTGTTTTCGGGGTGTACATTTCATATCTTTCCTCAATATTTGTGCATGTTTGGAGCTTCTTATTGAATTGATCCCATTCCTTGTCTAGGTCAGTGATTGGAATCTTCCCTGTTTGAGTTGAAGTGGAACCGACCTCTGTCTTCTTCTTGGCCAAGGCCTGTTCGATTGTTTCCTCAGTATTTCCCTCTGTATATTTCTCAAAATATTTATTAGGATTCCCTTCTCCATTCTAAGATTGTTTTTCTGAGTGTTCTGACTCGTGAGTCGACTTCTCTTGCGTTTCCTCATCAGAATCTTCCTTTGAACTTCCTTCGAGGCTTACGCTAGGAGTTAGTTCTCTTATTGATTTAATTTGTAATAGGTTCAATGTGACCTTTAACAATATTTTATTCCTATATACATGAAAAGAATTAATATCATCCAAGCTTAACTGTAATGATGCTAAATGTAGGACCTGTGAAAATGTTTCAGCTCCTTAAAAGAGGTCATCAAAGGGATCCCCTTCATGAGTAAACTATTTGACTTTAACCATAGTGGTGAATTATTTAGAAACTTGATTCGGGTGATATTGTCGCCCTGGAACTATGGCCAATATTAGAGACATAGTAACCTCTACCTCTTTTATTGCATGCTCATATTCATGTAGTGCAAAAGTGCCACATTCTAATGGGAAGGTTGGCCAAATGGATTTCTTCTGTTCCCTCTGGGCTTTGGTTAAAACACCCTCCCCTACTGTCTTGTAAGCTATCTCTCTGGTCAATAACTTGTTTGGGACATAAGATGGGATAATATGTGAAGCAAAAATGCTCCCAAAAACTCTGATGTAACTAAATGTTTCTTCACCGAACCATCTTGCAACTGGAAAGATGTCTATTTTGGCTTCTTCAGAAAGCCTGGGGCCATTCTCTCAAAAATTGTTTTATAAATAGGCAGCATAATACCTTGATAGGTTTTGTAAAATTGGTCATTGAATTGGGATTCACACAATATTTAATGGTATACATGGATGTGGAGAGGGTCCTGTGTAGTCCACTTCCAACCCATGTTTGGAAATTGAGAATAGAAACAAATGACGTCCATAACATAAGCGCTCATACAAAAAGGAGGAAAATTTCTTGAGGAAACACTCCTCTTTTGTCTATATTCCCTAATTTCCATGGCTAAATTGTCTGATAAAATATGACTCCAATTCATAATTATTGCGTTAAATATTACATCAATTAATGGAAGCCACTCTATAGAAAATTTGGTGCTATCAGCTTTACCAAATAATCTACACATCATCGCAGCTGCGAAATTATGTGGGGCAGGGAGGGATGCAATTGGATACATACCGAATTTCTCCCATTTAAATTTGCCTCTGCCTGACCTCTAGGTCTATCTAACATCCAATGGATCCTCGTTCTCTTTGGGTAAATGCTCAAAGAAATATTTTTCATAGAGCTTTTGAGGCTTTGGTAGCTGGTACATCTGGCACAAATTATCTACTCTAAAAGACCCCATGACCTCATGTCTTGCATTCCTAAAAGTTCTATCTGAGATATTTACATCATCAATGACCCATTTCACCATATCTGTGTATGGTAATATCTTAATTCTTGTTGTTATTCTGTGTAAAAATGAACATGTTGCCTCAAAGTAGGAAGCGTCAGATGATTCTTCGGCATCAATTATTTCCTTTGTTTCCAATGGCCTAGGTTTCTCTTCATCCATCAGGTTATACATAGCTTCCCATGATGTGGTTCATTCGTCTTTGTTGTAGGTGGTATCAGAGAAAAGTGGTATCATGTCTGATTTCTCAGATTTAGTAGATTATCCCTTCTTTTCCATCTTCTCAAACGTTGTTTCCTTCTAAGGTTCCCTGAAATGGAGAAAATGGAGATTATTGGATAAACACAAAGCGAAAATGATAGTGAAAATTTGATGATACAGTTAATTTTGAAAGGTGACAAGGAAGAAGATTTTCTTCGAAAATGAAGATGAAAGATATCAAATCATGTCGAGTCGTTTTAAACGTAAATGCCATTAAAATTCATTAAATACACACTAAGATCTTTATCATGGTGTTTATTATTCATTTAAGTCATTGCATCACAAACGTGTAAGGACAAAATTTAAGGTTATGAGTTTAAAGTGAGAAATGTCGATTATGTGATTGCGATAAATATTATCGCAATATCCCAAATCACACTATCACATTTTTTATTATGCGTTATTTCACAGTTGTTTAGAATTTTGTGAGATGCGATGTGAGCGACATAGTTTTTATTGTTTAAAATGCATTTTGCTTGAATGGATATTTATTGAATAAAGTGACCCTTTACTATGCGCCAAACTTTAACCAAAGTTATAACAATTTATCGCATACTTCCATTGGGTCCGGGTCATATCGCGTTTTGCAAACTTTCATAGTTCACAAGATTGGCCTTTGTGTAGGTGTCGCGATGTGATGAGTGTTCGACTTATTATGTCGTAATATCGCAATTCGCATATTCCAAAGGTTTTGTTAGTTGTGCTTTTTGTGAATGCCGATATGCGATTGTGATAGGCACTTTATTTCGCAAGAAATACTTTAAGATTTTCTTTTAAATGGAAAGGTTAATGATACCATAAGTTTATTATGGTGATCCCTTCTTATCGCAATTTGCAAATCCCGGTTTGTTAATTAACATTTGACACACATGATCTGGTGATATGCGATAAGGTGAGAATTGTAGTCGTAAAGGGACTTCGCTTGATACCTTATATTATTTAGAAATTTATTCCTAAGAATTCAAAAAGAAATCACTTAAGTGTTAAGTTTTTCGAAGGATTTTTTATAAAGGGTCCCCATTTATCAATAGAATATTAATTATTAAATCAATAAATGGGGGGGTTGTTGGACAGTATAAGAATTGGCGATTCAGTGGAAGAACCAATTATCTCTGATAGTTGTTTTGAAACTTCTAAAACTTCTGAAATAAAGATAGTTCAAAAAATAGGAATTACATGAAATTTAAGATAAGTAACCTTTCTCTGAATAAGAAAACAAAACTCACCTAATTACCATCCACTTCATTAGGGGACTTTGGAGGTCTAAAATGGTCCTTCTAAGAAAAATTTACAGCCAAAATAAACTTTATAATAACAAATAGGGTTCAAGATGACGATGTCAACCGTGGGGGATGATTCACCATTTTTGGAGTAAAAAGGTAAAAAGATTAAAAAATAATAAATTAATAAAACTACTTTTTCAACTTGTATTTTCAACTTATCTCCCTAAGGTTTTACTCAAATTTTGACTGGGAGTACTCGTTGGGTGCAAAAGGTATTTCCTCATCCAAAGGGTACCCATGTTGCATACTTTTGATGAACCCTGCTACATGAAAAATGAGAAATACGTGAAAAAATGTCATTGCAATCACATTTTTCATGTATTTCCTCATCCAAAGGGTACCCATGTTGCATACTTTTGATGAACCCTGCTACATGAAAAATGAGAAATACATGAAAAAATGTGATTGCAATCACGTTTTTCATGTATTTCTTAGTTTTTGTGTAGCAGGGCCCATCGAAAGTATGCAACATGGGTACTCCTTGGACGAGGAACCAAATTATGCATCCAGTGAGTGTTTCTGCTCAAAATTTGAGTAAACCCATAGGGAGATAAGTTGAAAATATGATTTGAAAAAGTAGTTTTTTCTTGTTTCCCTCTAAAATTTGATGATGTCATCTAATATTATTTTATTATTTCCACTATTATTTTAGAATTTCCTTAGGAGACCCATTTTAGACCTCAAAAATCCCCTAATGGATATCCTATTCAGAATCAAAATTCTTTGTCTATATCAGTCTTTACTTGGTTTAAAGATAAAGCAAGGGGCTCTTGTAGATCAGCTTTTAGATGTACTCATTTGTCATAGGCAGATCCTTTGCTACCATCAGACGTCCATAGCCTCGGCAGGGTTACCTTTTAACCATCAATGATTTAGTATCTCATCCAGATAAGAGTGTAACTTTTAGAGATAAATTCAGACTCATATACTTATTCTCTTCTCTTTATTTTTTAAATACTTTATTTTTCTTCTAAAAAAAATTCCCTTTTTCTACCTAAAGCTCCTTATCTTGGTTTGCTAGCCAAAAGGTGACAATGCCATCCACTGGTTGTAATTCAGCTGAACAAGTTGACTCATGATGAGACCCCTTGTCTTTTGATTAAAATAATCTCAAGTCATTACCCTGTTTTGATATGAAGTATTGGTAATGTCAGTTTATTATTTCCCTATGAACGTGGTAAGTGAGCACTTAATGAGACCTCTTATTCTTTAAGTTTTAGAATATTTTAGAATTACACTCTAAAGAGAACCATTGACTCCTTAAGAGTTTTTGCATGACAATTATAGAGTTGAAGGCTCTTATCTACAAAGAGTCTTTTCTTTGTGAAAGATAAGTTTCTTGACTGATAACAGAACAAAGGTCTCTTTATAAGGTTGAGGTTTCACAAAGGATAAATGATTTTTGGTGGAAAACAAGAAAATTTCAGAGATATAACTTAGCATATTTTCCAAATGCCGTAGTTATCTTCTTAATAATTTCTACTTATATTAGAGAAAAACCAAAATATTTAAAGAGATTTTTTATTGGAAGGCCAAAATAAATACTATTTAACTTTTATTTTCCTAGGAAAAGTAAAGGCAATAGTGTACAAGGTATAGTATAGGTTATCTTCTATGAAAAGAATTTCTTCAAAATCTACCCATTAATAGGTAGAGAATCTCTCTTGCCTGATAAATCTTGCAATAGAAACGTTGATCGGTTGATTTGTTCCACAATCTGAAATGAGCCAAGCCACATTCTTTGGAATTTGGTATGCTTACCTTTTTCCTCGTGTGCTTTATCCCACTTCAATACAAGGTCTCCAAGTTGAAAAGATTTAGGACTTACAAAATTGGCATCAAATGAAGATTTGACTAATTGTTGATGATGTGCATGTATGATCATGGCTTTATCCCTTTCTTCTTCGAGTTTGAGGATTTGTGATTACATTAATTGCATAGAAGAGGAAGGATTTTCTTCAATAAATGGAATAGGGCTGGAGAGGGAATAACTACATTTGTAGGAAGAACAACCTCTTTCCCATAGACCCAATTAAAATGGGAAGTGCCTATTGAGGCCTTCTGTGTTATTCTATCTGCCCATAGAGAAAATGTTAAATATTTATGCCAGCTTTCCTAACTTTGATTAGTGGTTTGTTTGATGATACTTATGAGATTTTTATTTGTATATTCATCTAAACCATTTCCTTGAGGATAATAGTTAGTAGAATATTGAAGTTTGAAACCTCTTTTAAGAGAAAATTTTGTCATAGCATTGACTGTGTAATAAGTTGCATTGTCAAACGTGAGGGCAACTGATATGCCAAATCTGGTAATAATAAATTGATCAATAAATCCAATGATTTTTTTTAGAATTGGCTACCTTAAGTGGAATTGCTTCCACCCATTTAGTGAAGTAATCAGTTATTGTAAGGATATATCTGTACTGGTTTGAAGAGTGAGGAACGATCTCACCTATTATGTCTAGTCCCCATTGTTCAAATGGTTGTTCAATGTTGACTGGGTGTAATGGTAATGCGGGTTTCATTTGTCTTCTAGCAACTCTTTGACAAATTTTACACTTCCTTACATATTCGTGTGCATTTTTTAATAAGGTTGGCCAATAATAGCAAGCATGAAAGATTTTATGCATTATTGTGTCTCCTCTAAAATGTCGACCAGCTGGTCCATCATGGAGTTCCCGCAAAACCTTTTCTGCCTCATATTTTTCAAGGCACCTAAGTAAAACATAATCATAATTTTTCCTAAACAAAACATCATTGATGATTTCATATTGCTTAGCTTTTAACCTCAAAGATCTCTTTATTTTGTAACTGAGATGCATAGGGGCATATCCATTTAACAAATAAAATATGATATCAACATATTTAGATTCAGTATCATTGAGGCTTACCTCACATATTTGTATAGCATCACCTGAATCTTCTTTTGCTGGTAAGTTGGGTGCTCTAGCTAAAATTCTACAAAATTCTTGACCTCTAAAAATTTTAGTTGGTCTAATCTCAATGTCATAATCTTGCAGTGTTCTTACCTGGTTTTCTCTTTTCTCACCTAATTCTCTTTGCATTAGTAAAGTTCTCCATGATGAGAATGGAACTATTACTTTAGTGTGAGTTTTGAGAAGAAAGGGTCTGAAATGTTTTATTGATTTGAAAAAAACAAAGCTCTATTTTTCAACATTTGAATAATTTAATTTAACCCTCCACAAATTGGAGCTAAATAAAGAAATTGGTGCTTTGGCTTTCTCATCGTTGACCTATGTCAATATAGCTTCATATGATGTCTCGGAAGTAAAGGTATATAAAATAAAATGATTAGAAAAATTTGGGGTTACTAAAGAGGGATCATTTATGATTGCTTTTTTGATAAGATTAAAAGCTTCATGCTCAATATATCCCCATTTAAAAACATAATTTTTCTTCATAATAGATTGTAGTGGTAAAATAATTCGTGAAAAGTCAGGGACAAATCTCTTGACAAAATTTATTTGACCTAGGAAATATTACATGGATTTTTTGTTATGAGGCAAAGAGATTTCAGAAATTTCTCTTATCCTGTCAGGATTTATGTGAATCCCATATTTAGATACAATAAATCCAAGAATCTTACCTTCACTTAAAGCAAAGAAATATTTCTTTGGATTTAGAGAAATTCCATATTTCTGAAAATGTTCAAAGATTTGTTTTAAGTCCTTTAAAAGATTATTGCGCGTTTTTGAATACATAGTTATATCATCTAAATAAATTACCACTAATTTATTCACCAAACCTTTGAAAGCTATATCCATGGCCCTCTAAAATGTTGCACCAACATTGATTAATCCAAATGGCATATTTTGGTAAGCGTATGTTCCCCATTTGGTTCTAAATGTGGTCTTTAGTCGATCATCTGGATGTATGAGAATCTGATTATAACCTGAAAATCCATCCAAAAAAGACATTAATTCTGAGCCTACAACTGGTTGCAGTATCTATTCCATAGGAGGTAATGGAAAGTGGTTCTTCTGACAAGCTTTGTTCAGATTGTGAAAGTCTATACAAATTCGAATATCACCATTCTTTTTCCTGACTGGAACTAGGTTAGAAACCCACCTTTAATCTCTGATAGGAAAAATTATTTTGGCTTTGAGAAGTTTAATCAATTTAGATTTGATTTGATTCTCTAAATCTGGGTGAATCTTTCTCAACTTCTGTTGTACAAGTTTTTCATCCAATATCGTAGGAATGGTATGTTGAATGATGGAAGTATCATATGTCTTAAGATCTTCATAATTCCAAGAAAAAACATTTTTGTATTTCTTCAACAAACAAATAAAGGAAAATCTTTCATCGGATGTAAGACCAAGACCCAGATTAATATTTTGAGGTTTAAGGTCACTTCCAAGATTAACTAATTCAAACCCAAAAGTTAAAATTTCCTCAAAGTTGAACTTTGAAGCTTCGAGTTACTAGGTTTCTTGCATCTGTCCTTAAGATCATACAGATCTTTCAGCTTAACCACTGATTTAGGTATAGGATTTGCACTTGTTTCTTCCTTAAGATGGCTATCGTGTTGATCTTCATCTATTATGTGGTCATCATAAGAGCCTTCAAACATTAGAAAATTTATGATATCGTATCATTATTGAGAACTTGCCAATTGGTTATGTTATCGGGAATAGAAGGCCTAAAAAATAGTTCTATAGAAAATCGACCAGGACTATAATCTGCTGGTGGTATAAGCTTGGATACAACGTTAGCCAAAATATCGACACTTTCATTTTGAAGTCTTGGGATTGGGAAATTGTTAAATGCTAGGAAATGTGAGGTGAGGTCCTGGACTAATGATTGATAATGTTTCAAATGTCCAGAAAGACATTGAATAACATTCCTCACCTATTTGATTACAATTTTTGAATCTCCAAATACTTGAAGGTATTTGATATCAAGGCCAATGGATTTATACAACCCTTGAACTAATGCTTCATATTATGCAGTGTTATTTGCGCATTCAAATTCAAGTCTTCATGCCAACATATTTTTTTATCCTTCGGAGCTAAACAATATGCAACCTGCTCCAGCTCCATCGTTAGGTTTAAATCGATCAAAAAATAATTTCCAAAATAAAGAAATGGCTACAACTTTATCTACCAAATTTATGCATTTAGAAGAATCTGTTTGAGAATAATCTTCGATTTGTGATGTAACATAATTTTCCAAAAAGGGTGATGTATGGGCATTAAAATTGCCTGAAAATGATTTGATTGAATAATTTCCAATGATATTACTATTGTATGCAACTGGCTCATTTTCTCCCTCTATTTCTATGACGATATATTTTAAATGTTTCTCACAGTCGATCCTGATTTGATTAAGCTTACCATTATAAGGAAGCCACATATGGGATGAGTTCGTTGCGAAATAGCCATGAAGATTTTCAGACCAATATCTACTAAGGATCAAACCGTAGAATTCAAGGATATTGACCACAAGAACGTAACCTGATTAATTTATCCTATGACTTCAACTTGAGATCAATCTATCTGTACAATGTGAACAACAGATTTCTGGGGTTCGACATTCAATTTTGCACAAACAGTTTTTGGTAGAATGTTGGATGAGGCTCCATAATCTACTAAGAAATTGTGCAAATCCTTATTGAAGACATTAAAATTCAAAAGAAATGGAGGTGTATGAGATTTATTTCTACCACCTATTAAAGAAACATCAGTTGAACTCATTTTGTCTAATGAAGTACTCGGAGGCCTATCCATTTCTTGAGCGGCCTGTGAGATTACATCAGCAGGAAGAGGAGAAGTGGGGATTGCTTTTAATTATTTGAGCAATAGATTTTGTTGATGTTTTAGCTTGCTAATATCATGGAACATGATATTAACTCTAGTCTTTTTCATGTCTTCGACGATGTTGTATTCCATCTCACCAGAAACTAGCAAGGTTTTGGTTGGGGGTGAAGAATTGGATTGAGGAGGAGTCGTTTGAGTGGATTTGGGAGAATATTTCTTACCTATTTATTTATCTTTGAGACTAGGAGTTGATGATTTTTGTTTTTGATTTGTTTGTGGTGAATCAACAATGTTGTTGCTTCTGGTAGCAACAGGTAATGATTCTTGTGATTCTTCATTATCTGATAAAGGAAGAATGAAATCCCACATTCCTTGTAATTTAACTATCTCTTCATCATCAATTTGTTCGTCAGTTGTTGACACTTCTTCTTCCTCCACATCTGATTCAGAATTCGTTACTGTATTCTAAGGTCTAGGATTAGAGGAAGGGTTTATTTTCTAATGTCTAAATTTTTATCTTGAAGAAGTCTCAACTACCTACTTTTTAATGTTGACCATTTCATTGGACATGGTTTTAAGTACCTTTTGCAGACCTTCAAGATCAAGAGGATCTTTAGGTGCTTTCTTCTTGGATTCATCCCCAAAAGTGACCTTCTTGGATTTTATTTCTTCTAATGCATTCTTCTTTTGTAAAGATACAATGTGTTTTTCCACAGCTATGGATTCTTTCATTTTTTCTTCCAAAGTTGGCTTGGCAGCCATATCGACAAAATTAGCTGCATTCGAGGGAAGAGTAGAAATGTGCCATTCATTTTGAACTTCATTACTAGGCTTAGATGCCGTTGGGATTTTCTTCAATAACTTATTAAAACGTGAACTAATGTCCTTAATTGGTTCTCTAGGTTCAACTTTCAAGTTGGAGAGATCATTGAGAATAGTAGTTGTTGAGCGGTCATCCCCAAACTTGGTTAGAAATTGTTCTTGAAATGCATCCCAACTATTAATGGAACTAGATGGTAATGAAAAATATTAGGATCCTACTGATCCTTTTAAAGTATAAGGGAATAATCTTACAACTGCATCTTCTTCTATAAATCCATTAAGATTTATGGATAAAATAAAGTTATTTATGTGTTCTTTGGCAGGAAGACCATCATCAGGGTTGAATTTTGGAAACCATTTTTCTGGATGCGCAGGTAATGGATTTAATGGCCTTGCCATTTTAGCGGCTCCTATATTTTTCCATGTTCTTCGAGCCATTATGGGTATCTGTGTAGAAGAAGATGTACCAGTGGTTGAAGGTGATTCGGTAGAGTATTGTACTCCTGTACTAGTGTAAATCACGATCTGGGATGGCGAGGTGGATGATTGAGTTTGTGGTGAAGGTGATTAAATGAATGGGGATGTTTCTAGTGATGATGAAAGAATCTCACTATGAGCTTCAAAGTTCGATTTATTAGTTTTCCTTCGAGGGTGAGGTAAAGGAAATTCAAATGGAGGGATTCCAAAATTTTCACTCTGTGATTTGGTTAACCTTTGAGAGGAAGGAAAATGTGAAGAAACACTAGCTTGAGATAATTCAAATTCTTCTTGAGACAGAGGAATCTCTTGCAATTTGTGAATTAAAGACTAAAGTTCGAGGGTTTCTACAAAAGAAAGTTGATCATATTTCCTTGGAAAAACACTAGAGGATTATAAATATTTGTTCACAACTTCATGTATATGATTTAGGGATTTTGAACGTGATCGAGAAGTCAGAGGTGACATTGAGGGAGTTCTACTCTTAGAATGGCTTTCTAATTTAGTTTTTCTTTCCATTCATAGTCAAGCCCTCCTTCCCGCGCCAAAATGTTAAATCCTCCAAATTTTTTGCGACAACATGGGGGATAACCACCAAGTCCTTTCCTTAAGAGAAACTCCTTTTTCGTTTGGTATAATGGCTCCGACTAGGGATAATGGGACCAGTTCCCTAGAGAGGATTGATTTGATAATGTTGTTGGGATGATATAAGATGTAATGGGGAATGATTCAAATCAGTCTAATCAAATCTAAATAATAAACACATGCATATATCTTAATCTAACATTATCTGACTATAAATATACCCGGGAATAAAGTAAGGTATGTGATATACAAAGATGTCTCAAGGCAATTGGTAATAAATATCATCCAACTGCTAAAGGAAATGAAATCATTTAATGATAATCGTTTTGGATAAATAGTTAGACATGACAATTGAGAAATTTATATCGCATATAGTAATTTTTCATGTATTCAAAATGGAATCAGAGCTAAAACATCATACAAAAGTTCAATAATGCAAAACTATAACTCACAGTTTCATACATACGACAGTCAAGAGAAAGGGTATTGCTAATGCATAAATAAAACACAACTATACGATAAAAGTACCATATATGAAAGGTCTTGCTCATGGGTTCAAGAGTATTGATCCAATTTCATTCAATCAAATACACTCTAACAGTACAAAAGTGTAATTTCAGTAGATCATGCTTGATATTCAAAGAAAAATAGATCTTGTTCCAATAATTTCATCAAAACCTTCCCAAAAACAGAGAAGTGTAATGTCTTGAAATGTGTTTTTGATAAAATTCTAGACACCTCTCTAAATGCGTGAAAGGGGTTTAAATACTAAAATACATGCCTTAAAAATATATTATTACAAAAAATTCTAAGGAGATTTCAAACAACCTTCTTCAAAGTAAGAAAAAAATAAAATAAACTAATGACAAGCTACTTTCAACTTGAACAATCTTAGTGGACTAACTTGATCTTTGAGATTGAAAATGTCGATCATTTGTTTGAGTAGAGGCAGCTGGACGATTGTGGATTTCAACTGTCTAGCAAATGTGTCATCTAACAAAGTTGGCACCATATTTTGTGTAGAGGTAGTTAAACACCGCAAAGTCATCCACTGGCTATGTGGTTTTACTAGATATTGCCAGTATGTTTCCCAATCTAGTTTGGTCAGTTGTTTGATTTCTTCTTCCTTGGTCTGCACTGTTTTTTTCCATTGTCCTTACAGTTGTTTGATATTTGGTAGAGACCCTAGTATTTTCTCTTTGACAAGGTCGTAACTATGGAGGTTTTCATTAAAGGCTTCAATTATACTGCTTGTTGCACCTGTTGCTATTGCTACCACCCTTTCTACCTGTTTTAACTATGTATCTCAATCTATAGCTAGAATGTCTTTGTGGGATTCTTCTATTTTTGGTAGGTCAACTTTTCTTCGCTCATCCTTCTCCTATCGAGTAATAAATTTAGAAACCTTTTTATGGATTTCTTCATATTCAAACCTCATATTAATCACTTGGTTTGTCAATTTATCACTTGTCTTATAGTAAGGGTTAATCTGTGAGATTTTCTAGCCGAACATTTCTTCTTGCTGTATTGATAGGGAATCTAGATTTATTTCTTCTTTGATGAACTCATCCATTTGAGGTTTATCTATAAATCTATCCACCATGGCTTGCATTTGGAAAATCCATAAGTTATTTTCTGATAAGTTGGCCAAGCGTTGTAACCTCATTTGCGTGAATTCCCTCTGAAGCTAAGCTACCTATTGTTCTGCTTCCTGATTAGTTTTTTCTTCTTATAATTGTTGTTCAAGCAGAAAAGTTTTATGTTCTCTTTCTTTTAGCAGCAGTCAGACTTCAGTTTCTTTATCAATGGTCGTTGTGGAATAATCTCCTACAAATTGTGACAGTTTCGTAAGATTTTTTGATGGGTCAACAGGAGTATCTTTCCACACAACATCCATGGATTCATTTTCTAGAGTTGTAGCAACTGTCGTGTCTAATTTCCTCTTCTTTATTTGTCTTTTAACTACAGCATTAGGAGTGGGATAGTAGAATATGTCTAATGGAGGTATCCCTTAAATTTTGAAGACAATTTCGAAAGTAGGAAAAGTAGGAATAACCTCAATAGCTTGAGTTGTTGTAGACCCTTGCTCTGTTGTCTCTAGATTTTCTTTGTGCTAAGTCTATTTGGTGGTCTACAATTCATATGTTTCCTCAATATTTGTGCTTGTTTGGAGCTTCTTATTGAATTGCTCCCATTCCTTGTCTAGGTCAATGATTGGAATCTTTCCCATTTGAGCTGAAGTGGACTGATCTCTGTCTCCTTCTTGGCCGAGGCCTATTCTACCATTGCCTCAGTATTTCCCTCTGTATCTTTCTCAAAATATTTATTAGGATTTCCTTCTCCATTATGAGATTATTGTGCTAAATGTGTTGACTCGTGAGTCAACTTCTCTTGCATTTCCTCATCAGAATATTCCTTTGAACTTCCTTCTAGGCTTACGATAGGAGTCAGTTCTCTTATTGGTTTAATTTTTAATAGGTCCAATGGGAACTTTAACAATATTTTATTCCTATATACATGAAAAGAATTAATATCACCTGGACTTACCTGTAATGATGCCAAATGTAGGACTTGTGCAATTTTTTTGGCTCCTTGAAAGAGGTCATCAAAGGGATCCCCTTCATGAGTAAATTGTTTGAGTTTAACGATAGTGGTGAATTCTTTAGCAGCTTGATTTGGCTCATACTGTCGCCCTGGAACTATGACCAACTTTATAGACATAATAATATATTCTTCCTTTATTGCGTGCCCATAGTCGTGTAGTGCAAAAGTGCCACATTGTAATGGGAAGGTTGGCCAAATGGGGTTCTTTTGTTCCCTCAGGGCTTTGGTTAAACCACACTCCCTTGTTGTCTAGCAAGCTATCTCTCTAGCCAATAACTTGTCTAGGACATAATATGGGAGGCTATGTAGAGTACAAATACTCCCAAAAACTCTTATGTAACTGAACGTTTCTTCATCGAACCATCTTGCAACTGGAAATATGTTTATCTTGGCTTCTTCAGAAAGCCTAGGGGTCGTTCTATCAAAAATGGTTTTATAAATATGTAGAATAATACCTTATAAGATTTTTAAAAAATGGGCATTGAATTGGGATTCCCATAAGATTTTATGGTATACATGGATGGGGAGAGGGTCCTGTACAGTCCACTTCCAACCCATGTTTGGAAATTGAGAACAAAAACAAATGGCGTCCATAACATAAGCCCTCGTGTAAGAAGGAGAAAAGATTCTTGCGGAAAAACTTCTCTTTTGTCTATATTCCATAATATCCATGGCTAAATTGTCTAATAAAATCTGACTCCAATTCATAATTGTTGTGTTAACTGCTACATCAATTAATGGAATCCACTCTACAGAAAATTTGGTGCTATCAGCTTCACCAAATAATCTACACATCATCATAGCTATGAAATTATGTTGGGTAGAGAGGGATGAAATAGGCTACATACTGGATTTCTCCTATCACTTCGACTTGAGATCAATCTAAATATACAATGCGAACAACAGATTTCTTGGATTCGACATTCAATTTTGCGCAAACAATTTTTGGTAGAATTTTGGATGAGGCTTCATAATCTACCAAGCAATTGTGAAAATTCTTATTGAAGACTTCAAAAGTCAAAGGAAATGGAGGTATATGAGATTTAGATCTACCACCTATTAGACAAACATTCATTGAGCTCATTTTGTCTAATGAAGCACTGGGAGGCCTAGCCATTTCTTGAGCATCCTGTCAAATTACAACAATAGGAAGAGGAGAAGTAGGGACTGCTTTTAATTCATTGAGCAATAGCTTATGTTGATGTTTTAGCTTGCTAAGCTCATGGAATGTGATATTAGCTCTAGTATTCTTCATGTCTTTGATGATGTTGCATTCCATCTCATCAGATAATATAAAGGTTTTGGCTAGGAGTGAAGAATTGGATTGAGGAGGAGTTGTTTGAGTGGATTTGGGAGAATATTTATTACCTATTTCCTTATCTTTGAGATCAGGAGTTGATGATTTTTATTTTTGATTTGTTTGTGGCAAATCAATAGTGCTCTTGATTCTGGTAATGAAAGGTAATGCTTCTTGCCATTCTTCATTATCTAACAAAGGAAGAATTAAATCCCACATTCCTTGTAATTCAATTATCTCTTCGTCATCGGTTTGTTCTTCAGCTGTTGACACTTCTTCTTCCTCCACATCTAATTCAACATTTGATATTGTATTTGGAGGTTTAGGATGAGAGGAAAGATTTATTTTGTAAGGTCTAAAATTTTTCCTTGAATAAGTATTAGTTACCTTCTTTTTAATGTCGACCATTTCATTAGAAATGGTTTTAAGTACCATTTGTAGACCTTCAAGATAGAAAGGATCTTTAGGTGCTTTCTTCTTGGATTTGTCCCTGAAAGTGACATTCTTGGACTTTCTTTATTCTAATGCATTCTTCTTTTCTAAAGATAAAATGTGTTTTTCCATAGCTATGGCCTCTTTCATGTTTTCTGCCAAAGTTTGTTTGGCATCCCTATCGACAAAAATAACTTCACTTGAGGGAAGAGTAGAAATATACCATTCATTTTTAACTTCAGTGCTGGGCTTGGATGTTGTTGTGGGGAAAAATGCCTATGCAGGACGATCCTATCCACCTAAGGTGTGACAGTGCCTTAGCAACAAACAGAGACAGCTATTCTAGTATTCTTCCTTTATGAATTAAGAATGAAGAGAGATGGATGGACTAACCGGTGTCTTCTGTTTGTCCCTTGATCCGGTTTCTCTTCTCTTTGGGAGTTCTCAACTACTTGTCTTCTCGCTCGCCCAGCTTCAACAGATCTCTGCAAGATCACAAGAGAAGAACACTACACAAAGACATAGATTCATAATCATAACTAGTTCAGGATTAGAAGTAAACTAAACATACTAATGCAATCATACATCAAAGATACATCAGTATATAGGAGAAACCAAGATAGCTTTATTGATGAATAACAAGGTTCAGGAAGAGATACAACCAAGAAGGCCCAATCCAGCATATCCTTCCCAGCAAATGGAATTCCTATCTTCACCTCCCTTCAAAGCATTAAGCACCCAATAATTCCAATCTCAAACCAACAACAATTCTTTGCAATAACAAAATTCCAGCCTCTGGATCTCATGGAGGAGAGATCCATATATAGATGTTTGGAGAGAGGATGAGTCAGCTTGAGATCTGACTAGTGTCCTCTCCCTCTGTCAGTTCTTGATTCCACTTGGAGGTTCTTGCTTCCACTTGGAGATTGAGAACCTCTTACTCATCACCAGTCGAATTCACTGAGGCAAGTGTCATTGAGGAAGATTTTGGAAGCTTCCTGGGTTTTGACACCTTGTGGAATGAACTTGCCACTTGTCAACTCTCGTTCAGCGCACCTGGGTAGTGCTCCTACCTGCGTTGCAGTGCAGGTAGCCAGTTCAGGGTTTGCATTTCAGCACAAACAGCTAGTGGAGCTCTTGAACTGATCCTGAATTGACTTGTTTTTGAGCAGTTTCTGGTGGAGAACTTCTGTGAATTGCTGTGGTTTGTTAGCCTTGTTCCTCTAGGGGTAGGAACAACATGTTTAGGGACTTTGGATCCCTTAGATTATGGACATTTCATGCTTATAGCTGTAAGGCACAAAAATGTCTATAACAGTTGCCCCCTAAAGTATGAGGCCGTTTATCGGGTGAAATGCTTTATCAGGAGGATCCGAAGTTCATCCAATGCTGGGAGGAGACCTGTAATAAGATACAATACAATACATTATTTTTCATACTGCTTTCATGATCTTGCTGAGGTGGGCATTCCCATGCTCAGCTTTATAAATTCATTTTTCTGTACATAGAACAGACAATTGTCTGATGGTAGACTGATAATTTTGATGAAATTATCATCCTTTGGGTAGGATGATTATCTACTGCAATGGTGTACATGTCAATGTCTTTATCTTTATCTGAATATATATCGCAGCCTGGATGGATGAAACTAGATCCGGGGTCTTCAAACTCGTTCGATCTTCACTCTAAGTACAAGTCGATCCATGTGAGAAATGTTCTGAAGTCGAACATGGAAAGACATCGCTTCATTACCGGTCAATGAGGTAAACCGTTAACAAGCGCGAGAGGAATCACCGATAATGATAATGACCCTCAAGGTACTGCAGTACAATTCACGTGGTGTGAATAAAGGACTTGGCGTCGAACACCACGCAAAATCTTTCGGTCGAAGGTCATTCATGTATACTTGTCGCCGGAAGTGAGAAACTTGCCATTGAGGCATGCAAGCTTCAAAGTACTGAAGGGGGTGTTCCTAGATCAACTTCTTGGATAATGAGCTGATGTCAACAAGAAGCGATCCGTCAAAGGAGGGCCTTAATGAATCCCACTTCAGTGACACAGAACGGAGCTAATGATTTTGATGGAGGTGAAAACGATCTGTGACATATGATTCAGGGTGGCGGTCATGAAAGGATGAAGGATAATGTATGGTAGTGGATGGGACATGGTTGACTTTTCTGAATGACTTCTCTTGAACATATGGCGACACTGATGAGATGGATCGGTAGCATTACCCCAAATATGGATGGTATGGCGAGACCATGGTGATGTGACCGGTGAATGAAACAACCCAACCCGATTGTGGTACGGAGGAAAAGTGTCATGTTCAAGAGCAACTTGCTACCATCAAAGTTTTCTTTAGTTTCTCCCAATTTTTCGCCAGTCATTGCTGACCAGTACCTCTTTATTTTTGTCAAGCTTGAGGAGGATAACATATGCTTATTCTATAACCTGCCCTTCGGGCAAGCCCATCGCTATGTTTTAACGAGCCTAATGATAGTGAAACTCGTTCTCGTCTAAAGACAAGTTTGTCGCTATTTAATGATTTTAACGAGTCTAACGACAAAGACAACTCGGTCCCTTTTCATTTTTAGAGAGTCTGAAAAGGTACGTAAAGATAACTCCAAAGTTCCTTTTTCGCCATCTAATCCCTTAAGTCCGAAAAAGTATAAAACAATACAGAAGGGATGAGTTTTCGATAGTTTTAACGAACCGAACAAAACAAGCACTCGATCTTTTTGTGCAATAATCCCTCAGGTCCAAAAAGATTAAAATCTAGAGGAGGGATAGCACTTCCTATCCCTTTAACGAGCTGGAAGGCCAAGGACTCGGCAATCTTTTCATATTTTACGAGTCAGTTGAAAAGAGCTTAAAGAAGACTCGTCTTTTGAGGAACGAGTGATAAACAGGGTTAGCAGCTGATTCCAGGTACAGGTTGGAATTTTCCAATCACGGCAGTGTCACAAGGATGGATAGGTGAAATCACTCTTCGCAGCTGTTCCTCAAAATGGGTAAACAATCATATGGAGGTGAACGATCGGCCAATGGAAAAGTGGAGGTGACGGTGCAAACACGACCAAGGTTTTAATGGCTGATAAGGTTACATTCACAGTGGTTATTTACCGGGTAGTTCATTTTTTAACGAGCTTAAACACGGATTGAAACACTTGCTCGATCTTATGTTTATTTTTTAACGAGCATGAACTATGTGCTAAAACTGCTCGGATCTTGCGTTTATTTTTTAACGAGCATGAACTGTGTGCTAAAACTGCTCGATGATAAGTTTGCATGCCCCCACCATAATAACGCAAATCAAGGTGCATGTCCCCCAAGCTTCATTGCATTCAACTTGGTGGTTGGAATGAAGGTTTACCTTTGATAAAGGGGATTTGTTTCATTTTTTAATGAGGTTGACATAGTAAAAGAACCATCCTCAAGACTCCTTGTTTCATTTTTTAACGAGGTTGACACAAGATAAGAACCGTCCTCGGAGCCCACTGTATTTACAGTTTTGATAGAAAATCGAAAACTGAAGGATGATAAAGTTCATCTTGAGTATCTTCTCCACAATCCGGGAGAAGGGAATGATGGTGGGAATCATTCCATGGTGCCCCGTCAATTACCATTGATTGGACAATTCCTTCGTCGGTTCCATGCACTCGCGACCAAGGATCTGAAGGGGTACCATATTCTCTAGACCTATCTATCCAAACGCTTGATGGGCGTTGACTTTGGTTTGCCCCCCAGGCCAAGAAAATTGATTGCTACAATATTTCTATTAGGGTGATGATCCATGCTGACAAAATGTTTAGGAATCTTCCGAATCCATTAGATATAGAAGATTTCATATTGTAGGTTTCCACTGTGGCCACTTCCGCCAGATTACTTGGAGGCGGTAGGGCAAAAGTACCCATTAAGGCAGGGTCTTTTAGGAGGCCTACTCCAATATTTTGAAGTGAATGATCGCTTCCATGGATCATTGGAATGCTTCCCGTAATTTGTGAACTGTTGGGGAGAAATGTTTGTTGGTCGACGATTGTAATTCTTCCTTGAAAGGGAAATGAAATCCTCCTGAAGTAGGTCTACACAACTGCAGCCATGGCATATATCCAGGGCCTACCTAGTAGGATGTTGTAATCGAGGTCTTCATGGATAACCTCAACATCAATTTCTACTGTTTTTCCCCCTAGTTCAACTTGCAAGTTACTTAAAATCCCATATGGAGTGTATGATCGTCCATCAAATGCTTTTAATGTCGTTGACGATCTCGACAAGGGTGGTGACCCTAAATTTTTCCAGCAACTCATCGACATAATACATGTAGATGCCCCCTCATCAATAATTGTTCGATGAACAGTTTTGTTGAGGGCTTTCACTTGAATAAGGAAAGCTAGTTGAGCTGGTAACTGAGGGTCATATCCTTTATGATCAAAGGCCACAAGATTGGAATCTATTGGGTCAATCCCACCTATTGCTGATAATAAAGCTTGCTTTTGGGAGGGGCAATTCTGTGGTACCTCAAGTGTCGACATAGCGGACGACGATTGGGCCAGGTCCTCTATTATATTATAATTCTGTGCTATTTTTGCGCGAGGATTAAATGTCGATTTGTGTACTACTCCCTTTGGCGACTTTATCATTTGTTCAGGAATGATGGGTGGCACAACTTCGGTCAAAGTTGTCGTCGAACTACTAGGTTGTTCATTAGCCTTGTTATTTGACAGCTGTGGATTCCCGTAATCTTTATTCCTTGTCAAAGCATCATTTTGCTGCTTTGAGATAGACAACATAAGCACTTGGGATCGGGAAGCATTTTGATTAGCAACCAGTTTGGTTCCCGGGTTTGGAAACGGATCTGTCAATACTGCTGAGGGTTTTGAACTCTTAAAGAGTTTCTTAACTTCAGGTATATGTGGACAATCTTTCGTCCAATGATCCTCATCGCATATATGACACCCTGCAGGGGGTTTCCTTTTTCTCCCTTTCTTTTTCTTCTTGCCCCCTGGTTGCTTCAGTTGTTTGCCCTTGTCGATCGACGCGGCATTTACTTCCGAGGCAAGAAGTTCCTCATTTGCATTTTTACTAGAAATCTTACGGGCCTTTTTAGATGTAGCCTTTGTCGATTTCGTGTCTGTTGTGCCAATCATGCCATTGCCGGCATGAGAGTCATTGTTTGATTTAGGAGGAGGAGGAATTGAGAATTCCGGTCTAGGGGCGTCAGGTATTTTGTCGTAGAGCGTGCCAGACTGGGTATAGACCAAGTCCAGATATTGCGCACGAGCGATCACTTGCTCTTCCGTTACGACTCCCCCCTTTGCCACGTCTTCCGTGATGGTAGGAAGTAATGACTTGATAAACCATTCAGCTAACAGCTGATCGGGGACGTACGTTTTTACCATCCTACGACGACATCGCCACTCATGTATATGATCAGATATGTGAGTGGCCGTTGTCTGTTTGAAGTTGGTAAGGATTTCCGTTCCCATTTCATACCTTATCGGTAATTGAAAATGGGTTAAAAAGGTTGTGGCTAAGGTACTGAAGTTTTCGAACGAAGCTCTAGGTAATTCAATGTACCATTTTGCCGCTGGACCCGTTAACGTCCTCTGAAAGAGGCGAAGTCTTATCGAATCATCATTCAGGGTGTTTGATGAACACCATAGATGGAATGTCATCACATGATTCGACGGATCTTCACCCGGATTTCCATTAAATTTAGGAATATCTGACGGAAGTTTATGCGGAATCGCTGGCCACCAAGGGGCATAAGCAATTGGATCATTCGTCAGCCGGTTTAGATCTGGTAATTCTAGAGTTGCTACAAAGGGCAACTGTTGATTCAGGTTAGGCGAAGCATACCCAGGATAAGATGGGATCGCCTGAGCAATGGGTCTTTGCAAACCAGCATAATGCTGGCAACTTTGACAAGGTTGATGGGCATAACCATTACAGTATGGTTGCCCATTACTTACAAAGGCTTGTTGCTCAGGTCCTTGATATGATTGCTGGAATGGCGGTTGTTGAGATTGTACCAGCTCTGGTTGTTGGACCATTTGCTGTTGTCCAATACCAGATGATTGACCAAGATGGGGAGTCATAGTACTTGTTTGAGCCTGAGTCGCTCCAAATAAGGGGGCACTAACCTGAGGTTTTGATTGAGTCGTTGAGACAAGGGGCTGTTGTGTTGCAACTTGAGAAACTTGGGGCCGACATACAACAGGTAGCGCTTGCACTTGCGATGCATTCACCATAGCAGGTATAGTGGTAATATTCGACACAGGGTGTACTGGTTGCATTGAATATACAACCCCTGGTTGTTGAGGCAGTATTGGTACCCCACCGCCGGATGTAATTCCAGCGTAACTTGAACTTTGTTGTGAATTCCCGTATGAATAACCTCCCGGAGGGGGTAATGAAAGGGCATACTGCCCCCTATACGGTGGTAGTCCGGCACTGAAGGGGATTATTTGCCCTTGGGGACCGGATTGCCCAAATTGACCTCCAAATGGATCAATTTGTTGAGTCTCAACATAAGAAATACCAGATGATAATCCGGATGAAGAAATAGGAACTAACCATGTCGTCGTCCCTGATTGGACTCCGGCTTGTTGTTGATAACTTACCGGGACAGATGGTTTACCAGCGTACATTGTTGGATTAGCAGCAGGAGGTTCTGCTGCTGCTGTGTCGGATGACACAGTCCTAGATGTCGATGGTTGTTCAGACATATTTAGTCTATCCAAAATATTTCTTAGCGATTCTACAAGAACTTGTGATGAAGGGAGACTAACTTCGAAGATCAACGAGGGAAAGGTGATGATTATTCCGTTTAAAATAAATTTTAACGACGCTTAGACACAACTTGCTTTTTCAATTTTAAAGAGTCGAGAAAAAGCTAAAGATGACTCTAGTCTCCTTCGATGTTTTAACGAGCCCGAAGTGACAAATTCTCGGATGGACTTTTTCCGTTATAGAGTCTGAAAAAGGCCAAAAGGAACTGCTCTGGAGTTCTAGGCAGAGGGTGTGCCAAACTTTTCTCAAAACCGCAGAATACTTTTTAGGGTACGGGCGGTCGATCTTCCTGAATGTTGTGTTTAGTGCATTGCGATCAGTAGGGCGGCCGACACAACTTCCTAAGGATAAAGGTTTTATTCCTATAGGGGTCTCCCAATATATACGCGACGGTACGTGGGAACACAATCCATACTAGCGCTATCGTCCCTCAGGAGGAATCACCCACCTTCAACGAGATTGATAGTCACCAGGCTTTACGACGCCGGAACACGTCTCTAGCCTAGACCTCTATGTTGTGCGTTATGTTGCAAAGCGTTGTTAAGTTCATTCAGTTTATTTTAGGTTGATCTTTTTAGAAGTTTGCCTTTCTGGATCACCATGAGATGTATGATACAATTCCTAAATGCAGTCTAAAGATGATAAGCAAGCTTTATATCTTTTCAACTTTGAAAATCCTAGCTACAAAGGGAAAAGAAAGACACCATCTTTTCTCAAAGAGCAATCAGCACACTCTAATGCACTTTTCCTAAATCAAGCATGCAAACTATCAAGATGCAAATGCACAATGCAGGTGTTTGTTTTCTGCTTTCTTAGTATTGATGCCTACAAAGAAAGCTTTTTGTACAACTTTGAATTTGCTTTTAAATGACAAATACAAACAAGTTTACTTTTTTGAAATCAAAAAGGGTAGAAGAGAATACAACACTTTACGACTTTCGAAATGAACACTTGTTTCGACACTTAAAAGAGACAAACTCAAACCAAAAGCAAAAGTAAATGTATAATCAACTGTATACAGCCGATGAACTCTCTCTTAAGATCACAATCAACAGATCTGAATCAAGGGCTACAGGATGATTATTTCACTCATGCAAAGGAAAACTGTAAATGATGCCACAAACACATAAAAACACTCACAGTCTTTTTGTACAAAAGGAGGTGGAATTTAAGCAAAGAAAAGGAGTTATCAGACTAGTACCTATGCTGGTTACAGGCTGCAAAAATCAGAGATCAAAACAAGGCAAAAAAGAGCAGAGAACCCCAGCTGCACAAGGCCTAACTGGATCAGCGCAACCTCAACACAGGGGTTTTGACATTCAGCGTAGGTGGCCTTCACGGGACCTGCGTTGAAATGCAGAACCTCTTCACAGGGTTTGCGCTGAAGGAGAAACGAGAGTTTCTCACTGGGTTCTGGGTCACAGTTTGCTGATTAATCTACGGTTTCAGGCCAAATAAAGGCAACAAGCAAGGTACAATCAAAGGGATGCTTTGAGGAGGTACTAAGATCTATCACAAAGGATCATCAAATCATTTGTGAGTCCATTGTTCAGATCATAGACAAATCCAGTGGTTGGATCAAAGCAGCAATTGTTTGCTTTGCATCTGAGAATAGCAGATGCAGTTCGATTGTTGTTGTCGAGTCTATTAAACAAACAATGATAGGGACACAAATAAAATGACTAAACAGATCTCCCCAGTGGAGTCACCAATTTGTTGTGGGGAAAAATGCCTATGCAGGATGATCCTATCCACCTAAGGTGTGACAGTGCCTTAGCAACAAACAGAGACAGCTATTCTAGTATTCTTCCTTTATGAATTAAGAATGAAGAGAGATGGATGGACTAACCGGTGTCTTCCATTTATCCCTCGATCCGGTTTCTCTTCTCTTTGGGAGTTCTCAGCTACTTGTCTTCTCGCTCGCCCAGCTTCAACAGGTCTCTGCAAGATCACAAGAGAAGAACACTACACAAAGACATAGATTCATAATCATAACTAGTTCAGGATTAGAAGTAAACTAAACATACTAATGCAATCATACATCAAAGATACATCAGTATATAGGAGAAACCAAGATAGCTTTATTGATGAATAACAAGGTTCAGGAAGAGATACAACCAAGAAGGCCCCAATCCAGCATCTTCTTCCCAGCAAATGGAATTCCTATCTTCACCTCCCTTCAAAGCATTAAGCACCCAATAATTCCAATCTCAAACCAACAGCAATTCTTTGCAATAACAAAATTCCAGCCTCTGGATCTCATGGAGGAGAGATCCATATATAGATGTTTGGAGAGAGGATGAGTCAGCTTGAGATCTGACTAGTGTCCTCTCCCTCTGTCAGTTCTTGATTCCACTTGGAGGTTCTTGCTTCCACTTGGAGATTGAGAACCTCTTACTCATCACCAGTCGAATTCACTGAGGCAAGTGTCATTGAGGAAGATTCTGGAAGCTTCCTGGGTTTTGACACCTTGTGGAATGAACTTGCCACTTGTCAACTCTCATTCAGCGCACCTGGGTAGTGCTTCTACCTGCGTTGCAGTGTAGGTAGCCAGTTCAGGGTTTGCATTTCAGTGCAAACAGCTAGTGGAGCTCTTGAACTGATCCTGAATTGACTTGTTTTTGAGCAGTTTCTGGTGGAGAACTTCTGTGAATTGCTGTGGTTTGTTAGCCTTGTTCCTCTAGGGGTAGGAACAACATGTTTAGGGACTTTGGATCCCTTAGATTATGGACATTTCATGCTTATAGCTGTAAGGCACAAAAATTTCTATAACAGATGTCATTGGGATTTTTTTTTTAAACTTATTAAACCATGAATTTAAGTCCTTAATTGGTTCTCTAGGTTCAACTTTCAAGTTCGATAGATCATTGAGAAGAGTATTTGTTGGGCAGTCATCCCCAAACTTGGTTAGAAACTATTCTTGAAATGCATTCCGAATATTAATGGAACTAGATGATAATGAAAAATACTAGGATCCTACTAATCCTTGTAAAGTTATTTATGTGTTCTTTGGGAGGAACACCATCTTCAGGTTTGACTTTTGGAAACCATTTTTCTGGATGCGCGAGTAATGGATTTAATGGTCCTACCATTTGAAAGGCTCTTAGATTTTTCCATGGTCTTTGAGCCATTATGGTTCTGTGTAGAAGAAGACGTACCAGTGGTTGAAGGTGATTGGGTAGAGGAGGATTGTGCTCCTGTACCACTGTAAATCACAATCTTGGATTGTGAGGTGGATGATTGAGTTTGTGATGAAGATGATGAAATGAATGAGGGTCTTTCTCGTGACGATGAAAGAATGTCACTATGAGTTTTAGATATTCCTTAGTTTTCCTTCGAGGGTGAGGTAGAGGAAATTCAAATGGAGGAATTTCAAAATTTTCACTCTGTGATCTAGTTAACCTTTGAGAGGAAGGAAAATGTGAAGAAACAACGGCTTGAGATAATTCAGATTCTTCTTGAGACAAAGAAATCCCTTTTAATTTTTTAATTAAAGGCTGAACTTTGGGATTTTCTACAGAAGATGGTTGATCTGATTTCCTTGGAAAGAAACTAGTGGATTGTAGATATTTCTTCACAACTTCACATCTAGGATTTGGGGCTTTGGAATGTGATCAAAAATTTGGAGGTGATGGTGAGGGAGGTTTACTCATAGAATGGATTTTTTATTTATATTTTCTTGCCATTCATAGTCAAGCCCTCCTTCTAGCACCAAAATTTTTAAGCCTTGAAATTCATAGGGACGCCATGGGGGATAACCACCCAGTCCATACCTTAAAAACAACATTTTTCCTATTTGGTATAGTGGCTCTGACTAGGGATAATGGGACCAGTTTCCCATAGAGGATTTATTTGATAATTTTGTTGGGATGATATAAGATGTAACATGGAATGATCCAACTAAGTATAATCTAATCCAAATAATAAACACATGCATATATATTAATGTAACATTGCCTGAATATAAATATACCTGGGAATAAACTAAGGTATGTGATCTACAAAGATGTTTCAAAGAAATTGGTAATAAAGATCATTCAACTATAAAAAGAAATGAAATCATTTAATGATAATTATTTTGGATAAATAGTTAGACAAAACAATTAAGAAAACTATATCAGATATATTAATTGTTCATGTATTCGAAATGGAATCAGAGCTAAAACATCCTAAAAAAGTTCCATAATGAAAAACTATAACTCAGATTTTCATACATAAGACAATCAAGAGAAAGAGTATTTTTAATGCATAAATAAAACACAATCATACGATAAAAGTACGATATATGAAAGGTCTTGCTCCTGGGCTCAGCAATATTGATCAAATTCCATTCAATCGAATACACTCTAAGAATACAAAAGTGTAATTTCAGTAGATCATGCTTGATATTCAAAGAAAAATAGATCATGTTCCAATAATTTCATCAAAACCTTCCGAAAGATACAGAAGTGTAATGTCTTGAAAAGTGTTTTTGATAAAATTTTGGACCCCTCTCTAAATCCATGAGAGGGGTTTAAATACTAAAATACATGCCTGAAAAATATGTTATTACAAAAAAAAATATGAGGAGGTTTCAAACAACCTTCCTGAAAGTAAGAAAAATTAAAACTAAAAATGGAATTAAACTAATGACAAGCTCCATTCAACTTGAACTATCTTAGTCATCTAACTTGATCTTTGAGATTGTAAATGTCGATCATTGGTTTGAGCTGAGGTGGCTAGATGATTGTTATTTTTAACTGTCTAGAAAATAGGGCATCTAACAAAGTTGGCACCATCTTTTGTGTAGAGGTAGTTAAACACTGCAGAGTCATCCATTGGCTATGTGGCATTACTAGATACTGTCAATCTATTTCCCAATCCAGTTTGGTCAGCTCTTTAATTGTTTCTTCCTTGGTTTGCAATGTTTGTTTCCATTGTCGTTCCAGTTGTTTGATATTTTGTAGAGACCCTGGTATGTGGTCTTTGAAAGTGTTGGTAGTATGGAGGTTTAAATTAATGCCTTTAATTATACTACTTGTTGCACCTGCTGCTATAGTTGTCGCCCTTTCTGCCTGTTTTAACCATGTATCCCAATCTCTAAATAGAATTTCTTTGTGGGATTCTTCTATTTTTGGTACGTTGGCCTTTTCTCCCTCATCCAACTGCTGCCATGTAATAAATTCAGAAATATTTTTATGGATTTCTTCATATTCAAAGCTCATATCAATCACTTGGTTTGTCAATTTATCACTTGCATCACATTAAGGGTTAATCTGTGAGATTTTCTGGCAGAGCATTTATTCTTGTTGTATTAACAGGGAATTTAGCTTGATTTATTCTTTGATGAATTTGTCCATTTGAGGGTTATCTTTAAATATATCCACCATGGCCTGCATTTGGCGAATCTACGAGTCCTTTTCTGATAAGTGAGCCTGGTGTTGTAACATCATTTGCTCAAATTGCCTCTGAAGCTGAGCTACCTGTTGCTCTACATGCTGATTAGTTTTTTCTTGTTCTAATTGTTGTTCAAGCAGAAGAATTTTCTATTCTTTTTCTTTTAGAAGCAGTAGAATTTCAGTTGCTTTATCAATGATCATTGTGGCATAATCTCCTACAAACTGTGATAGTTTTGTAAGATTTGTTGATGGGTCAACAGGAGTATATTTCCACAAAACATCCATGGATTCATTTTCTAGAGTTGTAATATTTGTTGCGTCTACTTTCCTCTTCTTTATTTGTCTTTTAACTATATCCTTATGACTAGGACTATAGAATATATCTAATGGAGGTATCTCTTCAATTTTCAAGACAATTTTGAAAGTAGGAAAAGCAGGAATAACCTCAATATCTTGAGTGTTTGTAGACCCTTTCACTATTATCTTTGGATTTTGTTTCTGCTAAGTCTGTTTGGGGTTCTACAATTTAGATTTTCCCTGAATATTTGTGACTGTTTCGATCTTTTTATTTAACTTCTCCCATTCTTTATCTAGGTCAATGACTGGAATCTTCCCTGTTTGAGCTAAGGCGGAACCGAGCTCTGTCTACTTCTTGGACAAGGTCTATTCGTTCATTTCCTTAGTCTTTCCCTCTATATCTTTCTAGGAATATTTATTAGGATTTCCTTCTCCATTCTGAGATTGTTGTTCATAGTGTTTTGACTCGTGAGTCGACTTCTCTTGTGTTTCCTCATTAGAATCTTCCTTTTAACTTCCTTCCAGGCTTATGTTAGGAGTCAGTTCTCTTATTGGTTTAATTTGTAATAGGTCCAATGGGACCTTTAACAATATTTTATTCCTATATACATGAAAATCATTAATATCATCTGGGCTTAACTGTAATGATGCCAAATGTAGGACATGTGCAAATGTTTTGGCTCCTTGAAATAGGTCATCAAAGGGATCCCCTTCATGAGTAAATTTTTTGACTTTAACCATAGTGGTGAATACTTTAGCAACTTGATTTGGGTCATACTGTCGCCCTGGTACTCTGACCAATTTTAGAGACATAATAATATGTGCTTCCTTTATTGCATTCCCATATTCGTGTACTACAAAAGTCCCACATCGTAATGGGAAGGCTGGCCAAATGGATTACTTATGTCTAGTAAGCTATCTCTCTCGCCAATAGCTTGTTTGGGACATAATATGGGAGGATATGTGGAGCAACAATGCTCTCAAAAACTCTGATATAAGTGATCGTTTCTTCATTTAACCATCTTGCAACTCAAAATATATCTATCTTGGCTCCTTTGGAAGGCCTAGGGGCCATCCTATAAGAAATAAATAGGCAGAACAATACTCTGGCAGATTTTGTAAAAATGGTTATTGAATTGGGATTCCCACGAGATTTTATTGTATACATTAATGGGGAGAGGATCCTGTACAATCCACTTCCAACCCATGTTTTGAAATTGAGAACAAAAACAAATGGCGTCCATAACATAAGCACTCATATAAAAAGGAGGAGAAATTCTTGAGGAAACACTCTTCTTTTGTCTATATTCCCTAATAGCCATGGCTAGATTGTCTGATAAAATCTGACTCTAATTCATAATTTTTGTGTTAATTGTTGCATCAATTAATGGAAGCCACTCTATAGAAAAGTTGGTTCTATTATCTTTACCAAATAATCTACACATCATCACAATTGCGAAATTATGTGGGGCAGAGAGGGATGCAATCAGGTACATAACGCTTTCTCTCATATGAATTTTTCTCCGCTTGACGTCTAGGTCCGTGTAATGTCCAATGGGTCCTCATTCTCTTTGGGGAAATTCTCAAGGAAATCTTTGTCATAGAGCTTTTGGGGCTCTGGTAGTGGGTACATCTGGCGCAAATTGTTTGTTGTAAAAGACCCCATGACCTCATGTGTTGCATTCCTAAAAGTTCTGTCTGAGATATTTACATCATGAATGACCCATTTTACCATATCTTTGTATGGTAATATCTTAGTATTGCTTCTATTCTGTGTAAAGATGAACATGCTACCTTAAGGTAGGACGCGTCATATGATTCTTTAGCATCATGTGTTGCCTTTGTTTCCAGTGGGATGGGTTTCTCTTGTTACAACAGGTTATACAGAGCTTCCCATGATGTGGTTCCTCAATCTTTGTTGCAGGTTGTATCGAAGAAAAGTGGTATCATGTGTGATTTCTCATATGCAATAGCTTTTCCCTTCTTTTCCATCTTCTCAAACGTTATTTCCTTCAGAGGTTCCCTGAAATGGAGCAAATAGAGATTATTAGATAAACACAAAATGAAAATGACAGGGAAAATTTAATGACACAATTACTTTTGAAAGGCGACAAGGAAGAAGCTTTTATTCGAAAATGAATATGAAGATATCAAATCACTTCGAGCCATTTTAAACATAAATTCCATTAAAACTCATTAAATAAGCACTGAGATCTTTATCATGGCATTTATTATTAATTTAAGCCATCACATCGCAAACGTGTAAGGAAAAGCTTTAAGGTGATGAGTTTAAAGTGCGAAATAATGATTATGTGATTACGATAAAGATTATCGGAATATCACATTTTCAATTATTATTTATTTCAAAGTTGTTTAGAATTTTGCGAGATTCGATGTAAGTGGCACACCTTTTATTGTTTAAAGCGCATTTTGCTTGAATGAATATTTATTGCATAAAGTAACCTTTTACAATGCACAGGACTTTAACCAAAGTTATAACAATTTATCACATACATCCATCGGGTCGGGGTCATATTACATTTCACAAATTTTCATAGTTCACAAGATTGGCCTTTGTGTAGGTGTCACGATGCAATGAGTGTTCGGCTTATTATGTCACAATATCACAATTCGCATATTCCAAAGGTTTTGTTAGTTGTGCTTTTCATGAATGTCGATATGTGATTGCAATAGGCACTTTATTTTCCAAGAAATACTTTAAGCTTTTGTTTTAAATGGAAATTTTAATGATACCATAATTTTATTATAGTGATCCCTTCTTATCACAATTCACAAATCCCGGTTTGTTAATTAACCTTTGACACACATGATCGAACAATATGTGATAAGGCGAGAATTTATAGTCATAAAGGGATTTGGCTTGATACCTTATATTATTTAGAAATTTATTACTAAGAATTCAAAAAGAAAGGGCTTAAGTGTTAAGTTTTTCAGAGGATTTTTTATAAAGGGTCCCCATTTATCAATAGAATATTAACTATTGGATCAATAAATGGAGGGGTTGTTCAATAGTACAATAGAAGGGTTTTAAAAGTTTGACTAAACAAGATATAACATGAGTCGAACACTTGTATGATGCAATTTTAAGGTGATTTTAAACTTTTGTAAGAACGTATTTTAACCATTAAGTTATAGTTTTTAAGAAGACAAGGTGATAAATTTGTGCGGGTGATTTCCATAATGTTTGAATATGTTTTCATATATATATATATATATATATCTATATATATATATATATATATATATATATATAGATATCTATATATCTATATCTATATATATATATCTATATATATATATATATATATATATATATATATATATATATATATATATATATATATATATATATATAGATATATATATATATATAATTGAATTTTATAGTTTAGAAAAGTAAGATATTATATAATTGAGCTTATTATTTAAAAAAAATTAATAAATAGGTTAGGTTAAGGTTTATGAAATAAAAAAGAAATAAGTTATTCATTTTATGATTGTTTAAAAATTATGAATAATATTTTATATTAATATACATCATTTATTAATAAAATTTATATGTTAAAAGATTAATAGTGAATATATACATATTATGTTTTAAGAAAGAAACATCTGAATCTATTAATAATCTTGGAAATTTCAAACTCATTAGGTAAGAGGTAAACATTGTTGATTAGAGGCTCATTAAATGAAAGGAGATACTTAGAAAACATCAACACTAATAAAATGTTAGAAATTGAAGGAAAATTTTGGGAGTTTTATAATATTTAATTCAAATTTATAATGAAAAGACATTAGTGGACTCTAGAGTTTCAATTCATAACTCTCATAAGTTTTTGTTGCTCTTAGAAAACCATATTACATTACTTTTTCCTAAAATTTTGTACATGAAACCACTAACAAAATGGAGAGTCCATTAGGGATCTCAAAATTTTAGATTTCAGTTGTGTTCTTCAAGTATTAGAACTATTTAACATTTATTTCCTTTTTATTTTTAATAATTTTTGGACTATGTTGATACGTTTTTTCTTTTCTATGTGATTTGTTGGTTATACCTTGTATTGAGTCAATAAATGGCAGTTACAAAACAATCCTTCATAACTTGAGCCATAAGAGTTCCAACACACATTTCATCGTAGTATCTACACTGTGAAATTTTCTAAAACTTGTGTTTTTGTTACTTCATGTTTGAATTATATGTTTACACTCCCTATTCATGGTAAGCCTATAGCCATCTTTCATCTTGTTGGCTACCAAATATGAGGAGGAACAAGTAAAGTTCCAAACGGTTTCCTGTTGAGAAATGGAAACAAGAAATTCCAGTTTAATTTGTCCTTGAATTAAACTGTGAATTAAAATAGAATTATTTTCTCATAGCAATTTCAAAATAATTAATTGAGCTTAATTAAGTTAATTAACTTAGGAAATTCGAATTGGAAGTCTTTTATAAGACATGTATATGTTCTCCCTAACTTATAGGAGTTAAGGATGACTTATGAATGAGTTTTAATTAGTTAACTTAGTTTATTGAGTTAAGTCCAATTAAATTAGTTCCAATCAGTTTCAGGAACTAATAGTGAGTAAAGAGTCAGTTGGGACACTAGTGACCTAATTAGTGCTACTCTAGTTAACTGAAGATTCCACTGTTAGAAACTCATGCATGTTGATTTTGAGAAAGACCCAGTTGAGACTAGAGTGCAATGACACTGTACTATTTGTTTTAGATTTTTCTGAGTTGCACTAATAGTGCATGTAATTAGGAACTGATCCTTAAGTGATTGTGTCATTTCTAGGGGCTTTATTTCCCTTTAAATACAAGCTATTCTTCATAGGAATTACACATTGGAATAGAGACTTGGAGAGACTGTGAAGAGGCCAAGCTTATACCTTGAGGTTGCGTATGAGTTGGAGATTGAATTTTTTGAGTTCTGGGATTGTTGTAGAGAGAACAAGAATTGTAATTTCATCTTGATTTTCCAGATTCATACAATACAAATAGTGGGGTTTTGAGTTATGGCTTTTCTTAGATATTTATTGTGTTATGTGCCTTTGATTCTCTTACTGTATTGATTATTGTTTGCTTGATGTTTATGGGATTCTGATGTAAAGATTAGAAGTATATTCTTGTCTCTTTCTTTAACAAATTCCATTATCATGTGATTATACAAGTTTTTCTACATGGTATCGGAGTAGGATTGAGTTTTTTGGGCCGAGAGTTTGCAGAGAAGTGTTGAAGCCCCGAAAATTGGGTCTACAACAAGGGGGATAACCACCCAGTCCAGACCTTGAAAGCAACTCCTTTTCCATTTGGGATAGTGGCTCGGACTGGGGTTAATGGGACTAGTTTCCCAATTTGTTTGTGATGATGCTAAGGGATGATGTTTTCCTTCCTAAAAGTTTCTAAAGAGAATTCTATTAATCTAAATCTAATATAACACATGCAATTTTATTCTAATGAATGGAAAAAACTAATTCTAAAAACTATCCCTTGATTAACTCTTCACTTATGCGATCTAAAATAGTTTCCAACAGTAATCGATAATAAAGATTATTCAATTGTTACGAGAAAATAATCCATTAAAAGTAAATTTTTTCGTATAACAAATTAGCCGCAACAATTATGATAAGCATATCACACAATAAGTTATTCATACACTCAACATAAAAAGAATAGTTACCGTTGTACAAAAGTGCAAAAATGATAACTAAACATTCAGGCCTTCATATATAAACAATTGAAAATAACATATCACTTGACGCATATGCATAAATCATTAAGAGATAAAAGTACCATTGATAATAAGTCCTACTCATGAGCTTCAACAATATAGATTTATCTTCTCATAATTCAATATCAACTAAGAGTACAGAAGTGCATTTTAGTAGCAGACATTAAACATAGATATAAATAAATCTCATTCCATTCATTTATCAAAACCTCGTCAGCAGGGCAAAAGTGCATGTTCTAAAGAATTGTTTTTGATAAATTTCTGGACCCTTCTCTAAATACATGAGAGGGGTTTAAATACTACTAACTAAAGACTAAAAATAGTTATTAAAAAAATATAGGAGGAGGTTTAAATGACCATCCTCATCTAAAGAAAAAATAAATTGAAATTGAACTAAAATTGCATCTAAATATCAACTATGCATATGTTCTCTTAAGTCGCAAGTATCCAACATCAGCTTCAGGAGTGTCGGTTTGCCGACCTCTGATTTTAACTGTCCTACGAAAACAGAATTAGCAAGCACTGGCACTATCTTCTCGGTGGAATTTGTAAGGCACTTCAGAGTCATACACTTCCTGTGTGGTTTCACCAAATATTTCCAGTAAGTGTCCCATTTTAACTTAGTTAACTTTTTGACTGACTCTGCCTTTTCTTCAGTTTTCTGTCTCCAACTCGTTTGCAGTTGCTACATTTTTTGGAGAAATCCTGGAGTGGTTTCCAATATTAGGTTGGCTTTGTGCAGATTTTCATTGACACAGTCAATGATATTGCTTGTTGTTTTTTTTGCTTCTTCCGCTGCCTATTCTTCTTTTTTGATATGTGCATCCCATTTATTAAACAACATTTCTTTGTGCGATTCATTGATCTTGGGCAACCCTGCTTTCTTCCCTTCCTTTGATTCTTGCCAAGTCAAATATTCAGAAACTTTCTTATAAATTAGATCACAGTCAAGTCGCAGATCTACGACTTGACTTGTGATATTGTCACTCATTTCGCAGTGACAGTTCCATTACAATATTCTTTGGCAAAGCGTTTCCTGCTGTTACAAGAGTTGATCATTCAGGGCAAGGGCTTCTATGACAAGTTCTGTGACTTTAGGGTCATATTTGTGCATTTCTAACGTGGCCTGTAAATGTTGTTCTTTTTTAGCCAGACTATTTTGATAACCCCGCTACATTTGTTGGAAGTCCTATTGTAACTTTACCAATTTTTCTTTTGCTTCCCGGCTAATGCTGGCCTGCTGTAACTGTTGCTCCAAAAATAGGATTTTATCCTCTTTATCTTTAAGCAATAGTTTAACTTTGGATGCTTTGTCAATAGTGGCAGAAGCATAAGTTCGTACGATTTGGGATAATCTAATCAGGTTCTCTGTCAGATCAGTGGTAGGGTCTTGCCAAAGGATATCTAGTGGCTCTGCTTTAGGTGAGAGCATGTTGTCTAGTTTTCACTTCTTCCTCTGTCTCCTAACCATAGCTTTGTGTTGCAGACTGTAAAACACACCTAGAGGAGGGCTTTCCTCTATCGTTAGTATAATTTCAAATGACGGAGCTATGGGAATGTGCTCAGTTTCTGGAGCATTGACAACTATTTCAATCACCATTTATGTGGTTGTCTGTGTTGGATTCTTTAGGGTCTCTACGTTTTTCTCCTCCATGTTGATCAATTCATTAAAGCTTTCCAATTCTTTCTCCAGCTCTGTTCTTAATGGCTTTGTTGGTTGGATGAGGGGATCGAGAATTTCCACCTGTTTTGGTGACAACACTTGTTGCTCAGGATTCTCCTTGGATTGGGCAATATCCCTGACTGATCCTTCACTCTTGTTATGATCGCTCTCTAACCATCTAGACCTTTCTGGTGATTCTCTTCCAGACTTAGATTTATACTTGTCTTTCCCCGAGCTTCCACTCATGCTAATGCTAGGAGTGGGTTCCCTGATTGGTTCTACACGCAATTTGTCCTGGGACATTTTCCAATCTTCGTTCACTGTAGAGTTTAAACTCTTGGAGTTCTGCTAGGCCAAACTAGATTTGGCCCATGTGTAAGATGTCTTTGAGTGTGCTCTTCTACTGGAAAACGTTGTCGAAGAGATCATCTTCCTTAGTGAACACTTCTATTTTAACTATCGTGGTAAAATTCTTTATCACATCGAAGGGATCAAATTGTCTCCCCGGGAACTGAGGCAATCATAGACTCAACATGTAATCTACTTCGTTGAAAGTGTGACCTAGATCAAACAATGAAAAAGCTCCACAAACCATAGGGAATTGCAGCCAGATTGCCTTTTTCTTGTCCTTAAGTTCTCTGCTCATTCCTCCAACCCCACAAGTTTGGTAGGCTATTTCTCGGGCCATAAATTTGTCAGAAACATACAAGGGCAATATATGAGGAGAGGCAATGCTTCTGAATACTCTGATATAAGTGAAAAATTCTTCTCTGAACCATCTTCCCACAGGGAGAATATCAATTTCGGCTTCTGGAGAAAATCTTGGGGCATCTGTATTATACAACATGTTGTGAATGGGTAGCATAACTCCATGGTAGATTTTACAAAAATATGGGGTGAACTTAGAATCCCACAGTTCCTTATGGTAGACTTGAATGGGTAAGGGATTCTGTATTGTCCATTTCCAACCAATGAGAGGAAATTTAGAAACAAAATAGATTGCATCCATGACATAGGTAGCTAGAAAGAAGGGAGGATAAAACCTCTGAAAAAAACTCCTTTTAGTTTGATAATTCCAAATAGCAGAGGCTAGGTTATCAGACAATATTTGGGCCCAGTCCATTATAGTGGCGTTGGTGGCCGCAACCAGTAGGGGTAGCCACTCGGATGAAAACTTATTGATATCAGGTATTTCAAATAGCCCACATAATTGTTGAGCAGTAAAAAGGGTCTTTTTAACCTCTATTTACCCTACATTAATTATCAATCCAAGTACAATTTGTTATCTCAAGAGTCTACTTAGTTTGAGGTGGTCACTTCTCAAGAGTAATGATAGTAGTATAGTGCTTTTACAAAAGTAAATAAATGTTGGAAACAAACTCTAAGTGTAATGGTAAGAAATTGAAATGCTTTACAATTAAATCATTCACTTAAGAAGCTACAACAACCATCAGTCAAGGATGCAATCATGATAACTCTTTCCTTTCTAAATTTATGCAAATGAAAAGCAATCAAAGAGAAGATCTTCAATCTGGGAACTGGACAACAATATTCAATGTTCACTACAGTTACATATCATTCTGTTCACACCAAAGCAATTACTTGGAATGATAATTCAATTAACAGGAAAGGGAAAAACAACTAATCTATTGAAAATATCGAACAACAAAGCTTTAACTTACAAGAATGAGTTAAGAAGCAACCGTAATCGAAAGGAATTGAGCAGCAATCTTTAAGTAGTAATTGATTTGAGCAACAAACCAAGAATGGAACAGCAAACTTAAGCAAGTCTACGAAAGATTGAACAACGAACTAAATCAAATGCAAACACATAGCAAATAATGGAGCCAATAATCTTCGTTCAATGTAATAAGTATTAACAAAAGTTATAAGGGAACAACAATGTGATTGTAATGGAACAGTAATCTGAATTAATGACAATCACAATTATAGGTAAACCATGACTAGATGAACAACAATACCAATCTGTAAATGAACAACAATATTACTCTGTAAACAAACAATAATGTTAATCTGTAAAGGAACAACAATGTTATACAGTAATGTCAATCTGTAAAGGAACAACAATGCGATATGATTTTAGAATGAATAGCATAACATTTTAGTTGCGAATGATAACCTTACTATTCAAGTATGAGTTAAGTATATCAGAGCCAGTAAATGAAGTGTCAAGGAATGGTAAATTACTAAATGAAGCAAGTAAAATAAATCAAACCGCAAATGACTTGTAATCAGAAAATAATGGTACAAAAAGCAAGTGACCCACTAGGGCCAGGCCCTTAGCCACCAGGGATGCACTGCTGTGGTTACTCCAGAATCAGATAACAAAACAACAACAAAGTTTATGTATTAATCATGAAAACGGAGTTACAATAATCGCTCTTTAAAGAGAGTTGATTATCAAAGTTCAGTTTGCAATAGAAAATTCTATAAAACAACAATAATCTGCCGCCTAGGCTAGTAGCGTTGTCCCTTTTTATAGTGGCTAGGCTGAAATACCAAAGACACAGATATTCTTAAGGTAGCTATCCCTCAGGATCAAAGGATCCTGAGGGATTCACCATATTGTTATCCTTCAGTTATCTCTTCCCAATGAGCATACACTCACTGAATGAGCATTCACTGCCCCACCCTCCTTATATAACCTCTTTCTGCACACCAATAGTGGCTCGGCATCGGGGATCTGTTCATTTCATGAACAATATATGTAATTACCTATATATTTCAAGGGGGACACAAATTCCCCTAGCTTCGATCTGGATTGCCTCATCTGGATGTGGTTCCCTGTCAAAGGGACAACAGCTGGTTTTGCCTTTTATTTTCCTCTGAAATGGTGATCTCCCATTTTCTTTATTTTCTACATAGAAAAAGGTAATAATTAGAAATTTTATGTTACTCAAAAATCTCTTTAACTTTATCATAATCCTTCATCATATGCCCATCTCATAATGTAAAGAATTTATGAATTAAAGGAAAATGTAACGAAATAAGAAGAAATTACATACCTTTTCTAATGCTTAACACACCCCCCTACTTACCCTTTTTCATGCCCTCATGAAAACATTGTAATTGACATGCAAGGTAGTTAGGGAATAGGCTGGAGAAGGATTCTCAGTCAGTGGTTTACAACCATGATTTCTAGCTAAGATTTCAAAAATATGCCCTATCCGACCTTCAGGAAATTCATATAAGGCTCTATACGCTGGTGCAGGATACCAAATGATTTGACTTTGGAACCTACAACCTAACCAAGATGGGCCTTCTCTCAAAATGAGGTTACCGTAGAAAACCAAGCGGTCAGCAGCTAGCTTAAAATTCTCATAATTGAATGGTTCTCTATTTCGGATATTCTGATTGGAATTCTGGTATCGAAATTTGGTTGCTGCTATGGCAAAGTCTTTGATAGCTAAGAAGTACTCTACCCCTTGCCGGATGACTATTGTATGAAGAGGTCCCAATGTCTGGATCACACTGTTCATTCTCATTAATCTCCTATGTTTATTCCATAGTTGCAATGGGTCTCTAGGTTCACCCCTTACCCACAGATCTAACCCATTCTCTTGTCTTTGGAATGTATTGTAGGCTTTAAGCCATTTTATCTGGTTGACAGCAAAAGAAATAAATGCTTGAAGCTGGATATCACCCACAAAAGGGCTAGCGTTCTTTTCTATTTCTCCATCTAACATAAGATTATGTAAATAAAACTCACATAACAATCGCTGAACTTTCACCCCGTAATGCTTACAACAGTTTATGAAATCATCAACGGTTTTTATCTCTATAGGTAGCCCTGCCTTGACAGCTTCTATTTTCAATTGTAAATATCTTTCCATCAAAAACAAATCATAGTTTTTGGCGGGCACCCTACATGCTAGAACATCAGTATACAGAAAACATAAGGTATCCATTCGATTCATAACTATGTCTAGTCTATGGGTTACCTTTTTGACTTTTTCCTCTACCCTTTGCCATCCATCAGAGGCCTAGCTTTCCGATGCATTGATGTCTTTTAACAGCTGCTATAAATTTTGATATTTCTCTTGAGGAACAGTTTCCTCTGTGAGTTTTTCTATCGTTTATTGGGCCTGTGCCAAATATTTTTGCAGAGTTATTATCCTTGGGTCATTATCCATCGTGACAATTTTGGGCTGGAGATCTACTTGGATCTCCTTATTAAGACATCTGGTTTTTATGGTCTGTGTTTCCTTCTCACGAACTGTCAGTGCCTCTTTCTAGGCTTCCTTATCACAGACTGGTGTGTTTTCCGTTTGTGCTTCTATATTTGCAACAACCAAATATTTTTCTTTGTGATTCTCAATAACAGGTTTGACTTGAGTCCTCTTGGTATTTTTCTTATGGGGTTTTTCCTGGGTGGTTGCACACTTTGCCACAGAGGTTCCTTTTGAGTTCTTCCCTAGTTTTAGAACCCTTATTTGTTGTCAAAGTTTCTTAATTATATTTAACAGTCTATGTTGTTCCTTTCGCAACATTTTAATTTCCTGTATTTCCTTAGAAGGAACAGTTGTTTCTTTTCTTGGGCCTGGGCTTTGTACTTCAGGGATTATACCCTCGCCTTGGCCAAATTCCATGTTTCCTTATTAGGACACTGCTTCAATATTCTGTTGATTAGGTTTTTCAAAGGTAGAAACCCTTATTTGTTCTGCTGTCTCCTAGGAAGCTTCTTCTTCTGCCTCTTCTTCATCATGAAATTCTTCGGGTGTATTCTGACTGGGAATAGAGTGTTCCTGAGATTGTTATTCTTCCTTCTCCTCATCACCCATCTCTCTAGATACACTCTTATCATGAGCATAGTGTTCCTGGGACTGTTCTTCTTCTTCTTCCTTGTCACACATCTCCTCAGATGCACTCTTATCATGGGCAGAGTTTTCCTGTGGCCCTTCTTTGGTATCGAGGTTGAGTGGGCTGTGAGGTTAGACATACTCACCCATACTGGCCAAAATTTGGGCCAATTCATCTTCTTGCAGAGGTTTTTGTAGTGGACTTTCACTGCGTTGCTCTGTTTCCTCTCTTTCACCTTGACTAGATTGCTCAGTTTCTTCTTCCAGTTCTTCTTCTTCATTTTCCTCTAATTCTTCTTCAATTTTTCCCCCTTCAAGTTGTGGGGGTTTCTCATCTTTTGAATCATGTATTTCCAGAGGGTGGCTAATGTTCCCTTGGGAATTTCCCAGCATTCCTCTACTCCTTTCCAATCTAACAGATTGTCTTCGTTTCAGAGGTCTACTTGATGTGCTAGCAATATGTTTTCGTTTTGGGGGTGGCAAAGCTAGTACCCCATCTATCGAGAAAATAAATTCTTCCCAACTACTCTGTTGTTGGGTAAGACTGTAACTGACTATCAACCAAATTAAACCATGATGGCTTACTACTAACTCTACATGGCGAGATTTTCTCATGCTTCGGGCAACATCATGTAATAAAAAATTTAAGAACACAAGCAAATTCAGAGCACATTTTTTCTTTAATATGGCTAGTAGTTTGAGATGGTGTGGTTTTACCACATCTTTTCTACCATCGCAAGTGATGTAGCTTTGGATAATTCTCGCCAATTCTGCCCAAGGCTCTCTCAGGGTTACCGACAGGACTCCTTTTCTTTTAACAGTAAGGTTCTGCCCTTCATCCTAGAAGATGGTTATGGCATCCCATAATCTCACATTTTTCAGAGTCCACACAGGTCCAACGACTGACAGTCTCGAAAACTTAGAAATTATGTCATCTATTACTGCTATCTGTCTCCCTCTAACCATGGAATTATTTTTTTGCAAATTCTGCAGAAACTCGATTGCCACCATCTCGTTAGATTGCTGTAGGCGGTTAAGGTAGGCTATCCATCCTACCCTTGCTAAGATTTCTCATGCAGCGTCAGAGACCATTAACACCTTTGGTTCACTGTGAATTGATCTTCCTCCCATATTATTCACTCTTAGCACACTGTAAAAACACAAAGACGACGATGGAACAACAAGTTGTTCAAATTTTTAGCTTACTGTTAAGAAAACACAGAGAAGATGATGGAACAGCAAGGTGTTTAAATTTTTAACTTGTTGCTAATTTTTGCAAAGAAAAACACGGAAATGGTGTTGGAACAACAAGCCATGCATATTGGGAAACGAAATACCATTAGGATTGCTATTCCCGAGTTTTTGTGAAGTCATAATACCTCCGAATAATGCGCTGACACGTATGCTAGTGAATTATAGGGATCACTCGCGCCCCCTGTAATGTGATAGGTCATCCTCGGCCATCAACTAAAGGAGCAGCATGTTGAAATACAATCGTATTATGGAATAAAGGAACAACGTATAGATATATGACATGTTTACAGAAATGAGCGGATTACCGAAATTGAGGCTTATAATGAAATCGCTAATAAATATGGAAATGTCATGATATGATGTGAAAAATAGAGGATAGGACAACTGACATGAGTAAAAGTTCTTATGCGGTCATTATCCACTTTAGCCATTATGATTGATTTATAAATGATTTTCATGTATCAAAAGTTCGAAATGGTTATATGACATAATCTCATTTTAAATCACTATAAAGATATAAGAAGAACGGTTTATAATGTCTATTGGTGTATGAAAAATATGACTTCAATACCATCAGCAGAGCTCTGCTACCCACAGGTGTCCATAACCATGACAAGGTTGCTTATTTCACCCTTGGAGCCATAATCCTTTGTGTATGCCTAGGAAAGTGCCGTGCGATTTCAGAATGGAGGCCGTTGTGCTAGCCTGGTAACCAGATGAATCACATTGCCATTCACTAGGAAGGAGTGAACGGTGGACAGGTCGGCTTGTGATGAGACCTCCTGTTCCAAGGACCTTTTATTTTTCTGATGTGCCTCTTACATCATATCCCTGGTGTGGTGGCCATAGTGGGAATGCCACTTCACTTTCTTCCTTATGATAATGGTAGGTTGGCTCCTGATGAGACCCCCTATCCTTCATTTGAAAAATGATATTAGTAATCATATAGATATGTATGTTTTCTTTTCCTCAATTTATTTTATATAGCACTTTCCTATTTATATACAGTAGGTGGCTCAACACTCCTTAAGAGTAGGGATGGTGGAAGAAGTCTGAACATCTCAATAGAGAAAAATATGCCCTTTTTCTTATTCAATAATAATGATCAAAGAGAATTATGGGGGTTTAGAAGGAACCATCATGACAAAAATAATCAATCACATTGGTATTAGTGAAAATAAAGACAGAAAAGTGATGTGAATAGTTGTGTCCTTTCCTCCTTTCTCTTATCAATTCAAAGAGATTTCTTTTAAAGATAACGATTTTTCTTTGATTTGTTGATTTCAGTATCCTCTAGTTTTTGTATTCGTGCATAAATGTATAGATGTGCCTTAAATGACAATTTCTCACAAAATCCCTCTAAATGGTGAAGCACACATACACCCAAAAAGAAGAAAAATGCACCCAAAAAGTGTTGTTCTTTAGATGGAACAGTTGTTGTTTCGTTAGAGGGACAGCAAAAGAATATTTGCACACACAAACCACAGTTCCTTTAAGAGGAACAACAACCAAAAGAAAAACATACTCGTAACTGATGTTCCTTAAGAGGAACAACAACTATTCCTTAAGAGGAACAACAATTGTTCCTTAATCAGATCAACAAATAAAGCAAGTGCGAAACAAAAATGCGAAAATGTTGTTCCTTTAGAAAGGAACAACAAAAAACGAAAGTGTTGTTCCTTCGGAAAGGAACAACAAAAATGCGGGTGAGCTGTTCCTTCGGAAAGGAACAAAAAAAATGAAAGTGTTGTTCCTTCAGAAAGGAACAATAAAAAAGCGGGAGTGTTGTTCTTTTCCAAAGGAACAACAAAACGTGAAAGTGATGTTCCTTCGGAAAGGAATAGCAAAAAGGAGGAAATGTTGTTCCTTCGAAAAGGAACAACAAAATGAAAAAGTGTTGTTCCTTCGAAAAGGAACAACAAAACGGCAAAAATTTTGTTCCTTCGGAAAGGAACAACAAAATGCAAAAGTGTTGTTCCTTCGAAAAGGAATAGCAAAACGGTGAAAATGTTGTTCCTTCGGAAAGGAACAACAAAATGCAAAAGTGTTGTTCCTTCGAAAAGGAATAGAAAAACAACGAAATCATTTTTCCTTTGGAAAGGAACAACAAAAATGCAAAAGTGTTGTTCCTTTGAAAAGAAACAACAGAATGACGAAAGCATTGTTCCTTCGGAAAGGAACAGAAAAAATGTAAAAAAATTGCAGAAATGTAGAAATCTGTACAGAAAGTAATTTACACAAACATAATAGAAAACGTTATGTACAAAATTAAAAGAAATAAAATTTCTTAGTGAACCAAAGGCGAGGAATAATTCTCTTCCTCAGCCAGAATCTGCATGTCAGAATATTCCCGAAGTTGTCGGTAGAAGGATTCCCGAGTAAGCGGTTTATGCTACAATTGCACTTGGTGGCCATTTGCTTTAAAGGAATGTCCAGATCCTTCAATAGTAGTCAAAGTAATGGTGCCATTTTCATGCACTTTCTGGATTTGATACGGTCCAAGCCAGCGAGTCTGAAGTTTTCCCGGAAAATCCTGAACCCTGGAATCATATAAGAGTGCCCAATCTCCTTCGTGGAAGATTTTCTTTTTGATCAGGGCATCGTGCCATTTTGCTCTCTGCTGTTGGATTAATGTAGTATGTTGAAGAGCCAAGAGCTTGAGTTCATCTAGCTCGTTGATTTGATGTATTCTATTGGTTTTGGCCTCATTTAAATCTAGACCGACCTCCTGTGCTGTTCTCAATGTTTGTATTTCGAATTCTATTGGAAATATGCGTCCCTTTCCAAATACTAGCTAATATGGTGAATAACCGGTGGTGTTTCTCCACATTGTTCAGTATGCCCACAAGGCTTCCACTAATCGTGTAGCCCAATCGCGTCTATGTGACGCAATGGTTTTTGTTAATATTGCCTCTATGACTTTATTCGTTCTCTCTACTTGGCCATTTGTGTGTGGGTGATACGGAGTGGTAATCTTGTTCTAAATATGATAGTTTTTTAACTTTGCAGCGATTTTATTACCTGCAAATTGTGGTCCTCCGTCCGTGATTGTCTCTTGGGAGGCTATATCACACAAATATTTGGAATAGGAAATGAATGACAGAGTCCTCTTTAGCTCTTGAAAGTACCTCTGCTTCAACCCGTTTGGTCACATACTCAGTTGCTACCAAAATATATGTTTTCTGGTTTGATGATGGGTTGATTGGACCAACAAAATTGAGCGCCCAATGCTCAAATGGTTCAATTACTAGCTGTGGGTTTAAAGGCATTTCGTCGGATTGTCCAAAGCGTCCTGCTCTTTGGCAACTGTCATAGGCTTGAACAAATTTTTTCATGTCTTTGAAGATTGTGGGCCAATAATACCCTATTTGCAGAACTTTGTGACCAATTATTTGATCTGCGAAATGTCCGCCACATGGTCCGTCATGACAGGATTTCAAAATGTCAAATATTTCATCTTCACGGACGCATCTCCTGATGTGCATATCTGCATCTCGTGGTTGTGAACGAAAATAGAATATTTCAAATAGGTAGCAACCAACCCAAGAAAATTAGGTATTACGTCGCACGATCTATTTTCGTTCATTAGGGGTAAGATGCTTTGGTAATTTACCTACTGCTAAATAATTCGCAACATCATCATACCAGGGTGTCTTGATAGTAACAACAAATAAATGTTCATTTGGAAATTGATCTTCGACTGCTGATGCGTCTACTGACTTTTCCATTCATGAGAGAAAATCAGCTACAAGATTCTCTTTCCCAAGTTGATCTTTTATTGTGATGTCAAATTCCTGCAATAAAATCAACCATCTTGTTACTCTACCGTTTGTAATATGTTTATTTGCTAAATATTTTATGGCAGACTGATCTGTATATAAAACAATAGGATATCTAGTGATATAATGCCTAAATTTACTTACAGGAGACAAATTCTTGTTGATATAATAGATTTCATATGGTTTTTTTCTTCTTCCTCCCCAAGGACTACTCCAATAGTTGTGTTCGAAGCGTCTGATGAAATTTGAAGTGACAAGTCCCAATTTGGGCCTCTGAGAACTGGGGCTGTTGACACAAGCTTTTTCAGATCCTCAAAAGCACGAGCACATATATCTATCCAAACAAAATTAACATTCCTTGCCAGTGCATATAGAGGTGAAGCTATTTGAGAAAAATGATCTATAAATCTCCTATAATAACCAGAAAATACAAGAAAACTACATACCTCTGTCTGTGTGGTAGGAGTAGGTATTAACAAAATTATTTTAATTTTGGCCGGATCTACCTGTATTCCAACTGCAGAGATATAATGACTTAGGATGAGCCCTTCGGTCATCATCGTATAGCACTTTTCATGGCTCAAGTAGAGCCTGGTGGCAATACATCGTTGCAGCACCTTTTCCAATGTGTCTAGTGTTGGATCGAAATTATCTCCATATGGTGTGAAATCATCCATGTATACTTCGAGCCCTTCATTTATTAAATCTGAAAACATGCTGAGGATGACCATTTGAAATGTGGCTGGGGCATTGAATATGCCAAAGGGTAGGACTCTGTAGGAAAATGTTCCACAAGGACTGGTAAAAGTGGTTTTGTTCTAGTCTTCAGGGGCAATCTGAATCTGATTTTATCCACTGAAGCCATCCAAGAAAGAAAATAATTTCTTTCCTGCTAATGTGTCTAATACCTAATCAATGAATGGAAGGGGAAAGTGGTCTTTCTGGGTGGCTTTGTTTAATTCTCTATAATATACACAAATCCTCCACTTTCCATTCTTCTTTGGCACCAAAACTAGCGGAGAGACCCACTTGCTATCGGAGATCGGATAAATAAAGTTTACATCCAAAATTTTTTGTAATTCAGCTTTCACAATGTCTTTCAGGTGAGGGTTGAGTCTCTGTTGGGGTTGGTGAACAGGTCTTGCATCCTTTTCTGTATAAATGTGGTGTGTACATAGCTGGGGATCAATTCCCTTCATGTCCGGATAATCCCATGCAAAAGCTTATATTTTCTCAGTAGTTGGACCAACTTCTCTTGTTGTTCAGGAGTCAGGTTATTATTGATGTTCAAGGTTTTTCCTCGCTCAATTTCTATAGTTTTGTTGTATGAAACAGAGGTAGTGGGTATTGTTTGATCATGAGTGTCTTTGAGAGGATCTTCTTCTAGTTCATTGTCAAATACTGCCTCTATCATGTGACATTGTACACGGGATCTAGATTCAGCTTTGTTAATGAAATTGTTAATGACATCATCCTCTGTTTGATCATTAAATCAAGGGTATCTTCTATGGTTAATGGGGATTTAATTTTTTCGGTGAGGTATGATATAGGATGTTTGTTAGTTTTTATTATTGTTACACTTGGATGGGCTAGAGGGTATAGGGCTAGATTTTTGATGTTACTCCCTCTAGTTATGGTCATACTGCCTTGTCGGCAGCCAATGTAAGCATGAGTGGTCGCAAGCCAAGGTCTGTGTAAAATCAATGGGTGTCCATCAAGTCGGTTTTTGGGGTTTATTATCAGAAAGTCAGCAGGATATTCCCAGGAATCAACAGATACCATGACATCATGTAGTGTACCTTCTGGCCTAAGCACTGATCGATTAGCCAGTTTTAATAAGGTGAAGGTTGGTTCTACTAATATAAATCCCAATGTTTGACAAGTGGTGGTTCTTAAAATATTAATTGCAGCCCCTAAATCAACTAAGGCATTTGAAAAGGTTTGTCCATTGATTTGTATTGTCACTATTGGATTTCCTAGGTCATACTATTTGACAAGTGCTTCTCTCCCTAACAATAGATCAGATAGGGTGCCAACTACTTGGATTGTTGGGTTATTTGTTATTCTCCTCCTTGGTTTTTTTATACAGAGTTCTTTGATGGTTTTTACATATATTGGGATATCTTGGATAGCTTGGAGGAGTGGGATTTTAGTGTACAAATTCTTTAGTTCTCCCAGAATATCAAAGTCAGCATGTTCTACAGGGCGCAGTATGATTAATCGTTTTGGGAATGGGGGACAAGATGTGGTTGCTTGGTCATGAGTCTTGCTAGTAGTATAGTGCTTTTACAAAAGTAAATAAATGCTGGAAACAAACTCTAAGTGTAATGGAAAAAAAAATGAAATGATTTATAATTAAATCATTTCACTTAAGAATCTACAACAATCATCAGTTAAGGATGCAATAATGATAACTCTTTCCTTTGTAAATTGATGCAAATGAAAAGCAATCAAACAGAAGATCTTTAATCTGGGAACTGGACAATAATAGTCAATGTTCTCTACAGTTGCAGATCGTTCTGTTCACACCAAAGCAATTTTTTGGAATGATAATTCAATTAATAGAAAAGGGAAGAAAAACTAATCTATTGAAAAGATCGAACAACAAAACTTTAACTTATAAGAATGAATTAAGCAGCAATCGTAATCTAAAGGAATTGAGCAGTAATCTTTAACTAGTAATTGATTTGAACAGTAAACCAATAATGGAACAACAAACTTAAGTAAGTCTACAAAAGATGGAACAATGAATTATATCAAATGCAAACACACAACGAATAATGGAGCCAGTAATCTTCGTTTAATGTAATAAGTATTAACCACAGTTATAAGGGAATAACAATGCTATTGTAATGGAACAATAATTTGAATGAACGGAAATCACAATTATAGGTAAACCATGGCTAAATGAACAATAGTACAAATCTGTAAATGAATAGCAATGTTACTCTGTAAACGAAAAGTAATGTTAATATATAAAGGAATATCAATGTTATACAGTAACATCAATCTGTAAAGGAACAACAATGCGATATGATTTCAGAATGAATATCATAACATTTTAGTTGCGAATGATAACCTTTTTTTTCTGAATATGACTACTTCTATTAACTGTGTAAAACATATATACAAAAAGATTACATAGGGCAAGGTTTAAGATTTCTCAGTCTCTTTGGCCTTGCCCACATTGCAGCACCCGCGAGCTCTATTACATGACACTGATAAACTGTCCATGGCTGGACTGAACAGAAGAAACACATAAACATATTGACATTTGGACACAGACATATAACACTGAACACATACATTGGACACTTGGACAGGAAGGCCGACATATGGAAATTGAGACAAAAATCCAAAAATACCATAGCAACATCATTCTTCATTCGTAGACTGAAGCTGCTCTTTAATTCGGCATCCGAAGTGAAGCGTGTTCTCAGAATCCGAGAGCTGGATGATTTTGTGAGGACTGTCATTTCTGGCAAGTTCCCTTGGACCTGGCCAGGGAGCCGCATGCACCAGGGAATCAGCAACATAATCCAAATTGAAATCTAAGTCCTCCATTTTCTGTTTTCCTTTGCTCAAATCCGGCGGATGAAGGTTTACGGGAACCGAGGGGCCTGCGTCTGGATTCATATGGAGGCCTGGTCTTTCCAGTTTCCTCTCTCCTGCAGTATACGGAACAGACCATCCCATCCCCGGTACAAGCACAGGCTGAACTCCTCCGCTCTCTCCACCCATGGGCAGGCAGGCAATAGGGGATTCATCCCTGCTGTTGTGCTGCTTTTGTTGCTGAGGCTCCAAATCATGTTCAACTTCAATTGTCACAATCAGAGAGGAATTAACATGCGGACAGGGGAGGCGATACCTGAGAATTGGAAGCTCCCTGCGACTGTCTCCCTCAGCTGGGCTACTCTCCCTCTGCCCTCCCACTTCGTCGTTGCTGTCCTGAAACCAACGAGGATGGGAGGTGACCTCAATTGAGGAAGAGGGGGAGTGATGGTCATCTCTCGGCGGAGCTCGTCCCTGAATTCCTCCTCTCCTGCTACCCATTCGCAGCCTGTCTCGCGGCATGCTGTCACCGTCAATGCTCTGGATAGTCGCCCAAATCAACGCTGCTTCCAGTGGCAGGTCCGAATGCGGCCTCCAATCTCGCTCAGGAACCAGAACCAGTCCTGAGGGCTCGTTCCACGAGCGGGCGACCAGTGCCCCTTGCCAGAACGCACTCCTAATTCCTAAATCTTCCTCACAGACCTTACCAACCCAGTGACAAAGCAAATGCATCTGGCGTACCCAATGACCCTGCAAATTCACCTCGCTAACAGCAAGGAATGTCAACCAAACGTTCAACAGAGAACTCACCGTCGTTTTCCCTGTGCTCTCTGCCGTCTCACCTTTGCCAGGTTCCCACCTCGGCTCTGCTTTCACCTTGCGGCGAGCACAGAGGAGGGTCACAGAACCAGACGCGCTTGTAACCTGCAAACCCGCCATACTCTTCCACTTAACCTCCTTCCTCCCTCGCATGCTTACCTGCTTCCCTCGAGCCGAGAGGACTGGCATTAATGCCATCCCCTTGCCAGCCTCCGCCTTATTTACTCCCCTTGAATTTCTTGCAACGTGGTACCGTCCCACCTTGAGGTCTTGACACCCGGCCACGTGATGGCCCGTGCCACTCTTGCTTGTCTTAATCACCCGCATCCGGGTTTGCGAATGATAACCTTACTATTCAAGTACGAGTTAAATATAACAGAGCCAGTAAATGAAATCTCAAGGAATGACATATTACTGAATGAAGCAAGTAAAATAAATCAAACCACAAACGACTTGTAATCATAAAATAATGGTACAGAAAGCAAGTGATCCACTAGGGCTGGGCCCTTAGCCACTAGGGACACACTGCTGTGGTTACTCTAGAATCAGATAATAGAATAGCAACAAAGTTTATGTATTAATCATGAAAACAAAGTTACATTAATCGCTCTTTAAAGAGATTCAATGATCAAAGTTCAGTTTGAAACAACAAATTCTATAAAACAACAATAATCCACCCCCCCGGGCTAGCGGCGTTGTCCCTTTTTATAGTGGCCAGGCGGAAATACCAAAGATACAGATATTCTTAAGGTAGCGATCCCTCAGTATCAAAGGATCTTGAGGGATTCGCCATATCATTATCCTTCAATCATCTCTTCGTCCTCTTGCATTGATATGGCATTTCTTCTTCCTTTTCCTGGCTTATGTACTCCGATCTGGATTGCCTCGTCTGAATGTGGTTCCCTGCCAAAGGGAAAACAGTTGGTTTTGCCTTCTCTTTTCCTCTGAAATGGCGATCTCCCATTTTCTTCATTTTCTGCATAGAAAAAGGTAATAATTAGTCATTTTATGTTACTCAAAAATCTCTTTAACTTTATCATAATCCTTCATCATATGCCCATCTCATAATGTAAGGAAGTTATGAATTAAAGGAAAAGATAACAAAATAAGTGGAAATTACATACCTTTTCTAATGCTCAACAATAACATTGTAGCAACAAAACAATATGGAGAAGAGAGGGAACCAATGTTGTACATACCATTTTTGTCCTTCTTTAACGACTCTTCCTTCACTGACCAACTTTTGGTGCATTCCGCCAAATATTCGTTCTGCTTGGCGAATTTCTCCACGAACTGTTTGTTATAGCTAGCATGTGCCTCTGGAAAATGATACATGCATCTTAAATTATGTGGGGTATATGGCCCTATAACATCCTAGTTCCGCATCTTGAATTGCCTGTTCGTTATCTTAGCATGGTCTATCACCCATTTGACCATATCTGTATATGGAAATATTTTTGGCCTTGCTGCGATACGGTGCAGGAATGAGCATGCAAGCTCTGTAAGTGATGCTTCGGATGACCCTCGTCCATCTGCCGTAGCTATAACCTCCATGACTCTCAGGTTTTCTTCCTCCAGCAGTCTATACATGCCTTCCCAAGTAGATATCCCTGCTTCTCTACTATAGATGATGTCCGTGAATAATGGATTCATCTCTAATTTTTCAAATACTGGAGCTTTTCCTTTCTTCCCCATCACGTTCTGTGCACTACTCTGTGTATTTTTCTGTGTACCACTCCTGTAAGTTCACAGGTAGAGAACTAAGATACAATAAGAAGGATAACGAATGATGGTAAATAATAAGGTGTCGAGAAAGCTCTTAATTTTAAAATCACATCAAATATATCACCTTGCATGAAATAACCATTTTGGTTAGATCTAAATCATTTCTCATAAATAACCATCAATAAACCACTAATTTGACATTAATGCCCATAACTCAGTATCGGATGATGAGAAATATTTCATCGAACTGTGAGCTCTCTTGATCTGCGATAAAGCGATTTTGCGATTTTCTTCGCAATATCATAGATCACAATATCGCTAATCCTTTTTCTTTAACAATCATTTGCTTCATTATGCGACTGCGAGATGCGATTTGTGAGATGCTTTATCGAATTTCGCAATATCGAGATGTTTTCTCTTAGGTGGCACTACAATATATGGGATCTGCGATAGGCGATGAATCTATGTGGCTCGTGATCTCGTATCATCGCATTTTCACAATTCCAACACTTTCTTTATATATGATGCCCTCCCTTACCCTTTTGCGATGCAATGTTCATCATTAAGAGAACAATTTTATTTGAGACTTTTCATAATACTTAAGACTTTGTGTTTGAAAATGTTTTTCCTAGCTTTTATGGTAACGTTGCAATTCTTTATAGGGAAGTTTTAATACTAAAATTTAGATACGCACAAAGTGAGCAAAGATAAGAATCTTAAGTTTATGATAGTGTGTTTTATTAAAAGGGAATTCTAAGTGCTAGTTTCTGTTATTTTTAGAAGGGTCCCAATTTATTTAGTATTATTACTAATAGTAAATAAAAGGGGGGTTGTTGCTGGCCACAACAATAAGTTATGAGAATTTATGTGAACAAATTTCAAAAACAAATTCCATATTCGGATTCCTTGGGAAAATATACCCAAATTCAAAAATAAAATAGGTCGATTCGGAGTTCGGATGATTGAGATATCATTGATTTAAAATCATCTCTCTAGAGGATATTTTGAAGATTTGAGTTATGGGTTATAGGTGAAAGTGAAATTTGCATACATACCTCAAGGTCGGCAGATGGAATTCCATGGGTTGAGGCTTGAGTATGCCTTGGCAGGAAGCTCAAGTTGTATAGACTGGAGGAACATGATGGATTTTGTGCTAGAAGATAATGGCTTGAAGGAATTCATTGATCAAGAAGTCCCTAAGCCAGCAACTACGGATGCATGGAACTTGGACGAATGGAAGAAGTGTGTGGCGAAGGCAAGTTGGATAATCCTTGAGGGAGTTCGAGACCACATTGTCTCTAGTCTCCATGGAAAGAAAACTCCACATGCTATGTGGAAAACGTTGTCACCATGAAATTCTACAATCAATGTGAGTCTATCACCACTCATACTTTCCTCCTATGGAAGTCTTAAACCTTAACTCTTCATGTCAAGCCTTGAAAAATGAGAGAAAGTCCTTAAAAATCTCTAAAACTCTGGTTCCACACTTTCTCTTAGCATTACCTGTGGTCCCGCACCCAATGTTCATGTTCCCCGCGGACCCTCCCACTCTGTCTCTAAAGGAAAGGATGCGGACCCCTGTAAAAGCCAAAAAGGCGCAAGTTTATTCTTAAAAACTCACTTTGAGTTAATTTTGGATGCTTCTAGAAGGAATCTTGAGGTGGCAAGTTCACTCCTAGGTGGTTCATGCATCCCATAACTAAAGGAGCTAACCCCTTGATGTGAGGAGCTTATCCCTTTGAAGGAGGACTTTATCCCTTTGAAGGTGGACCTGGTAACTTCCTTCCTCTACACTATAAAATGAGGCATTGGGCTAGTTACTAGAGAGGTTGAAAGCTGAATATTTCTTAGGGTAAATGCTCTTGGAATTTAGACTTCCTAATTGAGCTTGAGAGGAGACATTACATACCTTTTGATCTCATTGGGAACAGTGTGAAGCTTGTCAAAGTAGAGGAGATTCTTGCTGGACCCTAGGAGGAGCTTGTACAACATCAAGGCACCAAGGTTGTAAAGTTCTTCTTTGTTTAAAGTTAATACAATCAAGTTCATTTTTCTCAATAAGCTGTCATCTATGGTTTATTTCATGAATTCCTTGATCATCATGATGAATATGATTTATTATATTGGCTATGCAAGTGTTATTTGATGTGTGCTTGCTTGTGTTTACAGGTTATTAAAAGGAAACTCATTTGGACAGTTGAAGCGTGGCTGCCACAAACTAGCGTTGGACTTAATGTAGGGTCTAAAACACCTCTTGGCTTTTATTTCTAAATTGCAATATTTAGAGAAAGATAGAATTTGCTTGTTTTCTTTGTCGCTAAATATCTATAGATACTAGGGAGATCGGTCTTGTCCGCAAGAACGATTTATCCGGCTGACAAAATGGCGACTCTGCTGGGGACTTGAATTTTAGATTTTTTGCCTTTACTTTTACTTTGACTTGAGAAAAATTTTCTCTGTTTCTGGTTTTTGCTTGATGTGTTTGGGATTGGGTAGTTATTAGATCCTGAATTATTTTTTCCTTTTTTACACTTTTGAAAGAGGACCGCACATTCTGTTTGTAACACAATGCGGACATCCCGGCACTGTTGCTTTACTACACAGAGCGGTACCACACCTGGTTATACTGAATGCCTGCGGACCCTATCAAATTTTTGAAAAAACCTAAAATCTTTTCATCCAGTTAAGCTTAGGATTTGTTTATGTTTTTTGGCCTCTGCCCAGATCTGCATGTGTCTTTTTAGAAACTTCTTGTTAGTGAGTTCCATTGGCATTTAGGTTTTAGGTCAATTTCTAGAAGTTTTGCATGCCTAGCTTGATTTTTGTTTGGTCTTTGTAGTAACTCAGAATTTAGAAGCCTAAAAAACCTCAGATTACCATGGTTTTTGCTGGTCTTCTTTATGAGTCTGACCAATTTGTAAAATCTACCTTTGGTAACATCTCATTTTCTCTTTCCAAAGCTTTGAAAGAACTTCTTCGAGTTTTTAATTTCATTTTTAGAAAAATAAAACATAAGATCGGTGTTTTTTTATTAATTTGTTATTCTGAAAAAACTAGTCCTTAGTTTGCTTAATAACTAAGTAAAACATCCCCGAAAAGAAATTTTGAAAGCTTTTACTTCAATTAGGTTTTTTGAAATTATAGATCTCAAGATTAGATTTTTCATAGTTTTGAGTGTTTTCTAGAAATTTTTAAAAATCTCTTTTGAAAAGAATTTGTTTTTTGTAGTTTTTGAGTCTTGAAAAGAAAGGGATATTTTTCGTGAGCATAATTAGTAGTCGCGTTTTTTATTTTATTGAAAAAGACAAAAAAAAATGTTTTTATTTTTGTTTGTTTGTTAAGGAAAGATTTGTTTTTCAAGCAATTGCATTCTCAACTCTTTCTTTAGCTAGAAATTCATTGAAGAAAAAGGATTGTTTATCACCTTAGGTGCATTTTTAGTGTTTTGGGGTCGAGTCTTCACACCATAAAGTTTCATCTCCACACCTTTTGACTTAAGAAACAACCAATAAAAGTAACACTTGAAGTAAAATTTATCTAGCAATCTTTTTATTTCTAGGGCTCTTTATCACCAACATAGCTTAGGCTAGTATCTTGGAGTAGGGAGTAATTAACTCTCAAAGATAGTAAAAACAAACAAGTAGCTATATCTTGCGGTAGGAGATAAATTCCAATTGTTACATCTATGCTCTGGGAAGCTCCCCTTATAGGATTCAAGCACGAGATCATATCAGAACTAGTGGGGTAATTAATCCTTCCTCATTGGGAACGATAGAAGATATACACATATTAAAAATAGTAAACTTTGGATTAACCATTGTCAAGGAGCCTGGGGTCACTTGTTGGTCAACCTTGGATTATGTCAAAGAGCCTTCAAGGGGATTGAGCTTGTTACTCTGCCCTTGCGTGTGTATCAAATCACAAACTATTCCCCCTGGTGTATTTGTTTCTATTGGTAACCATAGTGAGCATAACCTATAGGATTCTTTCCTAAGGTGACGGTGGAGGGAAGATCCCACTGTACCTGGAGCAGTCGTCGACTAGACTCACTTGGACTCTCTGGGGGGTTCTCTTCACTCAAGACAGTTTAGTGGAGAAACTTGTGCCAGTCTATTTCATTAAGCAGTTGTCGGGGTAACTGTTCCAACCGCCATTTCTGTATTGAATTCTGCGACATTGGATTTCATCACCAACTAGTGTTTTCGGTACGGAAAGTTACTGTTTGTGTGTGGTTTGAACTCCTAGATTCTTTAGGCGTGTGATTCAAATTGTTTGGTTCTTTAGAAACTTTAGGTGGTTTTACTGAGATTTTTCTTTGTTTACATGTGAGGTAATTAAAATTTTTAATCATGGCTGAATTACCGAGACATTCCTGTAGACTTCGGGGGCAACCTCCTGAGTATTCACCAAGCCAGCTTGATGGGCTACAAGATCTTGTAACTCTTAATGATAGTAGAGTTGGGTCACCGGAAGAAGGACAATATTATTTAGTTGTGCATCCTGATTATCAAGTTCAAGCAACAGAGTATATTATTGAACCAATTTCATTTTCCGAAGTTAGTAGTAGTGTTTCCTCTACTAGTGAATTAGCTAAAGAACCTGAAATTTCTGAACCTGAAATTGAACCTACTGCTACTCCATCATCAAGTTTGCTTCTCCAACTTCTAGTGGTCCTGGTTCACCCAGGGTAGGAAGAATCATTACCCAAAATCTTCCTTCTGGACTTATTGCTATTGAAGAACTTGTCACTTCGGAAGAAGGTATATCTATCCCTGAAAATCAACCAACTATAGAACTTAGGGAGCATGAATCAATCTTTTACAGTCCACCTAGGAGGGATGCTTGGTATCTTCCATTGACCAACTTTTTAGAAAATCCGGGTCTCAGTTTTTCACCACCTCGCATTCCTTTTCTCCCAACACCTAGAGATTATTATCCTCCTCTGAATATGTCAAGACAGTCATCCATGTTTTCTCAATCTCCAGAAACATTTTTGTATGGCGGTCCTTTTGTTCCTTCTGGGTATCAGTCACTCATTGGTACTTTTTCAGGAGCATCTCCTAAACCTGTTGAACAAGGGTTATTAACTGGTAATAACGGAACTAAGCCGTTGAGTGTAGAAGATATTCTTATGGTGTTAGGTACCATTCCGAATCCACAACCTCAAGGTAGTCAGTTACCACCTGGGGGGCAACCTCAAGGTACCCAATTATCGCCTGGGGGGCAACCTCAAGGTACCCAGTTACGGCCTGGGGGCAACCTCAAGGACAATACATACCTTCGGGACAACACATTCCTCAAGGTCAACCCCAGACTCATTACGTACCTCAAGGTCAACCCCAGTATCAATATTTGCCTCAAGGTCAACCCCAGTTTCAGTACGTGCCTCAAGGTTATCAACCTCAAGGTCGGTACCCAACCCAAGGTTTCTAACCACCTTTAGGTCAATCATTTGTCCAAGGAGCTGGAAATGTACCTTTGAATTATCAACCCTATCGTCAACCCAGTTGATATGCTCAACCTTCTATGGGTCTATAACCAGGAATGAACGTAGTGTGGGAACATCTCAATCTCAACAGATTTTGCGACCGAATGTGGAGTTGTCGTCTCAATCTAGACAACCCTTGGTTTTTGGTTCAACCCAGCAACCTATCTAGCGTATTATTCAAACTTCTGCACCTGGTGTAGTTTCTCAGCCTGGGCCTAGTTCACCTCGAACTCTGCCTCAAACGACTACTGCAACTACTACAACATCTGTTCAAACTACCCCACCTACTTCTAGAGTATCAGCAGCTCCAGTTTCTACTGTTCCTACATCAACTCCTCAAGCATCTTTACCTCAGCCTGGACCTACAATTCAGACTTCAGTTCAGATGCCTATAGGACAACCTGGTCCAAGTACGGTTGTCACAAGTCAACGTCAGTTTACTTATCAACCGTACCAGGGATAGTACCAATTCGGTCTTGCTGTGCAGAACCCAGTCTATCAGTATCAATCGTACCCTGGGTATACTTATCAGCAACCTCAACAACCCTAGTATGGTTCGGTTAATCTTGGTTTTTTGGGAGGATATAATATCCCAAATGCAATTCCAATACCAAGTTATCCTGGATATCCTCCTCCTGGGGTTGGTCTTATGACCCAGGGTTTTCGAGACCCTAACTGTCAGTTATAGTTCATTGCAACTTTGGACTTGCCTAATTTGTCACGCCTTACGAATGATCCGATTAACTATCTTCCGTTTTGGCCGCCAATTCCGAATAAGTTGCCTAGTGATATCCCAAAATTTGAAGGTAAATCAGGAGAGGATCCATCAAACCATGTGATGACTTATCACCTCTGGTGTGCATCTAACTCCATTACAGATGATTCAATTCATTTACGTCTTTTTCAACACACTTTGATTGGTCTTGCGGCCAAGTGGTACATTGAGTTACCGCGAGCCACTTTTTATAATTTTAGTCAGCTAGCTACTTCATTCTTAACTCATTTTCAGTTGCCTATCAGATATGACAGTGGCACGTTATTATTAACATCATTAAAACAATCAACTTCCACTTATATTTCAGATCACATTCATGAATGGAGACATCGACGGCGTTTAGTGGAAATTTTTATTCCGGATCAAATCTTAGCAGAATGGTTTGTTAAATCATTATTACCTAAAATCACTGAGGATGTAGCTGAGGCAGGATTTGTTACTAAAGATCAAGTAATTGCTCAAGCTCAGTACCTTGACCTCGTTTATACGCAGTCGGGTACTTTACACGAGAAAACCCCTGACCTTCCGAAACAAAATAAAATAACTGTAGCTCCTTCAGGGTCTCATGCCACTGACGATATGATTGGTTCAGTTAACACCAAAAATAAGAAGAAATCTTCAAAGAATTCTTTTGTTATCCTAACTCTACCAGATTCCCCAACAGGATACTCTTCCGATGAAATTCCTTCCAATATTCATGTCATAGAATCATCTACGGCCAAATCAAAATCCGGCAGTAAAAAGAAAGGGAAGAAGAAAAATAATAAAAATTCGAAAGGGAAATAAAATAAAACGGAATCTACTGATGAGAAACGTAAACCTCGTTATCCTTGTCTCATTTTTGACGAAGAGAACTTTACAAGAGACTGCCCTCATCGCGCTGAGGTTGCGAAAATTGTCAAAGGTTCTCAAATGCCTGCTGTCTTGAAGGATCCTTTTCCTAGTCAAGACAATAAGATGATTGGTTCTTCCTCAAATGCCTCGGAAGAATGCATAATGATGATGTCCCATCTTAGGATTGTGACACGATCGCAAGATTATGGAAGTAAAAGTCCCATTATGGAATTAAGCAGAATCTTCTAATTCGAACCCATCAACTTCAACTCCTGGTTCTGATCCGCTACAGATTGAGAAACCTAACCCAGACTTAGTAATCAAACCGCCTGCTAAGGGTATACTTTGAACTCAGCTTTCAATCCACATGCAAAAGCTGCTCAGAACTATAACATTGTTGAAGATTTAGCTATTTCACCTTTAGCAATGTCGGCTTTGGAAGTGCTGCAATCATGTCCAGCACAATGTAAATTGCTATTGTCGGCTATAGGAGCTGTTGATATTCAGGACTCGAACCTTATAATATTCGATTTAGAAAATATTACACCTCGCTTAGCTCATCAAATGGCTTTCTAGATTCCAGTGTTAGTCAAAAACAGACCTTGCTTTAGGACTGTGATTGATGAGGGAGCTTCAACGTGCATTATGTCGATCCAGTGTTGGAGATCACTTGGTTCTCCTACACTTAATCAATCCCCGATGATTCTAAAGGATTTTGATGGCCATGGGTTCCATCCTTTTGGCATTCTACAGGATTTACCTATAGGGGTTGAAGGTAAAACTGTTAATCTAGATGTGGAAGTGGTTGATGCCCCTCTAGATTACAACCTTCTCTTGGGTCGTAGTTGGTCTTACGCTATGACTGTTGTTGTTTCATCGATATTTCAGCTTATAAAGTTTCCTCATAATGGAAATATCATAACTATAGACCAGCTAACCTACTTTTCATCCGACCCAACCTCTTCTGAAAGTATCCAACATGTCGGCAAAACAACTATCCCTTATAAGGATGTTGGGGTAGGATTGGTTAAAGATTCTGGTTTACTAGGAACTGTTTCCTTTCCTCCTCCTAACGTATCGCCTTCTACTGCAACCATTCATATGATTTCATCAAAAACTATTGTTTATGATGATCCCTAGATCATACCTTTCGAATCTGAGGTGGATTCATTTGGTGATGCTATGCCTTTGAGTCCCTATGAAATTGCGTATCAGGCTGTACAGTCATTCTCCAACCCTTCTTCAACCGAAATTGACCTAATGGATATGGTCCATGAAGATTCACTTTCAACATCAAACTCAGATTCAATAAATTTTTCCAAACCTGTTCACACTGATGAGCAGATTCGTGAAATTTTGTCTGTTGATGATTTACCATGGGAAGATCTTCATCGTAGATCTTCGTTCTTACCCGAGATTGATCATTTTGAAAATGATTCTTCATCTATTTTTACAACTAATTATGTCAAAGAACCACAAAATCCTTTGCAAAATCCTGATTCTGAATTAAAATTGGGAAATATTTCTCGAACGGTTCCTATCGACATTTCAGTTAAACCTAGAATTGTTGAAAACATTCATATAGGTGCATCCTGTATGGAAAATGAAACTCAAACATATAAGGCCCTATTTCAAGAATTCCATGACGTGTTTTTCTGGTCATATGAGGAAATGCCAGGCATTGATCCAGCAATTGTTGTTCGTGAAATAAAAACTTACTCGGATGCTAAACCCGTCCAACAATGTTTGCGTTAGACTCAGCAGCGAAAAGCTGCTACTATTAAAGCAAAAGTTGAAAAATTACTTAAAGCAGGTTTCATTTATCCAATTCCCTTAACGGATTGGGTATCGAATATTGTTCCTATTAACAAAAAGCAAGGAACAATAAGAATATGTATCAATTATAGGGATATTAATCGACCTTGTCCAAAAGACAATTACCCAACTACCTATATTGATAAAATTATTGATGATTGTGTTGGCAGTGAAATATTATCCTTTATGGATGGTTTTTCCAGTTACAATCAAATCAACATTCTACCTGCTGATCAACCAAAAATGGCTTTTATTTGTCCATGGGAGACATTTGCTTATTGCAAATTACCTTTTGGGTTGAAAAATTCCAGAGAAACTCTTCAAAGAGCTATGTCATGCGTTTCATGACATCAAGAACATTATGCAACCTTATCTCGATGATTTACATGCCCATTCATTACATAGAGCCAATCATCTCATTCATTTACTAGCAATCTCTATGATATGTAGGCATTATCGAATTAGGTTGAATCCACACAAATGTGTCTTCTGTAAATAAATGGGTCGTTTACTGGGATTTTTTGTTTCGAAAGCTGGCATTCATGTCGATCCCTCGAAGGTTGAAGCTATTTTCAAATTGCCCCCTCCTTCGACTCTTCGCCAACTCCAAAGTTTGCAAGGGAAAGAAAACTTTTTACGTCGATTCATTCTTAACTACGCCGAGATAACAAAGGGTTTTGCCAAGTTGTTGAAAAAAAATACTCCATTCTTTTGGGATGAGATAGATGACAAATCTTTTGATTCACTTAAACACGCGTTGACCCATGCACCGTTATTGCATCCTCCCAACTACAACCAGGACTACTTCTTATATCTCATCGCCTCTCATTCCACCGTCGGAATGGTGTTAGTTCGGGAAGATGAATTTGATACTGTACATGTGATTTATTACCTTAGTCGAACTTTGAATCCGACTGAGCTAAAATATTCACATGTAGAGAAATTGGCCTTGGCAATTGTTTAAGTTGTTTCATCATTACATCTTACTATGCAAAACTACCGTAATTTCTGACTGTAACCCTATGATCTATATTTTGACCAAAAAATTGCTAGGGGGAAAGTATTCCAAATGGATTGTAATCCTGCAGGAATTTGACTTAGAATTTGAAAAATCTAAGTCAAAGAAATTTTTAGTTTTTGTGGAACTGATGTGTGACTTCCCGCGTGCTGATACTGAAACTGTGGCGGAGGAGCCCATCGCGGACGAATCCTTGTTTCTTATCAGCACTCTTGATCCATGGTATGGGGATATCATAGTTTATCTCCAAATGCAATCTTTTCGGCCTGAAATTTCACGATCTCAGCGTCGGAAAATACGTTTCCAATCCCATCAATATAAAATCATTGGAGATACACTCTATCATCGTTGGGCGGACTCTATTTTCTTACGTTGTTTAACTCATGAGGAAGCTGAAAGGGTTCTAAATGACTGTCACTCTGGAGCGTGTGGTGGTTATATGTCTAGGTATGCCACAACCCAAAAGATATTGTGCCCTAGCTATTTCTGGCTGTCTTTGTCTAAAGATTGTATTGACGCGGTCCGAAAATGCCACAATTGTCAAATTTTTGATCGAAATATGCGTGCTCCACATGCTCCTCTCCACCCTATAATTTCCATCGATCCTTTTGCAAAGTGGGATATCAACTTTATTACATGTATCCCTCACTCGGCCGGGGGGCATGCATATATCATCCTTGCGGTAGATTATTTTACCAAGTGGGCCGAGGCAATGCCTACAGTTTCGGCAGACGGCAAAACTACTGCAATTTTCTTTTTCAATGACATAATTGCTAGATTCGGTGTTCCACAAGTGATTATCACTGATCATGGGCATCATTTTCGAAACTTCATGATGACTGAACTAACAGATCAGCTTGGCCTACGTCACGATAGTTCTACTCCATATTACCCACAAGCTAATGGTCTGGTTGAAGCCATCAACAAATTTCTAGTCATTATGATCCAACGAATCATTGGGATTCATAGGTCGAATTGGCATAACATGTTATTTTTAGCGCTTTGGGCGTATCGAACCTCAGTAAAAACATCAACTGGTTTCACTCCTGTCCAACTAGTTAACGGTTTGGAAGCTGTGTTACCCATTGAATGCAAAATCCCATCATTGTAAATAGCCATAGAGTTACTTCGAACCACTTCCGAAGAGGAAAAACGTTTGTTGTACTTGGCTCAGCTAGATGAGAATTGACATGATGCTACACTAGCAATCGAAACTCATGCCAAATGTATTAAAGCTCAGTATGATCGAAATGTTACACCTCGTAATTTTTCGGAAGGAGACCTAGTCTTAGTATACGATCAAGCAAATGATAAGCTAGGTGCTGGAAAATTCTTACCTATGTGGCATGGTCCTTATGTTGCTAAGCGAAAGATGGCAAAAGGGGCTTATGAATTGGTAGATTTTGACAGTGTCTCGTTATGTAAGCCCATAAATGGTCTCTATCTGAAGCGATATTATGCTTAAATCTAGGTGAGGAGATTTTAGTTAGATTATTTTTCTTTCTAGATGGTGTGTTTTGGATTAGAAAAGTGTGCTTAGTTTAGAGACTGTTTTTGTCCTTATTCCTGCTTATCTTGAATTTACTCTGGATATTGCAGATGTCGATGACTCTTCAAACATACATTGGTTTTGTTGATGGTGCTTGTTGTAATACACGGAACATTTCTTCCACAGCTTGGGTTATCTATTCACCCTCTCATGAGTTGGTATCTATGCATGGGGTAAGCCTCGGTAAAACAACGAACAACGTTGCAGAGTATAGTGCAGTGATTGAGTTATTGTCTGAATCCATTTCATTTGGGATTCGGAGTTTGAGTGTGAGGTTAGATTCTGAACACATTGTATTGTAGCTTAATAGAGTTTATGCCATTAGAAATCCAGTTTTATTAATATTATTTTTGAGAGTTCATCTCTTGGAACGTGAATTTGACTATATTGAATATCAGCATATCCCAAGATATTTAAATACATTAGTAGATGCAATTGCTTCTCAAATGTTAAGTAGACATTTGCAATAATCAAACAGTAAATTCAAAAACATTCAATAACATGTTTTACAAGATAACGAGTAATAGTGATATAGCATAGCATAGAAGTGTGTCAAATATACGTCGTCTTCGATCATAGGTTGAAAAACACCTTATGATCGGCAAAAATGATAATACAAAGAGAAAAAATGTCATATGAGTCTACAAAAGAGGATCATCCTATCACTGGTGATGATCACGATAAGAAACCACTGCTCGGGCCACCCTATAAAGGAACCTCTTGAAAGGTCCTGGGACCCCAATCACATAGCGTTGTAACCTAAGAGGAATGTCATCTATGCGAGTCTCTAGAATGTCTACTGTCAAAATATCTAGATGGTTTTCCAATTCAGCCAAGGTCTCTGTAGATTCGTCCTGTGGGGCTGGTACTGCTGCAGCTGGTTGTTTCCTCTCATAGGCTCGGAGAGTGGCTGGTCACCATGGACCAGCCACTTTTTACTATCAGTTTTGGGACGATTTAAAAAACTAAAAAACTAAAAGAAAATAGAAAATGTTGAAAATGATTTTACCTGAGTCATCCCATTGCTCTCCTGGTGGAAGAGCCATGTATGGGTCACCACGATAATCCATCCCAGCATAAGGAAAATCCTAAATCACAAAAACTTGGTTCTCCAACCAATGAAAATACACAGGAGGAAATCAAACAACCTTTGAACCCTCCTTAAGATGATGGGCCATAACTGCAACCCAACGCATCAGTTTGGGCTTGCAAGGAAGTCCATCTTCAACGAAAAGATGTTGTGGGACCAACATCGAGACCCTCTCTAGACCAAAGCTCACAAATAAGAAACCATATCCAAAGTTTCTTAGTTGTCTGTTATTTGCTTTAGTTAGTTTTCCTTTTACATTAGCCAACACAGCTTCACACCAGTTGAAGATGATGCCTCAATAACAATCTACTGCCATCCGCATTTCGGATCCGGTGGCCATATGTAGTGCTAAGCTTCCGTAGATTCTGGTGACAGTAAATGCAATCACTTTGAGTTCAGGACGGGAGATGGTTTTGATATCAATCCCTTTGTCCTTGGTTTGGTCGTTACAAAACTCTAGCCGGATACTATCAACAGACTGGCCACCTGGCCTAGTCCTGGATAGAGTCAATTGTTCACCTCTCTTAGGAAAAACAATCAAAAAGTAAATGTCCTCTAGATCCATTTGGAGTTGGTGGCCACCAATAATGAAACACTGGTCATGTATATTCCATCTGTCCACCAGCCACTGAAAAAAGTCTACTTGGGCCCTCATGCTAGGTATGGCCCAGAATTTAAATAACCCACATGCCTTCAATGCATCTATTGAAGGTTGATCATTAATTGCGGCAAGGTCCACATCTTCATGCTCCTGTTCTCGCCAACTAAGAATACTGTATATCCTACATTGAAAGAGAAGGTGGATTAAAACATTTTAAATCAAAGTTTTTGGGTGGAAATTGAAGAATTTGAAGTTTTAAAACCTATGTCATGGGGACCGCAATCTCCAGTTAGTGACAGTGCGAAGGTCCGCACTTTGCCCAAACAATAGGTGTGGGCCCCTGGCTCTTTCTTGGGTAGGATAAAGTCAGGGTCTGCAGGTTTCGCATGTTGCGCCTGCGGACCCCCGCGAGCAATCATTTAAACTAAATTCTTCCTAAAAATCAAAAAAGAGACCTAAAGACAAAATTCAAACGGTTGAAATGCAATATTAAAGTGATGTGGATTACCTGGAGGTGACGGTTTTCGATTCCAACAGACAAATTTTTCGCAATCTTCACGGGAAGTTTCTTACCTAAAAGCTCTCTTTTCTCACTCTGAAGTCAAATGGTAAAAATGAGTTTACAAAATCCCTTTTTATAAGCTTTTTTGAATAAATGAATTTTTAATTTGTTTATTTTTCACTTTAAAGGCGTAACTTTTTGATCCATTTTTATTTATTTTAAACATGTATGAGTAATATTTGAGTTTTTGTGCAGAATATTGGATTTTTCAGGCAAAATTAATCATTTTCAACAAAAAACATTAGAGTCATCTTTAAGATCTTTTCTGACTCCTAAAATATGAAAATATTGTCGAGTTTTTCTTTTAAGCTCGTAAAAACGGAATTAAAAATATGGTCCACTTACAGCTCTTTTCTCACCGCATAAACATGAAAAGATTGCCGGTTTTTTGTCGTTTCAAATTCGACATTGGTTATAAAACAACGTGTTGTTGATCACTTTTTTACTTTTTCAGAGCACAGACACCAGTTATGAAAAGTACTCCTTGATCGTAATGATCAAGTGGTTCTCTCAAGTATTATTTTTTACTTTTTTGGGCTTGGGAGACACAAATTTACGAAAAAGGACAACCATGGAGTTTTCTTAAGTTTTTCTTCTGACTCCCTAAAATTGAAAAACGTCGAGTTTCTCCTATAGTGGACTCGTTAAAATTTAACAGTAAAGGACCTGTTCAATTACAAACAGGAACGAACCACTCCTTCTTAGGGTTTGAATTTTAAACTAAGCTGGACTCATCCGAAGGATGAGCTTATAATCAAGCAAATGTTATCCTCCTTAAGCTTGTCAAAAATAAAGAGGTACTTGCCAGAAATGGTGGGGGAAAAGAGAGAAAAATGAACCTGTTTGTTATACTTTGTGTCTCAGAAAAGCATTCAACCACTCTTGAACATGACACTCTTTGTTCACCTGGGTTTGGAAATCCTTTGTCTAACAGTTAGTAAAACCATATTGAAAGTCTTTAGCCGGTTTCTGGTTATTAGCTTTGGGTCAATTGTCACCAAACCATCTGCAGTGTCGTTATGTGTTCAAGAGGTCAGTGCAAATAAACCATTCATCTGCAAAATATCTATCATCCATCTTGACCATCCTTGAGTCAGTCCTTGCAAACATATTTCTTCAAACTTGATCTATGATTTCGTGTTGTGGGCTTGCCTACGACGGATCGCTTTCTATCGACTTTAGCTCATTATCTAGAATGATGATCTAGAAATCATCAGTACCTTGGAATTTGCATGCCGCAATGGCAGGTTTCTCACCTTCGACGACAGGTTGCATCATTGACCTTCGATCAAAGGATTCCGTGACATGTTCGACATCAACACATCTATTCACATTTCATGGATTGTACTGAGTACTTTGAGATCCATTGACATTATTGGTGGTTTCTCTCACACTTGTTAATAGTTTACATCATTAACTGGCAATCAAGTGGTTTCTACCATGTTCGACTTCGACACATTCATTCACATGGATAGAATCATACTATTTTGGAAGTAGAAATCAAGACCCTAGATCTAGTTTCAACCGTCTAGGCTACAAGGAATTTTGTTACTCATTATATAGTGGACTATTCATAAACAGATGGTTGTGCCCATACTGTGTCTACATGTGTCCATACTTGTGATGTATTACAGGATCATTCCTATATCAGAGTAGTTTAGTTAGTTTTCTAGTCAGTTTTGATTTGAGTATGGGAATGCCTACTTCAACGATGATATGATCTCATATATATATTTTGTATTGAATGTTTTTTACAGGTTCCAACCAGGCTCTCCACAAGATGATCCTCGAAATGATAAAGTACTTCACTCTTCTTAGATGACAAATACTATCTATTACAAACTTCACACTTTAGGAGCCAATCTGTTACACAAAATATTGTCACCATGACATTCTGCAATCAATGTGAGTCTATCACCACTCATACTTTCCTCCTATGCAAATCTTAAACCTCAGGTCTTCATGTCAAGCCTTGAAAAATGAGAGAAAGTCCTTAAAAATCTCTAAAACTCTGGTCCCACACTTTCTCTTAGCATTACCTGCAGTCCCGCACACCCTGGTCATATTCCCTGCAGACCTGCGCGCTCTATCTCTAAAGGAAAGGATGTGGACCCCTGTAAAATTAAAAAAGGCACAATTTTATTCTTAAAAACTCACTTTGGGTTAATTTTGGATGCTTCTAGAAGAAATATTGAGGTGGCAAGTTCGCTCCTAGGTGGTTCGTGCATCCCATAACTAAAGGAGCTAACCCCTTGATGTGAGGAGCTTATCCCTTTGAAGGAGGACTCTATCCCTTTGAAGGTGGACCTGGTAACTTCCTTCCTCTACACTATAAAATGAGGCATTGGGCTAGTTACTAGAGAGGTTGAAAGTTGAATATTTTTTAGGGTAAATGCTATTGGAATTTAGACTTCCTAATTGAGCTTGAGAGGAGAGATTACATACCTTTTGATCTGATTGGGAAGAGTGTGAAGCTTGTCAAAGTAGAGGAGATTCTTGCTGGACCCTAGGAGGAGCTTGTACAACATCAAGGCACCAAGGTTGTAAAGTTCTTCTTTGTTTAAAGTTAATACAATCAAGTTCATTTTTCTCAATAACCTGTCATCTATGGTTTGTTTTATGAATTCCTTGATCACCATGATCAATATGATTTATTATATTGGCTATGCAGGTGTTATTTGATGTGTGCTTGTTTGTGTTTGCAGGTTCTTAAAAGGAAGCTCATTTGGATGGTCGAAGCGTGGCTACCACAAACTAGCATTGGACTTAAGGTAGGGTCTAAAACACCTCTTGGCTTTTATTTATAAATCGTAATATTTACAGAAAGATAGAATTTTCTTTTTTTGCTTGTCGCTAGATATCTATAGATACTAGGGAGATCGGTCTTGTCCGCAAGAACGATTTATCCGGATGACATTATGCCTTGGTAGGAAGCTCAAGTTCTATAGCTTGGAGGAATATGATGGAGTTTTTGCTAGAAGATAATGGTTTGAAGCAATTCATTGATCAAAGAAGTTCCTAAGCCAACAACTATGGATGCATGGAACTTGGCCGAATGGAAGAAGTGTGTGGCGAAGGCAAGGTGGATAATCATTGTGGGAGTTTGAGACCACATTGTCTCTAGTCTCCATGGAAAGGAAACTCCACATGCTATGTGGAAAACATTAACGGACTTGTATTAGAATAGCAGTGATGAAAGGAAGCTAGCACTGAAGGATAAACTTCGTAAAATCAAGATGGAGAAAGGTGAGATGATTCCAAAGTATTTGATCAAGTTCAGTCAATGTCGGGATGAACTTGGAAGTGTTGGAATCACAACTACCAAGAAGGATATGGTGAGCCTTGCTCTTCTTGGACTCCCAAAGAGTTGGCATAGTTATCAAGACTCTATCAATAGTCGGGAGAGGCTACCAGATTGGGAACAACTATGGCCAGATTTTATGTAGGATGATATTTGGAGGAACACCAGGGATGGATCTTCATCAATGACTGATGATGAAGAGAATTGTGCCTTAGCGATGAAGAAAAGGAAAGGGAAAGGTAAAATTTCCCATTTGAAGTCAGGTTGTTATCATGGAGGTAAGAATAAGGACATGTCGAAAGTGAAATGTTTCCAATGTCACAAGATGGGTCACTTTGCTACAAATTGCTCATTCAAGAAGTCCAAGGAGAAATCCTCAGGAAGAGCAACAGGTAAGGCTTTGGCCTCCCAATTTGAATTATACTTTTCCCTCATTACATGCATGGTGTCTTCAATTATGAGAAGTGCCTGGTGCTTAGACAATGGAGATTCTTTCCACATGACTGACGACAAAGACTTATTCAGCGAACTGGACGAGAAAGATCTCAAGATGCATATCGAGATGGGTGATGATAGTAAGTATAGTGTTATTGGTGTGAGCACTATTAATTTTTAGAGGGATCATGCAGCTCCACTCACCTTGAAGAATATTATGCATGTACCCGGACTAACAATGAACTTGGTATCCATTCCCATACTTGAGGATAGAGGCTATGATGTGACCTTTTTGAAAGGAAAGGCATTCCTTCGACACATAGCCATGGGTCAGGTAAAGAAGATAGGGGTTCAAGTTCATAATATCTATAAGATAGAGGTAGAGGATTGTGTTGCTTTGAGTTCAACAGAGGAAAAGTTGTTGAGACAAGACATCAGTGACTTGTGGCACAGGCGATTGGGCCACTTGCATCATGGGGCATTGAAGATATTGCAGCGAATCTCCACCGGTATTCCCAAAGGTACGCTTGAGCATGTTGATACATGCAAGGGTTGTACTTTGGGAAAATACACCAAGTCTTCCTTTATAGATAGAGACAATTGAGCAAAGTCTATTCTGGAGAGAGTCCATTCAGATGTGTGTGGACGATTCTCGACAGTATCCATTGAAAAACATAGGTATTATGTTATATTTGTAGATGACTATTCTCATAAATGCTCGATATCTTTCATGCAGAGAAAGGATCGAACATTCACAAAGTCTTGTGAATTCAAAGCATTGGCTGAGAAAGAGTTAGGAAATAATGTTAAATATCTACAATGTGACAATGGTGTTCAATATCTCTCCAATGATTTTAAGAACCTTTGTGCAGTGGAAGGGATTAAACGAGAGTTGACAACACCTCACAACCCTCAACAAAATGGGGTTTCTAAGAGGAATAACACGATCATAATAGGGGCAGCAAGGGCGATGTTGCAAGATCGGGGCCTACCACTACACTTGTGGTTTAAGGCATGCAACACAACGATTTATGTTGAGAACTGTAGCCTACATCAGATACTTGAGAGTAAACAGAAGAGGAATATTATTTCTGTAAGAGGCTAGATGTTGGTAACTTTAGGATTTTTGGGTCATCGGTTTATAGCCATGTGACTGAATATGCACGGAAGAAGCTTGAGCCAACAACAAAGTTGGGGATCTTTGTGGGGCACATTGATACTCCCCACAACTATTGAGTGTACATGAAAACTAGTTAGATGACAATCATTCTCAGGGATGTCAACTTTGATGAGGAGAAGGTCATGCGAGTATCCCTTGAGAGGGAGCTTGAGATACATGTGGAGAAGGAAGTTTTAGTTCCTGAGGTTGAGGAGCCTCAAACTGATGTGGAGCAACCACATGTAGAGGTTCCAGGAGTGGATACATCCACTCAGGCAGAGTCTTCCAGAGAGGGAAGAAAGCACACTAGAGAGGGTAACAAAGTGTTGGATGATGCACCGGAGAATGTGAGAACACCCTCTTCTAAGCGCAGAAAGAGGAGGTAACCAGAGAGGTACACTAGATACATGGCACCTATGGCTGCATGTGTTGTGACAGAGCAATCTTCCTTTTAGGAAGTAGTGCAGCAGCCAGTTTGGGTTGATGCAATGGTGGAGGAGTATAACTCCATAGTTTGAAACAGTGTTTGGGATGTGGTCCTGAGACCGGAGGACAAGTCATTTGTGAGCTCTCGTCGGCTTTACAAGGTAAAGCAAGCTACAGATGGTAGTGTTGAGAAGCATAAGGCCAAATTTGTAGCCTATGGTTTTTCACAGGTAAAGGGGATTGACTATGATGATACCTTTACTCCTATTGCAAGGTACTCATCTATCAGATATATTTTTTCACTATTTGCACAGATGGGTTGGAGTGTCCATTAGATGGATGTGAAGAATTCCTTCCTCAATGGAATGATTTAGGAAGAGGTGTACATAAAGCAACCTAAACGTTTTGAAACCTTGGACCATGAGTCACATGTGTGCCGAATCAAGATAGCGTTGTATGGGCTGAAGCAAGCACCCCATGCTTGGTACACCAGGATAGATAGTTACTTCACTGGGTTGGGCTTCACAAAGAGTGAAGTAGATGCGAACCTATATCACATAGTGGTGGAAGGTAAGATTTTGATCATTTTACTTTATGTAGGTGTTCTCATAGTGATAGGTGATCAGAAACTCATCAAATCTTTCAAGGAGGACCTTGCAAGAGAGTTTGAGATGAAGGACATGGGGCTCATGCATTACTTTCTTGGCATGGAGGTATGGTAGGAAGATGGGGAGTTGTTTGTTTCTCAAGGCAAGTATGCCAATGAGATACTTAGGAGATTCTGTATCGAGAGTAGTAAACCCATGGAGACTCCTCTAGCTGGTGACTGGGGAAGGAGGATGCTTCTTCAAGAGAAGTAGTAGAAGCTACTGTTTACAGGAAGCTTGTGGGTTCAGTCATGTATTTGGTGAACACACGACCAGATATGTGTTATCTAGTTAACCAGCTTAGTCAAGAAATGGTTAGGCCTGCCAAGCTGTATTGGAAGGTGGCAAAGAATGTATTGAGATACCTCAAAGGCACTACCTAGTTAGGGTTGTGGTAAAAATAGACAGAGGGAGTGAAGATTCAAGGCTTCTCCGATGCAGATTGGGTGGGGAGTCCATCTGACAGGAAGATCACATCGGGAGGGATCATTACTATTGGGTCTGCTGCAATTTATTGGTATAGCAGGAGACAGAGATCAATTGCACTTAGTTCGGTAGAGGCATAGTACATGGTTGCATGTCAAGCAGCATGTGAGGCTATCTGGATGAGGAAGATCATGGTTGGTTTTTTTGGTCAGCAGATAGATCCGGCAATGATTTATTGTGATAATTAGATTTGTATAAAACTCTCTGAAAATCTAGATTTTCATGATCAGTCGATGGATATAGATATCCGGTATCATCATATCAGAGATTTTGTATTCACGAAGATTATTTTGTTAGATTACATTCCCATGGAGGAGAAAGATGCTGACATCTTGACAAAGGCATTTCCAAGATGTAAATTCAAGTTTCACAAAAACAGGATCAGGGTAGTGGATAATGCCTTTGTTGTTGAGAGGGAGTGTTGAGAAATGGAAACAAGAAATTCTAGTTTAATTTTTCCTTGAATTAAACTGTGAATTAAAATAGAATTCTTTTTTCATAGCAATTTGAAAATAATCAATTATGTTTAACTAACTTAATTAAATTACGAAATTTGAATTGGATGTCCTTTAGAAGACATGTATATGTTCTCCCTAACTTATAGGAGTTAAGGATGAGTTATGAATGAGTTGTAATTAGTTAACTTATTTTATCGAGTTAAGTCCAGTTAAATTAGTTCCAATTGGTTGCAAGAACTAATAGTGAGTAAATAGTCAGTTGGGACACTAGTGACCTAATTAGTGCTACTCTAGTTAATTGAATATTCCACCATCATAAAATCATGCATGTTGATTTTGAGAAAGACCAAGTTGAGACTAGAGTGCAAGGACATTGTACTATTTGTTTTAGATTCTTATGTTTTCCACTCATAGTGCATGTAATCAGGAAATGATTATTGAGAGATTGTGCTATTTTTAGAGGCTTTATTTCCCTTTAAATAGAAGCCAACCTTCATAGGAATTACACATTGGAATATATACTTGGAGAGATTATGAAGAGGCTAAGCTTTGGCCTTGAGCTTGCTTATGAGTTGGTGATTAAATTTGACAAGTTTTGGGATTTTTCTAGAGAGAACAAGCATTGTAATTTCATCTTGATTTTCCATAGTAATAAAAAATAGATAGTGGGGTTTTGAGTTGTGGCTTTCACTGGATATTTATTGTGTTATGTGGCTTTGAGTCTATTCCTCTATTTATTATTGTTTGATCGATGTTTATGGGCATCCACTATAAAGAGTAGAAGTAGTTTCTTGTCTCTTTCTTTAGAAAATGGAATTAGGTTGTGAATCTATAGGTTTTTCTACATTTCCAATACTTCTTCACGAGGGTAAATATTGGGAACTGATGAGGTAGTTTGTAGTAGCAAACTAGTAGTAAACTTTTCACAACAATTTTGAGATCTATTTATCTACTTCATCCATAGAGTATGTTAACTAAGAAACTCTTTTTTTCATGATTACTATCCTCCATTTTGTTTTTTCTTTGGATCCCTATTCAATAATACATCATTTAAAGGACATTTAAGAGTCCAAACCCACGATTTATTTATTCTTATTTCTATAAAAAATTCATTGTATGTCAATGGCATAACACCCATTATGTTTCCTCATTATTGACCTTCTTGTTTTGGCCTCATTGTTTTCCTCTTTTTTCACCTTTTTTCTTGCGTAAAACACTTAAATGGTAGGTAGTTTGTTGTTAAATGGTGAATGTTATATTTTTTCATTTACATTATTTTTAATATTTTCGAACTTTAAACTATATTTAATTTTATTGCAAGAACTTTATTTTACACTTGCAACTCATGACACTTACACGCAATTATACGCCACTAAATTTAACACTTATTTTAAAACCCCGAGATAAGGCCCTAAAATTAACCATAATATAATAAACATTGTTAGGCCCACATGGGCACCAAAAACAATATATTGGCTAGGTTAGGGCCATTGGAATACGCATCCAAATAACTCTCACTGGCTACTATGTATCGATACATAATGGCTTTCCTTAAGGATCCTGAAACTCTTCATCCAAGGGTCGAAAGTCATGTGAGAAGAAACCCATGAATGGATAAGCCATAGAAATTAGATCTAATGGTTCCTCGTGAGGCTCCTAACTCTTGGTCAAGAATTTGGGTCCTAATTTGGCACGAAAAAGTTGATATTCTCTTACACCAATGAGATGAAGATAAACATCGTGGCCATTTTTTAGGGAAACTACCTTATACGTGGCAATTTTGGGAAGCAATTTCACCTAGGATAACCATTTATAGCTTTATGGCATTTCATCACCTAACAACCATAGGGGTAATTTTCTTTTATACCTTCACTTATTCCTACTAGTCATAAGTTTGTGCCACCTAAGTTATTTGGAATTTCATTCAAAACTTAGTTTAGGACTTGTTTGGGGTGTAGTTTATTTGTTAGTATAGACTCCTTTCATTTTATAGGGTGAGTCTACTTGACTTAAACTAGACAATTAATCATACAAAAAACCACTTTGTAGCACCTATGCATGTATTTTTGAGTTTCTTCTCTTCATTTTATTCACCCCATATTCCCTCTAACCTTCTATATTCAACCCATTTTGACTTTGTACACATTCTCCCAACACCATAACTCTCCTAAAGTGAAAATGGTATATATTTAGAGACCTTCACCCTTAGTTTCCTTTCAAACGATTACTCACACAAAATTTAAAAGTCCAAGTTCCTCTCCTAAGCCAACTTTCAGACTCTAGCTCTTTAGACCCATATAGTAGATCCTCACGCTCTAGTTCCACTCAACATTAACTTACAACCAATATGGTAGGTGCAACATCCAATATAGACATCAACCCCAATGCAAGTGATACCAATGGAGGATATTTTGGTAAGTTAATACTAGAGCTAACATGGGTTCTAATGTATGAACCAACACTTAAACCAATATATGAATGAATGTGACTCGACCCTTCTTTTAACTCATGGATAGTTTGAATTTTCCTCACACGAGTGAGGTAAACAACGATCCTCTCTTTCATAATTTGACTTTGTACCCAAAGGAAGTGAAGCATCCCTTGGATATCCCCAAACTTGAGGGAAATTCTAAAGAGGAACACACCAACCACATATTATCCTTCCATATTTGGTTTTCCATGAACTCTATATCAGATAATTCAATCTATATTCACATGTTCCAATGAAAACTAATCAATTCTATAGTTAATCAATAAATTGAATAACTTCATTTCACCCATGGATTTTTATTTACCATTGTGAATGTATGATTTTCTTACATCTAACTACCATCCTGCCACAACAAATGCATCCACATTTGAATTCTTATTTCTAAAAATATACCAATCATATCACCAATTAGATTTAAGAGTGTTGTACATGGTAGAGCTCATGTAAATCTCTAGAAATTAATGACCATTTCTTCATGGACTGCTTCCTAAAGTCTTCCCTTCTACCCATGTAGTATGAGTTGATGTATGCCCAATCAGGCTACCTTTATACCATCATCCTCAATGCCCCACACTGTCTCTTTGGTGAAACTTTAGCATTAAGGGAATCTCAATGTGTCATAGATAGCATGATCAAATCCATTACATACCATAATCCTCACCCATGTCCTTACGGAGAAATGGAATGTGGCCAACCCAAACGGGTTATTAGTACCTCCTAAAAATGTTCCCCTCTTGACTGATCTTAAATCTTCTCACAATGGGGCACCATTACATCATATTCCCTTACTTATTCACATTAGCATATTCCTAGGCATTCTTTTACTACTCCCACCTTCCAGAGTGTGTGTTGAACCCCATGGGGGCTTTACTCAATGATCCGTTAACATATCACATGCATTTGTGGAATATTAAATAATATCCTTATTTTGACTACATACTAGAAAATCCCTCTAAAAATCACATTATTTAACACCCTACCAATATGAACCTAATAATCCTTCCTAATTTTAAAAACCCCTACTTTCACTAGATATTGTAAGTGTCCATTTTTTCATTGAGATTTTTTATTCCCCCTTATATTTTTTCATTAAATTTGAGCTCCATTCTTTATATTTAAGAATATAAAAACCCTTTATCCCCTATATATCCCCTAATATATTATCTCATGTTTTCCTCAATATATATCCCCCAATATGAACATAGGTGATATGGTATTGCTCCCCCAATGAATCTTCCATGTTTAACCCATAGAACCCTTTTCCTTATCCAAGTGCACCAACCCCTTTGGTACAACCACCTCAATGTCCCATAACTTGACATGTACCACTCTATAATGTTAAATGTATGTGTAGAATAACATAAATAACCACCCTAGTTCAAAGAAAAAGAATAATTGGATAGACAAACAAAATTCCCAAAACAAATGGAAGCTAGGCAAACAAGGCCAATACCTCAATGACAACAACGAAGGAAGCTCACATACCATAAACTAATATTTGATCAATCATCCCAAGAAACATAAGGATATTGAAATGAAAAAGCCTTATTCTTATTGTGGTACATATGGTCATTATACCCATGAGTGTCCTCTTCTCCCATAAATGCATTGTGCATGTGAAATGATGGATAACACTAAGCATGGTAACCAACCACCTTTATCCTCAATGTAACCCCCTTCTTCAAAACCATTTTTACTTTCATATAGATTTCCTTACCATGGGTATGATTCCACCTGTGATGGCCAAATTTCTCCTTCTGCTCCAGCCCTCAATTAGTGTGATAACGGAACATAATGTTTTTTGATAGTGGACTTTGTTGACATTAACCTATTCAATTAATCACATCAATATGATTCCCCACCTAGGACTCAACTAAATATATCCATAAGGAATTTTTCATCACCAAATGGAACTCTACAGGTTCCTTGACCATATATTAAATCACAATTTAAGAACTCTAAGGGTCCATTTTATTCCTAATGTCGCTATGCAAGACACATATAACTATAGAATTATTGACAACTTATCATAGTCACCCATTGCCATTTTAGCTTTGGAATTACTCTACACGTCCTTGAGAACAAAAATGTATACTCTCTAGTTTAGGTGTTGACTCACTAGATGATCACATGATCATCTTTGATGTTGATAAAGTAGATGATCCACATCTCCTGCTAATTGTAACTTTGCAAGTCCTAGTATGGATCAAGAATGTAGTTATTCTATGTTGCATTGTCAATGAACATGTATCTATATGTGCATGTGTTCCAAATGTTAGTGAAATATTAGCTCCTTTAAAGTCACATGATTTAGAATCACCATGTCCGCATATGATGGCGAACCCTCATATTTGAAATGTTTATAACAAATTTGTGTTATTAATCTTATTGGAAAACAATTCTTGTTACATTTGGAGGTTATTGAAAATCCCCTTACCTATAATCTCCTCTTAGGTCATTGCTTCATGTATGTCATCAAGGAAACATTCTCATCCATATACTACATAATGATCTTCCCTCATAATGGGAAGATAGTCACCATATATAGCCTCACATATTACAACCCTAAGACTCAATTTAATCATAAGAACATGATCTCCTCGATGGTTGGAAATCAGTCCATCTCTTCCTTGAGAGAAATCATCATAGCAATATACAAAGGATCCACATTAATTGAATCTCACAAAAACCCATCACTTACCTTGACCACACCTATCTCCTTTCAAATATGCATGGTCTAAATCATAAGCCTCTTAAAGGCCTAGATATTTCTTTTGATAATGAACTCCTGAGAAATATACACCTATAAATTCAACACCTGCAACTAGGACCATCCCCCTATTCATAATACATATGGCTAGATTTCTTCCATACACCAACCAATGGGAGTGGTTAGAATACCAGTTATGACCATGTTGATTTTTCCAAAGTTTATGTTGGGGATTCCAATACGGTAGTTAGATCCTCCAACTCCTACCCCAGCCTCAAAGATATATCCTTCTTTTGAATTGACACCCATTCAATCTATTCCTATGGACACATTAAATGCTTTAGTTATAGTAAAACCCTACCTAGAGTATTCTATTTTTGTGAGATAAGTTAGAAAGTGGGGCAAGCCTAAGAAGAAAGAGGAAAATGAGAAGAAAACTCAAGCATTTGCCACCCTAACCAGTACATTGAAGCCTCCACCTCCTTGTGCTTTATGCAATTTTCTTAGTCATGATACCAATAATTTTCCCTCTCTTTCTCAAATAGAGGAGCTTATTAGTTTGGTTAATAGATAATAAAACCTAAATGTTCTAGTGGTACAATTCACTCTTCATAAATTCTCCAAGAGTAAAAGATCATTACACAAAAATCATCCTTGCACTTTGTGTAACACATATGGTTACTACTGCCGTTAATACTATATAAGTCCACATTTTTGTGATAGACTCATTGTTTCACACAAATTTCAAGTTACTTGTAGTGAAGTCTCCAATCCTCCAATTATGACCCCTCATGGTTTTCCTCTACCAACGCAAAGAACCATTCACCAATCATAAATTTGTGTCCCCCTAATGTGTAAATGGTCAAGAATGTTGTACATAACCTATATATTTCATTTGTTGGAATTATGACACAGGTTTGGAACAGGTTTGGATCTATGACATAAGTGTTGTCCTTGATGCAAACTCACTCAAATGGCAGATCACAGTTCAGGCTCTGAAAATGAAAGAAAATGAGGTATACGCAGGTTCCTTGTAACAAAGTCACGTATACACGCGGGTGTACCGATCAGAAGGCGTGTATACATATGCACATACTTTCATGCAAAGAAAAGTGCGCACATGTGAAAAAGCTTATGGTTGGTCCATGGTATTTAGTCCGACATATTTGAACCTATGGTTTTGATCCTTGGTATTGCAGTTAAAGTGTTAGACCCAAGTATTGAGTCCCTAGTATTAGATCTCTATGGTTTTAGACCATGGTGTGAGTAAGGCCTAAGTCTATAAAAAGGGAAGGAGATCATTTGGCAAGGGTATCGACTTATGCATTGAATATCTTAAGAGGAGCAAGATCTAGAAGACTGGTGATTAGTTGGTGAGATATAGTTGGACATGAATCAAGGAGGAACCTGAGTATTACAAGATGGTTAAGTTCTATTGATGGGTCAAGATCTCAAGGCTTGAATAGTAGTATCATTGTGTAATTTTGATCTATTATATTTGGCACATGATTAGATCTATAAAACTGATAATCTGGGTATAACTGACATCTGATTAAGTAAAAGGATAAATTATCTTTTATAGATCTGTACACATGTTCGGCACGACAGAGGCGCGTATACACGCAGGTTAAGCCAGTGAAGACTACGTATACACTGGTTGGCTTTCGCATAACTGTGTATGTGCGCAGGTTTATATTGGTGAAGTAGCGTGCGTCTCTTGAAATATGTTTTAGCTGCTTCTGTTTATTGTTGCAATGTTCTGGGCTCAGAAGTGGTGTCTGGTTACTGGAACTACTTTCTCATTACAGCATTCTGAGAAGTTATTGGTTGATTCAATATTTGTACAAGGGAGATTGGTTGTTGCAGATCTACTTGATGTTTGATTGACATTCATGGATTCAGTCTGAAAATTTATGAAAGGTGGTCCCTAAAGAAAAGAGAAGGTTGTATCCTTTTGTAGGTAGAAGCCTGCGTGCTGGTATAAGACTGCTCCAGTACAGAATCATTGTAAAAAGAAGTTTCTAGTTGAAAGAAGATAGAGACATATTGCAGCAGGTGGTTTTCACCCACATTGGGTTTCCACCTTATATCTTGTGTTCTTTTGTGTGACTGTCTGCTCTAATTTTATGTTCCTGCTTACTGTTATATGGTTCTGACACACATATTAATGATCAACATCTGAAGAATAAATTAAATTATAAGTCTGGAAGTTATATGCGAGTTTCATTAGTCAAAGTTGCGTATACACATTGTTTTCATTAACTGAAGTATCATATACAAATCTTTGTATAAATTGAAAAAAAAATTGACTTAATAATACTGATTCACCCCCCCTCTCAGTATTAGTTTCAACAACTGGAATCAGAGCAAGAACTTCAAGAGAAGCTTGATTGCTTGAAGGAAGATCTATCATCATGAGAAACTACGAAAAAGAAGCACCAATCAGGCCACCAATTTTTGATGAGAGAAACTTCATCTATTGGAAGGTAAGAATCACTACCCATCTTCAATCTCTTGGTACAGAAGTTTGGGATATTGTGGGAATAGGATACACATTTCCTTCAGTAACTCCTACAGATACGGCTGGTAAGAAGCAGTATGAAACAAATGCAAAGGCTGTCAATACCCTATTAGGGAGTCTATCTCAATCAAAATTTGTCAAGGTTATGCAGCTCAAAACCACAAAATAAATATGGGACAAGATCGTTCTGAGCTATGAAGGAGATGATCAGGTAAAACGAGAGAAACTTCAAACTCTCAGAATTCAGTATGAAAATCTCAGAATGTACAATGATGAAAGTGTGGCTAACTATTTCCTTCGTATAGATGAGATTGTCAATTGTATGAAAAACTTGGGTGAAGAAATAAAAGAAGTTGTTTTTGTTGAAAAGGTTCTAAGATCTTTGTCTCCTAAGTTTGATTCAAAAGTTTGTGCCATAGAAGAAAAGCACAATCTACAAAGCCTTACCATGTCACAGCTGCACGGAATCCTAACTGCTTAAGAAATTAGAAAAGGTGGACCATCAGACAGAAGAGAAGCTACATTCAAAGCCTCAGGAAAATGAGATTACAATGAGTCAGAAGAAGAGGAAGAATCTAATTTTGTCAAGAACCTTCAACGGGGAACTGGAAGATTCAGGGGTAAGCTGCCTTTCAAATGCTTTGCTTGTGGGAGAGTCGGTCATTATGCTGCCAAATGCCCTCATAAAGATAAGCTTGGCAAAGGTAAGGAACCAGTTAGGTGGAACAGGAAACAGAATGTAAGTAAGAAGAACTATTACACACATGAAGACAGTGATGGAATTTCAAATAGCGATGAAGATGAACAAGGTAATGATTATAGACTTTTGATAGCTTTTGAAGATGATGATTTCTTGGATGCTATAGATGAAGAAAGTCTTTATGAAGAAATTTCTAAACTCAAAATTTGCTTAGAGGAGAAAAATATGATTATAAATACTCTGACATCCCAACTTGCTGAAATGGAGAAGCACAATGAAAAGTTAGAATGTGAAATTGTGGGACTTAGAAAGGACATTTAGAAAATGAAAGCTCTTAATATTAGATTTGCTAAAGGATTTGAAACCTTAGATGAGATTACCAAAGTACAGTATTCTCCTCTAATCAAGACAGGTCTTGGGTATACCAAAGAAATATGTGAAGCACAGAAGCCATCTACCTCCAAAAGTTATCTTGAAGCTGCAAGGAGAAGTGAGTAGGTTGACAATCGGCAACAAAGGCCCAATGTCGACTACCAGGTAAATCAGGGGAAATCTACTTCAAGGATGGGCAGAAGCTACAACCAACCACAGGTAAATAATTCTCAATTTGCCTCAAGAATGGATGTCAATAGAAACTTCAATCATTTGGTTGATAGATTTGATAATCACAGGAGCTTATTCAATGGCCAATGTTTCTCTTGTCATAACTTTCGTCACAAAGTAGCTCAATGTGTTGCCTACAAGACAATCATGACTAGAGAAGCTCAAAAACAAAGGAGTATGACCGGGATCACGAAGAGGACCTAAAATAACTTTTCTGCTCTTGAAAATGAAATAGAATGTTCTATTTGTAACAACTTCGGTGATGAAGATTCTGAATGCAGGAGTAGGTTTCGACAAATAACTCAGAAGGAGAAAGCTTCATTAAGTCCCAAAACATGGAGAAAGAAAGAACCGCTACCAGAAAGATGTGGGATAGCCTTATATGCGGAAGGATAGGAGAATCAGTGGTACATTGACAGTGGATGCTCAAAACATATGACAGGTGATAAAGATAAACTTCAGTCATATAGTGCCTTAGAAAAGGAAAAGAAGGTCTCATTTGGAAATGACACCCTTGCACTCATAAAAGGTAAAGGTTCTGTTCTTTTGAAAGAAAAGGTCAAGGCTGGAAATGTTATGTATGTTGATGGCTTAAAGCATAATTTATTAAGTGTCAGTCAAATGTGTGATCAAGGAAATGAAGTAATATTTCGATCAAATGGATGCATTGTTCGTGAGCTTGATATAGGAAAAACAGTGATCAAAGGCATAAGAACTCCAAATAATTTATATATACTCAAGGGAGGACAACAACAATGCTATCTAAGCAAGAATGATGAACACTGGCTATGGCACAAAAGATTGGGGCATCTAAGCTTCTCACAGATAAGGAAAGCATGCAAATATCAGGCGGTTCGTGATCTACCTGACATCAGAATTCCAAACAATACAATATGTAAATCATGTCAATTTGGTAAGAAAACTAGAACTAATTTCCCTGAAAAGGAAGGATCAACTAGCAGGCCACTTGAACTTGTCCATACTGATGTATGTGGTCCATCTAGGAAAAGGTCACCTTGGGGAGAAGAATACTTTATATTTTTCATTGACGACTTTTCCAGGATGTGTTGGATAGGACTTATGAAGCATAAATATGAAGCTTTCGAAAAGTTCAAATCATTCAAAGCCTTGGTGGAAAACGAATCAGATCGCAGAATCAAATGCCTCAGGTCTGATCGAGGAGGGCAATTTACCTCAAATGAGTTTTTCAATTTTTGTGAAGAGCATGGAATAAGAAGGGAATTCTCTATTGCTAGAACTCCTTAGCATAATGGAGTAGTGGAAAGGATGAATAGAACGGTTCAAAAAATGGCTCATGCTATGATTGATGAGTCTGGAACTCCCGCAACCTTCTGTGGTGAAGCTGCATTTGCTGTTGTTACTATTATCAACAAGACAAACGTTTCGGTAAACAACACTCAGACTCCTCACGAACTGTGGTATGGTAAGTCTCCCACAGTAAAATACTTTAAAATTTTTGGGAACAAATGCTACATCAAAATACTGATGAAAACCTTGACAAGTTTGAACCTAGAGCAGATGAAGGCATTCTCCTTGGTTACTGTCTCCACAGCAAAGCATACAAGTGTTACAATAAAAGGCTTGGAAAAATTGTTGAAAGTATCGATGTAGTGGTTGATGAAGAAGGAAACACTCCTAGGTAGGTAAAATCTAAAGATTTTGAAGATGATGAGGACTATCCATCAACATCAAATCAGACTCATGATGAAGAAGAAACCCATGAGGCACCAGAAGAAGAGATAAGGATAGAAGAAAAGACTCCATCCAGGTACATTCAGAAGAATCATCCAGAATCTCAAATTTTGGGGCAGAAAGAGGCATGTGTATAGACCAGAATAACCATTTCAGAAGCTTCAAGCTATCTAGCATTGCTCTCATCCACTGAACCACAAAATTTAAGAGAATCATGCAAAGATGAATGCTGGGTAAAGGCCATGGAGGAAGAACTTGAGCAGATTGAAAAGAATAACACTTGGGAGTTGGTTCCTAGACCAAAAGATAAGAATGTCATAGGAACAAAATGGATATTTGAAAATAAGTTGAATGAAAATGGAGATGTGATAGAAACAAGGCAAGACTTGTTTTCAAAGTGTATGCTCAACAAGAAGGGATAGACTTTGAAGAAACTTTGGCACTAATGGCTAGACTTGAGGCCATAAGAATGTTCCTTGCTCTTTCTAGCTTTCAGAAGATCAAAGTATTTCAAATGGACGTGAAGTCTGCCTTCCTGAATGGAGACTTGGATGAAGAAGTATTTATTGAACAACCAGATGGGTTTATTCTTGGAAATGATCCAAAACTTGTATGCAGACTCAAAAAGGCTCTCTATGGCCTTAAACAGGCTCCAAGGGCTTGGTATTATTGATTGGAAAAGTACAGGTCCATCAACAAGGTTTTATAAAAGGATCAACTCATAGCAATCTATATATAAAAATTGACAGTGATAAGTTACTAATACTTGTTGTGTACGTTGATGATATCATCTTTGGTAGCAATGAAGAAGACATGAGTCAAAATTTTTCCTTGGTGATGCAGAAAGAATTTGAAATGTCCATGCTTGGTGAGCTCACATATTTTCTTGGTTTACAACTCCAACAAAACAAAGATGGCATTTTTCTTTCACAAACCAAGTATCTCAAGCAGATCTTGAAGAAATATGGGACGGAGGAGTTGAAAGCAGTATGTACCCCTATGGTAACAGGATGCTGCCTCAGCGCAAATGATGAATCGACAGCAGTACATCAACCAACCTATAGATCCATCATTGGTAGTCTGCTCTATCTAACAGGTACCCGACCAGACATTGTGCATGCAGTGGAATAGTTGCAAGGTTTCAGGCAAATTCAAAGGAAACTCATCTTCTGGTAGTTAAGAGAATTTTCAAGTATCTTCAAGGAACTCAAAACTATGGCTTATGGTATCCTAGAGGTACAGATCTCACACTTCATGCATATATAGATGCAGATTGAGCAGGAAGCATGGATGACAGAAAAAGCACTAGTGGTGGTGCATTCTTCATGGGTCCTACATTAGTATCTTAGTTCAGTAAGAAACAAAGTTCTATTGCATATTGCTTCACACAACTCCTTTGGATGATGCAAACATTGGAAGACTTTCAAATCACTTGTACTCCACCTATCTCCATTTTTTGTGATAATACAAGTGCAATCAGTATTTCAAAGAATCCTATCATGCATTCAAACACTAAGCACATGCCGATGAAGTATCATTTTCTCCGGGAACAAGTGCTTGAACAAAAAGTTGAATTGGAGAATGTTCCCTCTAAGGAACAAGTTGCTGATATCCTCACCAAACCACTCCCCAGGGAGACATTTGAATACCTCAGACAAAAGCTAGGGGTAGTTGATGTATCATCTTGCTGTTGAATCTTGTCTGTTTCAGATAAAAGTGGTTGTACGCAAGTTGAATGAGGAGGATCTGCGTACATATGCCTGTTTATTAAGGCACAATCACGTATATGTTGGTTTGAGGAAAAACAGTGGGGCCAGCCTCAGGATGAAAAGAGTCTGATATGGGTCTGACAGAGACCATCTGGCACAGGTTCAGAAGGAGCATATATTCTTCTAATAATGCATTTTTGGCATTATCTTACAAGATCTTGGTTCAAATTCAGTTGGTTTGATTTGAGATGGAACAGGTGCAGAAGGAGAACATGCGTGCTGGCCTGAATAGTGATTGACAAATGCTGCTGATGTTGGTTGTTGATAACTGTCAGAGTCTTGCTATAGATATTTTGTCTCTATGTCTTATATTTCTTTTATCAAGGTCATGTAACGGCCTATTTTGGTTTCCCCACTATGCCTGGGATGAATGATGTAATGTTCTTATTTAATCATGTATCCCCACTTGGTTGGGTGGATGAGTCAATTCTGGTATATTCCCATTTGGATTGGAGATGGATGTATGTATGAGTCTTTGGTGATAGGAAGGTCATTTATGATGTATAAAGTCATGTTTCTTTTATAGAAAATCTTCTTGCAGACCCTGCCTACAAGTCAGGGGGAGCTTGGATAGCACAACAACGTAGAGATTTCAGCATGGACTCAAGGGGGGCATAACCCTTTTCCCTTGATGTCAAAGGGGGAGAATGACTTTGAGTGACTTTGGGTTGCCAACAAGTCCAAAGAGGGAGATTTTTGGCATTATGACACATGTTTGGAACAGGTTTGGCTCTATGACATAAGTGTTGTCCTTGATGGCAACTCACTCAAATGGCAGATCATAGTTCAGGCTTTCAGAATGAAAGAAAATGAGGTATACACAGGTTCCTCGTAACAAAGTCGCGTATACACGTGGCTGTACCGATCCGAAGGTGTGGATACGTATGCACGCACTTTAATGCAAAGAAAAGCATGTACATGTGGAAAACTTGTGCTTGGTCCATGGTATTTAGTCCGACATATTTGAACCTATGGTTTTGATGCTTGGTATTGGAGTTAAAGTGTTAAACCCAAGTATTGAGTCCCTAGTATTGGATCTCTATGGTTTTGGACCATGGTGTGAGTAAGATCTAAGTCTATAAAAAGGGAAGGAGATCATTTGGCAAGGGTATTGACTTATGCATTCAATATCTTAAGAGGAGCAATATCTGGAAGACTGGTGATTGGTTGGTGACATATAGTTGTACCTGAATCAAGGAGGAACCTAAGTATTACAAGATGATTAAGTTCTATTGATGGGTCAAGATCTCAAGGCTTGAATAGTAGTATCATTGTGTAATTTTGATCTACTATATTTGGCGCATGATTAGATCTATAAAAATGATAATCTGGGTATAACTAACGTCTCATTAAGTAAAAGGATAAATTATCTTTTATAGATCTGTACGCAGGTTCGGCACGGCAGAGGAACGTATACATGCATGTTAAGCAAGTGAAGACTACGTATACGCTGGTTGGCTTTCGTATAGCTGCGTTTGTACATAGGTTTATATTAGTGAAGTAGCGTACATCTCTTGAAATATGTTTTAGCTACTTCTGTTTATTGTTGCAGTGTTCTTGGCTCAAAATTGGTTTCTGGTTACTGGTACTACTTTCTGGTTACAACATTCTGAGAAATTATTGGTTGATTCAGTATTTTTACAACGGAGATTGGTTGTTATAGATCTACTTGATGTTTGATTGATATTCATGGATCCAGTCTGAAAATTTATGAAACGTGGCCCCTGAAGAAAAGAGAAGGTTGTAGCCTTCAGCAGGTAGAAGCCTATGTGTTGGTATAAGACTGCACTAGTACAGAATCATTGTAAAAAGGAGTTTCTAGTTGAAATAAGATAGAGACATATTGCAACAGGTGGTTTTCACCCACATTGGGTTTCCACCTTATATCTTGTGTTCTTTTGTGCGACTGTCTGCTCTACTTTTCTGTTCCTGCTTACTGTTATATGGTTCCACAACACAGATTAATGATCAACATCTGAAGAATAGATTAAATTATAAGTCTGGAAGTTAAACGCGAGTTTCATTAGTCAGAGTTGCGTATACACGCTGTTTTCATTAACTGAAGTAGTGTATAAAAATCTTTGTATAAATTGAAAAAGAATTTGACTTAATAATACTCATTCACCCCCCTCTCAGTGTTATTTTCAACATCATTATTTATGGGATTTAATTATTTATAGCCTACTTTGGAATCTATTCATGAATATAAACACATACATTCTATGTCCCATGTCGCTTCATTCTTGACAATAAGGGAGCCTTCTTCCATTAACCATCATTCTACTCCTATAGAAATTTTGTTTCATTTAGTAATTTGGTCTCTGGAACCACTATTCTTCTCTATCATGATGACCATATGGAGTCCCATACGACTCTATATCATCGTGGGGATGGTCCAACTAATCATTCCTACTTCATACCTCAACAACCAATTCCCCTTTATAGTTTTGTTGTTGATTCATTGTCTCATTTAAGTGAGCATTCGTTCATTATATCCTAAGCCACTGCTTGGTATGATAACACTTTTTTTGAACCCGTAAATTTATTTCCTTTAATTCAAATGTGTAGTACCAAGATAAATTGGCACTCCCCATTTCCTTTTTCCCACTACATTGTTGCACTTATACCTAAATGATAACATACTAATAAACTAGTGACTTCTAAAAATTAAAAGATGCATAATCATATTATGTATACTTTCATATAATATCATCAACAATGCATAGTTTGGATTCCACTACTCTAAATACACTCAATGTGTTCATAACATGCTACATATAAATCCAACTAGTGGCATCATTCCCACCTTTTCATACCCAATTAGTTCCTCCCCATCATCATATGTTGGGGAGAAACATCTCATGCTTGGGGCATGATGGCCATTTTTGACAATATTTGATTTTTCATTAAACACCATTGACATAGAGCTAAAAGGTGTAGATAATATATATCATTCTCTCACTAGTTGGATAGTTCGTCCCAATGGCCTATCTAGAGAGCCATGTACACAAAACATATAGTTCATGATGAATACCATATTAAAATATTCTACTATATGCAACACCTCACTTACATCTAGTTCACATGTTTGAATTGGTGGGGTAAGATAACAATGGGCCTCCTCTTGTACTTCATCAGCTTATTATTTCTTTCCTTGATTCCCCCAAGGAAACATTTGTCCCCGATGCAATAAGAGACTTTCTTCAGCTCCATTGGACTTTTTGAGTCACTATTAGAAAAGTGAGACCACCCAAACAAAATTATCATATCCCAAATCCATAGATTGGTTAGCTCAAAATGATCTTACAAATATTTAGGGACTTCTCCTCTCCAAGCTCTACTCCACCACATGCATAAACGAGTTGGAATTGGAGGGAAAACCCCTTTTATAACAAAATTCACTTTTTTCACTTGGAAATTATAGGCTCATCCACCTTCATTTTATGAACCATCAAAACCATTTAAAATTTCTCATATTGCACAAAAATTGGACTCCATTAGTTACTAATCCTTTGATGCTTCACCTAGAAGCAATTTTTCCATGAGGTGTCAAAGCCCCCTTATTTTCATATCAACTTTCTTCGTATTTATATCTCTTACATTGAGACCAATTTGTCTTACATTGAATTATTTGTCTAAATATTTCATCAGCATAGTGGCTTTACTAATGTTAATAGCGCATCCTTTAGGTCCATTCACTATGGAATTTCACATATCACCAACACCCTCTCATTCATTGCATTTTATTATAATTCAATGGAAATCATCTTAGGTAACCTTCACACTTGGTTATATGAATAATTCCCTCCATGTCTTTCATATGACATATATAAAGTGTTATAACCTTCCCCACATGGGCACTTCAATAGCATTACCCATTTTGTATTTATGTTTCTATGGCATTCAACGCCCTTTGGATTGGGAGTCAAGTTTGTCTTCACATCATATCCAACAATAACTAAATTTCTCTTTATCATGTTGAAAAAACATGTACCCATGTACTCCCATGTTTATAACCTCTTAGTTTATTCCAGAAGGGTTGTGTACCATTTGTACTTGGTTCAGTCACTAGTAGCATCATTTTGTCTCACAATTGTTCAAACCATCAAAGATGAGTCACATTTATGTCCCATGTAATATATATATTACCAATTTGAATCCTATTGCACTATTTCAACACCTCCATGAATCACATTCATCCTATATCCCAGAGATTCAACCTTCAAATGTACCGCTCGATTACTTATATACCTTTGAAGAGCCTCTATCCTAGTAATTAATTATTTCTTGTCAAATGCTTTTAATAATTTATAGGTCAACCTTGCATGTTATTCTATCAACAATGGAAGTCATTAGTCCATTCTTGAAACCATATTCCACCAATAGTGTCAATATTTGTCACTCACATGATACTATACAGCTTGTGCCATGGTTGAGGACCCGTCATTGCCTCAACTCTAGTGGGACTTCTTATATCAACTTTAGCACATTTATTCTAAGGGATTATCCTTGAGGGTGGTGTAACTTGGTTCCATTTTACTCATTGATGGGTTCCTTAAATCAAGCATATGGATATCTTCATGCTATTTGACTTGGTTTTTTGTCACTTGCTTGACTTTAACTCATTGTCACACAATTGTGAGTCATAAAATTAATGGTCTAATACATGAGATGTATGTACCAGATCCACTAGGAATTTATGAGTTGTCCCAGTACCTTAGGAGGGGGTTTTCCTTTAGGTATTCCCTCGCATGCCTAGATTTCAATCGTTTATGATCTAGCTAGAGAGCGAATTCGATAGAATTAACTAGCTTGATTTTCATCATTCTCAGAGCCCATAACATGAACCTCCCATCAATTGGCTTATTAGAATTCTTATAGCTACTTCCCATTCAACAAGGCTTCTTAAGTTTTATCCAATCCCTGTCCTGAAGAATGGGGAATTTGGTGTCATATACCTAGATCAATAATAGTTTTTATATTATTCATCACCCTTTTATTCAAAGCACATGTATATAATACTATTTATACCATTGTACTATATTATGGCCAATTGATGTCAGCATATTAATATAATATATACTACTTTCATAGGTGAACTTTGTTGGCCACATTTTTATTCTTTTTTATTGATTCATTGAGATCATGTATGCCCCATTGTGAGTCATTCTTGTTGAGTGGTAAAAACCTCCTCTAAAATTGGTTTGGATCCTTGCAGCAGAATCCTTCTATTCTTCTCTCTAGATAAACACCTCTCATGCCTAGTGAAGAAAAGAGATGATGTTAAAGACCCATGACTTATAATTATTAAAATGACTTAAACTCTTGAAAAATAAAGATTATGCCTTCACATACTTCAAACTACATACTTCAAACTTAAAAGGACATAGATTATGCAACAACTAACACCATACATTATAAACAAACATTTACATGTACTTCATTAAATATTATATATTTGAATTCCCTTCCATAATAAGAACATGTTCTATACCCATTGTTCAATCTAAAAAAACCATGTCTTTAATTTGAGACTTTCTTGAAACAATAAATAACAACATTAAATTATATTTCCATAAAACAATACAAAGAGGGTTAAAAAAAATGGTGAGAAAGAGCCAAATTATAAATTCTATCCACTAGAAAAGGAATGATTTATGTTATAAATTGCTAACCCAAATATTTTCTAATACATGTATTCTCTATGGTATCATTCAAGAATGTCTGTATCATGGGATTGAAGCTAGCACCAAAGCAATGAATATTGGACAAATATATTGAGTTGGAGTTTCGCTAATATTGGAGCTAAGGTTGAAGTTGGTGCTAAGGTTTTGACTTCAGGTACCGTGGCAGGCCGCGCAGGGGGGAGTGCGGCTCCCTCCTACAGTCAGGTTGTTACAGAAAAAGGTAAGGATAAGTGAAAGTAGCAGTTTAAAAAACCTCTGGAATGGGTTTCAGAGGCAAGAAGCAAAGGAAAATTGGGGAGAAACAGATTGCAGGAACAAGAAGGGGATTAGTTGGAAACTAACAAGGAGGAGGAGAGTGGAGGCAGCACTGAAAAACTGACTTCCATAAGAACAAATGGGGTCTACAAACCCAAGTCGAACACCATTCCCTTAGTCATTTTGAGTGATCCGGCACTTCAAGCACATAGGGATCATATGATGGAACATGCAATAATATGCAAATTCATGGGGTTATTGCTGACGAAGAGGGTGCTACATGTCTGGATAAGGAGCCATTAGAAGCCAAAGGGGGAAATACACCTTCATCTAGGATCTAAGGGATTCTTCACACTGGTGTTCGCAAGCCTGGAGGATAAAGATAGAGTATTCGAAGGAGGGCCATTCTTCTGCGCTGTTGCAGGACTATACATGCGGCCATGGATGATGAACTTTGTCCCAGAATGTGAAACTTTCACATCGGTACCATTATGGATTAGACTATACTCCCTTCCTCTAGATTATCGGCTACCAGAATCTCTGAAAACAATAGGCAACAATCTAGGACACTTTCTAAAGATCTCAGAGGCAAGGCTGAAAGGAAAATATACATCCTTCGCATGAATATGTGTGGAGATGGACTTATCTGTAGCCCTTGTGGAAGCAATGATTTTGTAAGTATATGATGAGAAATGGGTGCAAACTGTGGACTATGAGTGCATCGTATTCAAGTGCCGCAAATGCCATGAACATGGGCATTTAATCAGAGATTGTCCAACAAACAATATGGAAGGAAATATGAAAACTCATATGGATAAAAATCACGAGGGTTTCACCAAGGTTTGGGGCAAAGGAAAGGGAGGTAAATGTCCACAAAAGAAGATGAATGAGGATAGACAATCATGAAACAATCCTTTCGAGATCCTAGAGGAAGAAGAGGGGAACGAGGAATCAGTACAGGATAAGGAGAACATAATAGATGAAAAGGAGAAGGAAGAGGATATGGAAGATATCACAGTAAGCAACCAGCAAAAGGATGATCTACCAAGTTGCATGGAAATAAGTAGGGACTTAGAGATGAATCCAAGTGAAGTGGGTACAGAGGATCATGAACTATAGGAGATTCTAGACAGGGAAAATCTAGAGCTAGAAAAATTTCTAGAACAAGGGACGAGCACAGGAGTGGATTCCTTGCCAAAAGAGGATTATGACAGAGTACAACAACTCTTTCTATAAAGATCACAACCTAAGGGGGTTGGAATCAAAATAACTCATGAAATCCAGGAGCATAGTGGGGTCAAGATTATGGAGAATGTACAAGCAGAATCTCTAAAGAACTCAGGTAGGAAAAGAGGAAGAAAACGACAGAATGAGCTACTGAATGAATGTGGAAAATTATTAATTAAGTCAGGTAAGATGAAAGATCTTACCAGTTATTCGTTTACTAACCTTTCATAATGAAGCTCACAACCTAGAATATTAGAGGCATAGGTAATAGAAGGAAACAAAGAAATCTCATCAATAGAATTAAAGAAGATAAACAAGATATGGCTTTTATTCAAGAGACAAAATTCTCGATGGATAAGATTAGGGAAATTCATAATAAGTGGCTAATCAAGTATGAGTATCTAGAGGTTAAATCAGACAACTCGATGGGGGGGATTCTCTCACTGTGGGATTCACAGAAGTTTCAAATCCTGGATGCTTCAGCATCCATGAACTAACTTTCTCTGATATGTCAACCTGTAGGTGATAAGATAATATATATGATCACAATTGTTTATGGACCTCAAAAGCAAGCAAATAAACTCAAACATCTCATTTCCCTTTAGGATATTAGAGCAAGACACCCCAACATTCCCTAGATCATTGCAAGAGATTTCAATATGATAACATCTCTTTCAGAGAAGAAAAGTGGTATTAGACAGTTAGGAAGAGACTCCATGGCCTTCCAGAACTTCATAATGAACATGGGGCTAGTGGAGACAGAAACAATAAATGGAACCTTCACCTGGAAGAACAAGAGGGGAGGGGCTTCTCAGGTTGCCTCCAAACATGACAAATTTATCATTTGAGAGGACCTCACTCTCTCAGGCCTTGCCATAACTACTTCCATACTGCCCTTTGGAGGATCGGACCACTGGCCTGTATGACTGGAGGCAAGCTGTATGGGCACACCGAGAAACAAACCTTTCAGGTTTGAAAACACCTAGCTCTCCCACCCCAAATTCACAAGTATTATTGATAAATGGTGGAGAGAGGATTTTAACATTCAAACCACTAGAATGTTCATGCTCTAACAGAAACTCAAAAACATCAAATCTATACTTAAAGAGTGGAACAAAAAGGAATTTGGAGATATATTCCAAGCCAAAAGAGAAGCTGAGTAGAAACTCCAGGAGATCAATCAGATCAGCATCACAGATGGCTTTATCGAGGAGCGGCAAAAGCTTACTGACTCTTTGCAGAAATAATGGGGAGAGTGATGCTTGCAAGAGGAAATTTTCTGGAGACAAAATTCAAGAATACAGTGGATCAGAGAGGGAGAAAGGAACACAAAATTCTTTCATAAATATACCATGGCTTATAGGGCACATAATACAATCACAAATCTCAAAGATTCTCAAGGGACAAGGCTTGTCTTACACAATGATGTGGAATCAATCCTTGTACAACATTTCCTCAGTATAGCAGAGGAGCCTCTAGAGGATAGATCCAGGTTCATCGACTTGTTCACTCAGCATATCCCTCAGTTGGTTACCAGAGAAGACAACCATAATATTAACAGGCCAGTGTTGGAAGAGGAAGTCGGTGAAGCGATTAATGAAATGCAAAATGGAAAACCCCCAGGTCGGGATGGATTCAATGTAGATTTCTTCAAAGCCTACTAGGAAACAGTCAAACAGGATATCCTTGAGGTTGTGGAAGACATAAGAAAATGCAAAAGGATTCTAAGGGCTCTTATTTCTTCCTTCATAGCTTTGATCCCAAAATAGGAAAATTCCATGACTCCGGAGGGTTTCAGGCCCATAGCCTTGTGTAATGTGATGTAAAAAATTATTTCCAAAGTGATAGCCAATAGACTCAAGCCCCTTCTACCTCCTCTCATCTTAGAGGAGCAAACCGGCTATGTGGAAGGAAGAAAAATCCTCAAAAACATCATCCAAGCTCATGAGATAGTACACTCTCTCAAATGCAACAAACAAGTTAGCATGATCATTCAGTTGGAACTAGCAAAAGCCTATGACAAGCTAAGTTGGTCTTATATAAGAGCAATTCTAACAGTCTACGACTTCGACCAGAATTGGATAAGATGGGTTATGGAACTTGTCACCACGACCACTTTTTCCATTTTGCTTAATCGAGCTCCATCAAGAACCTTCACACCCTCCAGAGGTCTCAGATAGGGAGATACACTCTCTCCTTTCCTCTTCATCCTCAGGATGGAGGGGTTGGGTAAAGCAATAAAAATAGCTAATGCTGAAGGATGGATCCAGGGAATCAAACCCACCTTGGATGGAGCAGCAAACACTCATCAACAGTTTGTGGATGACACAATGTTGCAGGGCATCCCCACAGTCAGGGAAGCCCGAGCGATAAAAAACATCTTAGATGACTTTTCTATGGCAGCAGGCACAGAGGTAAGCCTCAACAAATCCAAAGTTTTTTTCTTTAACACTAACATTGCTATTCAAATAAATATTACCAGAATTCCTCGGTTTCAAAGGGAACAACTCCCCTCAAAGTATCTAGGCGTACCTCTCACTGACAAACCTCTGAGAAAGAAAGTGTGGGAAATTTTAATCAATAAACTTTAGGACAAGGTCAAAAAGTGGACATGCAGGACACTAAATTTAGCAGGACGACTTGTGCTCACACAGGCTGTCTTGCAGGCAATTCTCGTTTTTATGTTCTCAGCTCTTCCTGCTCCTAAAGGCATTAAGCAGCAAATCAGGAGCATACAAAGATACTTTCTATGGGGCAGAGGAGAAGAAAAAAAGAAGTGGGATTTAGTTGCCTGGGACAAGATATGCAAGCCTAAAAGCCATGGTGGTTTGGGGCTTCATGACCCGGAAACCCTCAGTAGAGTTTCAGGAACCAAAATTTGGTGGAGATGGATTAAGGAGCTGACAACTCCCTGGGCTAAGCTTTGGAAACAAAAATATGCCAGGTATTGGCAGGAGAAGAATCACATTAGAATGTCAGGGCAAATCAAGGGCTCCCATATTTGGAACCTTGCATGGGAAAATAAAAGTATTTTTCAACAACACAGCTTCTGGGAAATTCAAGCAAGAAAAATTGCACGTTTTTGGGAGGATAACTGGCAACAGGAACCCAACATTTATAAGGAGGAGTTAGTAGCTCTCAAGAGGGGCACAGATAACAAAGGTTTAATTATGATAAAATACTTTTGGGACCAGGAAAGGAATGAAGGAAAATGGAGGAAGTGGAAGGATCTAGGCCACAGTGATGAGAGTCCTATGAAATCCCAGGCAGATGATCTCTCCCAGAAATTACAGCATAGAGAGATTCTGGTTTCCTCCTTATCTGACCAATTAATATGGGGAAAGAATCCTGAAGGTGACTTCAACCACAAAGAAGCTAAACAGGTAGTATCAAGATTTAACTATCTGAATCCTAATCAAGTTTGGAAAAACTTATGGCATAGCCCCCACTGGATGAAAATAAAGCTATTTATATGGCTAGTGCATCAAAGGAAAATCTTAACTTGGGAGAATCTCCTAAAAAAAGGCTTTTTTGGACCCTCCAAATGTTACCTCTGCGATTTACATGAGGAGACGATGGAGCACCTTCTCAACCTCTGTCCTTTCATATCCCACGTGTGGGACTGGGTGGCCTCAATTTCTAGACAAACAGATAGGGATAACCTCAACATATCCAACACTTTGAAGCACTGGAGGAGGAAATTATCAGGGAATGAAATTATCAATTCAGTCTGGACTCTGGCTCCAGGCTTTGTTATCTAGAATGTTTGGAAAGAGCGTAACAGTTGGGTCTTCAAAAACAAGGCAAGCACGCCCCAACACATAACTAACCAAATCTTAAGGCAGCTCAAAGACACAGTAAAAAGTTTGGTGAGGACACTTCCTAAGGATCCTCCTCTGCCCCAAGAGGTGAGTATCATTCTTCAGTTGGGTCTTCAATCCATAAACCTTCAGGGCCTAAACAAGGGAGTAGGACAAATAAATGCAGATAGTATCATTTGGAAGCATCCTCCATATGGTTTCCTAAAGGTTAATATAGATGGAGCGTCTAAGGGTAACCCAAGATTAGCTGGTTTTGCGGGGGCTCTCAGAGATGAACAGGGTCAGATAAAGATGATCTTCCATGGCCATCTGCGAAAAGACACCAATAACATGGCAGAGCTCATGGTATTAGAGCAGTGCTTGGAAATCCCGTTGGAATCAAATCTCATAATGTTATCATTGAAGTAGATTCGGAATTAATTATCAGAGCTGCCAAGAAAATTTGTAATGGTACTTCTCCAGAAAAAGTTTCGAAGAATTGGAGACTTTTGTAGATCTTTCACCACATCCACTCCCACCTGCAAACCTTAAAAATTGTTTGCTTTTTTCATGTGAAAAGGAAAACTAACATGTTAGCAAATCGTTTGGCGAACGAAGGAGTTACCAATATGGCTAGGGACTCTCAATTTACTTGGTAGTTGTTACCACCAGGCAAATTGTTGGAAGACTATGTCTGTTAGGGGGACAAAGATATGGAGCTATGGACTAACAGGATGAATCGAAATGGTTCAGTGGACAGAGAATCTAGGAGGAAGGAACAAGAATCTTCCGTTGCACCTGATCAACAGCCAACACGAGGTGAAAGTGCACGCAAGATGTTCTGCGGGAGTTTCATGCCAAAAACCATCAACAGTTTATCGGATGGGGTTCATACAGTTTCCAGTTTTTTGAGGCAAGGCTCCGATTTCATTCCAAGTATGACATGTAGTAGCGAAAGGTGAGAGAATACCGCCCTCATCCGTTGATTATTCCTCACGCTTTTTGACCACCTGATATCAACGTAGACCGTTGGATCCGTGTCGGGTGATCAATGGTGTAGATTGATCGTGCAAGTTAGTTTGGAGTTTTGGCTTCGAAAAATTTAAAAGAAAACTGGCCTAAAGTTTTCTTTGGGTCCGTGCTTAACAGGTTTTTGTGTAGGGCCCATTTGAATCAGTTGGTTGGCAACACTTTAAGCTTACTAATGTTTTTAGCTAAGCTTTGGTGGTCTTCCCGAGGACCCTCGATGGGTCTTTTGAGGCATCTTTGTAAACCTCAGGTTTATGGTCCTGCCTTCCAGGAAGGTCAGGGTTCCTATTGTGCTCGACAGTCTCTCTTATGTTTACTGCTTAATTTTGTCAAGAGTGTTTGGTTGTAAATCCCCGGTTTGCCTTTCCGGGCTTCTCCTAGTCTTGGGGGCATGGCTTGGGTTTGGGCCTAACCAGCTGCCTGTTGCACTCTCACAGAGTTGGTGCAGGGACATGTAAATTATGTATCCTTGGTTTGATTAATTGAAGGTCCTACTCTTACTTATCAAAAAAATAATACATGTATTCTTTATGTGATCCATTCCCTCAAAATATATAAGAATATAAACCACCATTTTTAATTCCTATTTTTGCAAGTAAATGTACACATTTGATGAAGTGGTTATATGAAAAAATATGCTTTATAGTTTTGGAATTATAAGAAGGTTTTATAATACATTTTAGAGATCATCTTTTTCTAATTAGTGACTTTTTCAAAATTTGTACATACAATTTTATATTTATTACATTTTTTTTGTATAATATGAGAAAATGTAGACATGTAAATTAAACTTGGTAATCAATATTTAAATTAGTGCATAATTCTCTAGCATCTTTACATATGTAAAGAATTACGATATTTATTAGAAACAATTTAACATGTTGCAACTCATATTTGTTAAATATTACCAACTAATAAACAATGTAACTAAACTTAGAAAATTGCAAAATACATTATCCTATATTACATATCATATTTTTTTTAATAAAAAATTTAAGTTAATTTGACTATTTATACGCTTGTTCAAATTTATATATATATATATATATATATATATATATATATATATATATATATACATACATACTAATTCAATGCCATGAGATGTAACATAGTTTTTATAAGAATTTGTAATTTATAAAATTTTGGAGAAACATAATTTATTTTTTATTATTTATTTCTTTATTTCTTTTAATTCCAGAAGAATTTAGGAGCTTGCTTCAAGTAACTATCTATTAGTAAACTAGTCACAACCAAGGGATTATATATATATATATATATATATATAAAAGATTATTATATATATATATCATAATCATATGATATGATATGATGTAACACCTGTTTTTAAGAATTTGTAATTTCTAAAATGCTTGATAAACATAGTTTATTTTTTATTTTTTATTATTATTTATTTATTTCCTTTAATTCCGAAAGAATTTAGTAGCTTACTTGAACAAGTAACTATTAGTAACACGGGACACAACTAAGGGATTTGATAAATAAACATAAATTTAATATAATAAATAATTTATTAAAATTTTATGAAAATGATACATGTAATAATATTAAGAATAATGAAATTAAAAGAAAGATGTATATTTTAATATTTTATAAATGCAAACTCTAAAAAACTAATGAATATTTTTTTTTCTCAGCGTTTTGTTTGCCATTAAAACATTTAGAAGAAATACATAAGGTTTTTTTATATAAATTTAAAAATTATAATTTACTAAAAACTCATTCTTCAAAACAAAATTAAAATTTTATTATAACACAAATATATAATTTTACAACCATAAAAATAAATCTTTTAAAAAAATTAGATAAATCTTTTATTATTATTATTTTAACCAATATAAAATTTTAATTTTTACTCTCCTTTTATGCTATTATTTATTTATTTATTTTAATGATAAGACTTAAAATAATTGTCTCCATACAATGTACATGTGTCTTAACTTTAATATTTAATTGATTAAAAACAAAACAAAAAAGTAATTTGACACTATACCTAGTAAATCACACTTTTTTTTTAATTAACACATAAAAGATGACATGATACATTGTATGTAAAAAATAATACTTTCAAAATCAAATATTAAATATGTAACGAATAAGTATGACATGGGAAGGAAGCTTAAATATGGAAGGGCGTTTGTAAATGAGAGCTAGGGTTGGAGTTGAAGACATGGTTTTGGATTCAGGGTACCATGGTGGGGAGCGCAGGGGGGAGTGTTGCTCCCTCCTACAACTGAGCCATCACAGGAGGAAGTCAGGACGCGGGAAAGAGACATTTCAAAAAACCCATGCAGAAGATCTCATAATCACATAGTCAGGGGACATCTGGAAGAAGCAAAGATCAGGATGAGGAAGGGAATCAATAGGAAACTAGCAAAGAAAAGAAGAATGGAAGCAGTAGTGAAAGACCAGCTTCCATAAATACAACTGGGGTTTGCAAGCCCAACTCAAGCATTATTCCCCGAGTCATATTGAGCGACCCAGCGATACAAGCTCATAGGGATCATATGACGGAGAAGGAAATAATATGCAAGGTCATGGGGTTATTGTCGACGAAGAGGGAGTTACATGTCTGGATAAGGAGCCATTGGAAGCCAAAGGGAAAAAGACATTTACATTTGGTTTCTAAGGGATTCTTTAAAGTAGTGCTCACAAGCCTAGTGGACAAAGGTAGAGTGTTTGAAGGGGGGGCCTATTTCTATGCTGCAACAAGACTCTACATGCAGCCATGGATGATGAACTTTGTCCTAGAACGTGAAACATTCAATCTTTGAAAACCACAGGCAACAAGCTGGGACATTTTCTAAAGATCTCAGAGGTAACTCTGAAAGGACGGTATACCACCTTTGCCCACATATTTGTGGAAATGAATCTATCTAGAGCCCTGCCCGAAGCGATAATCTTAGAAGTATATGATGAAGAATGGGTGCATACTGTGGACTATGAGCACATACCATTTAGATTCCACAAATGCCATGAACATGGGAATCTATATAGAGACTGCCCTATGATCAATAGGGAAGGAAACCAGAAAACCATTGTGGAGAGAGATCATGAGGGTTTCACCAAAGTCAAGAGCAAAGGGAAAGGGGGAAAGTGTCCTCACAAGAAGGTAAATGAGGACAGACATACAAGACAAAACAACGTCAACATCATGGAGGAAAAAGAGGGCAGCAAGGAGACAGTCCAAGACATGGAGAATGTAATAAAGGAGCAGGATAAGGTAGCTGAAATGGAGGATATCACAGTAAACAACCAGAAAAAGGACGATCTACCAAGCCTAATGGAGATCAGTAGGGACTAGTAGATGACTCCAAGTGAAGTAGGAACAGAGTACCATGAGCTACAGGAGATTCTGGATAGGGAAAATCTATATCTAGAGAAATTTCTGGAACAAGGAAAGAACATAGGAATGGACTCCCTGCCAAAAGAGGACTATGATAGAGTACAAAAACTCTTCCTTTGGAGGTCACAAGTGAAGGGAGTTGTATCCAAAAGAAATCATGAAAGCCAGGAGCCAAGTGGGATCAAGATGATGGACAATTCTCAGGCACAATCTCCAAAGAACTCAAGTAGGAAAGGAGGAAGAAAGAAACAAAATGAACTGTTGAACAAATGTGGAAAATTGTTGATCAACTCAGGTAAGATGAAATATCTTACCAGTTATTCCTTTACTAATATTTATTAATGGAGCTCACAACCTGGAACATCACAGGCACAGGGAATAGGAGGAAACAAAGAAATGTTACCAACATAATGAAAGAAGAAAAACCAAACATGGTTTTTATTTAGGAGACAAAATGTTTGATGGAAAAGATAAGAGATATTCATAATAAGTGGTTATTCAAAATGAGTATTTAGAGGTTAAGGCAAACAACTCGGCGGGGGGAATTCTCACATTGTGGGACCCAGAGAAATTTGGAATTCTGGATGCTGAAGCATCCAGGAACTATCTCTCCATGATATGTCAACCTGTAGGGGACAAGAAGAAATACATGATTACAAATTGCTATGGACCTCAAAAGAAAGTATACAAACTCAAGCTTCTCACCTCCTTGAAGGAGCTAATAGAAAGACATCCCATTCTTCCTTGGATCGTTGTAGGAGATTTCAATATGATAAGATTTCTTTCAAAAAAAAAAAAAGGAGGCACTAGACAGCTAGGTATAGACTCCATGGCCTTCCAAAACTTCATTATGTACATGGGTCTAGTGGATACTGAAACAATTAATGGAACCTTCACTTGGAACAACAAAAGGGGAGGGGCTCATCAAGTTGCTTCCAAACTTGATAGATTCATTATTTCAAAGGACCTCTTTCTCTCAGGACTTGCCATGACAGCCTCCATTCTGCCCTTTGGAGGATCAGATCATTGGCCTATACAACTGGAAGCCACCTTTATGGGCACACCAACAAACAGACGTTTCAGGTTTGAAAATTCTTGGCTCTTACACCCTAATTTCACAAATAACGTTGATAAATGGTGGAGAGAGGAGTTGGATATTCAGGGCACAAAAATGTACATGCTCTAGAAGAAAATTAAACATATCAAATCCCATCTTAAAGTTTGGAACAGAAAGGAATTTGGAGATATCTTCAAAGCCAAAAGAGAAACAAAGCAAAAGATCTAGGAGATCAATCAGATCAACATCACAGATGGCTTCACTGAGGAGCAGCAAAAATTAACTGACTCTCTGTAGGAAGAATGGAAGGAGCGATGCTTAAAAGAAGAAATTTTCTGCAGGCAGAAATCAAGGATACAATGTATTAAAGAGGGAGAAAGAAACACAAAATTCTTCCATAAATCCACCATAGCTCACAGGGCACACAAGAGAATCGCAAAGATCAAATATTCTCAAGGCATTGAGCTTGTTTCTCACAATGACATGGAATGGGTCCTTGTAAAGCACTTCTGTAATATTGCAAAGGAGCCACTGGAGGACAGATCTAGGTTCATTGATCATTTCACTCAATATATCCCTTAGCTGGTTACCAGAGAGGACAACCACAATCTCAACAGGCCAGTATCGGAAGACGAGATCAGTGAAGTAATTAATGAGATGCAGAATGGAAAAGCACCAGGCCCTGATGGATTCAATGTAGACTTCTTCAAAGCCTAATGGGAAACTGTGAAATATGATATACTCGAGGTTGTGGAAGACTCAAGAAGATCCAAAAAGGTCCTAAAGGCTATGAATGCATCCTTCATCACTCTGATTCCTAAGCTATAAAATGCCATGACTCCGAAGGGTTTTGGACCCATAGCCTTATGTAATGTGGTGTATAAGATTATCTCCAAAGTAATGGCCAATAGAATCAAACTACTTCTACCCTCTCTCATCTCGGAGGAGAAAATAGGCTATGTGGAGGGAAGAAAAATCCTTAACAATATCATCCAAGCTCATGAGGTAGTACACTCTCTTAAAAGCAACAAACAAGCTAGTATGATCATTCAGTTAGACCTAGCGAAAGCCTATGACAAATTGAGCTAGGCTTACATAAGAGAAATTCTAAAAGCCTATGGTTTTGACCAGAATTGGATAAGATGGGTCATGGCATTGGTTACATCAACCAGCTTTCCCATACTTCTTAATGGAGCTCCATCAAGGACCTTCACACCCTCCAGAGGGCTCAGACAAGGAGATCCGCTTTCACCATTCCCCTTCATCCTCATGATGGAAGGGATAGGTAGAGTGATTAAAATGGTGAATGTTGAAGGACGAATTCAGGGTATTAAACTTACCGCGGATGGAGAGGCAAGCACCCATCAAAAATTTGTAGATGATACAATGTTGCAGGGCATACTCACAGTCAAGGAAGCCAAAGCAATCAAAAACATCTTAAATGACTTTGCTATGGCAGCAGGCACAGAGGTAAGCCTTAACAAGTCCAAAGTTTTTTTCTTTAACACTAATATTGCTATTCAGAGAAACATTACCAGAATTCTTGGTTTTCAAAGAGAACAGCTACCTTCCAAGTATCTTGGCATTCCTCTTACTGACAAAACTCTAAGCAAGAAAGTGTGGGAGCCAATTTTAAATAAACTTCAGGGTAGGGTCAGAAAATGGACATGCAGATCACTGAATTTGGCAGGACACCTTGTGCTCACATAGGCGGTCTTGTAGGCCATTCCCATTTTTACGTTTTTAGCTCTTCCTAGTCCTCAAGGTATTAAGCAGCAAATAAGAAGCATACAAACAGACTTTCTGTGGGGCAGAGGGGAAGAAAAAAAGAAGTGGGCTTTAGTAGCCTGGGACAAACTTTGCAAACCCAAGAGCCATGGTGGATTGGGGCTTCATGATCCTGAGACCCTCAGCAGAGTCTCGGGAGCCAAGCTTTGGTGGAGATGGATTAAGGAACCGAATGCCCCTTGGGCTAATCTTTGGAAACAAAAATATGCCAAGTACTAGTAGGAGAAGGATCACATAAGAATGTTAGGGCAAATCAGGGGCTCGCATATTTGGAACCTTGCCTAGGATAATAAAAATATCGTCTAACAACATTGTTTTTAGGAAATTCGAGCAGGGGATCTTCCTCGATTTTGGGAGGATAACTGGCAACAGGAACCCAACCTTTATAGGGATGAATTTGCAGCTCTCAAAAATGACACAGATAGCAAAGGTATGGTTTTGGTAAAAGACTTTTTGGATCAGGGAAGGAATAACGGAAAATGGAGGAAGTGGAAGGATCTAGGATACAATGATGAAAATCCACTGAAGACCAAGGCAAAAGCTCTCACCAAGGAGCTAGAGCAGAGAAGGATTATAGTTTCTTCCTCAACAGATCAATTAAGATGGGGAAAGAAAATTGAAGGCAACTTTAACCTCAAAGAAGCCAAACAAGAAGTCACAAGATTTAACATTGTGAATCCTATCAGGTCTGGAAGAAACTTTGGGCAAGTCCGCATTCGATGAAAATACAGTTATTCATCTGGCTATTGCATCAAAGAAAGATCTTAAGTTGAGAGAATCTCCTTAAGAAAGGATTAATTGGTCCTTCCAAGTGTTACATATGTTGCGCTCAAGAGAAGATGATTGAACACCTTCTCAACCTCTGTCCTTTCACTTCAAAGGTGTGGGACTGGGTGGCCTCTATTTTTAGACTAACTGATAGGGATAGTCTTAGCATATCCAATACTCTAAAGAACTGGAGGAATAACTTATCAGGGAATGAGATAGTTAATAAAGCCTCGATTCTCATTCGAGGTTTCGTCATCTCAAATGTGTGGAAAGAACACAACAGTCGAATTTTCAAAAACAAAACAAACAAGCCCCAACACATAATTGAGAAAATTCTAAGGCAGCTCAGAGACACAGTAAGAAGCTTGGTGAGGACCCTTCCTAAAGATCCTCCTTTGCCCCAAGAGGAGAGAATTATACTTCACTTAGGTCTCTAGTCTATGAGTCCTCTTGGAATAATAAAGGCAGTAAGCCTTATAAACAAGTGTGTTAACATTTGGAAGCCTCCTCCTTATGGTTTCTTAAAGGTTAATATTGACGGAGAAGCTAAGGGCAACCTAGGATTAGTGGGCTTTGGGGTGCCATAAGAGACGATCAAGGACAAATACAGAAAATCTTCCATGGCCACTTGGGGAAGGCCACCAACAACATGGTTGAGCTCATGGCATTAGAGAAATGCTTGGAAATCCTGGTGAATTCAAGTTCACACAATGTTATAATTGAAGCGGATTCAGAATTAATCATTAGAGCGGGTAAGAAAATTAGCAATGGAACCTCTCCAGATAAAGTGTCGAAGCACTAGAAGATTTTGCAGGTTTTTTACCGCATCTATTCTCACCTGTGAACCCTTAAAACTGTCAGATTTACTCATGTGAAAAGGAAGGCTAACATGTTAGCAGATTGTTTGGCGAATGAAGGAGTCACTAATAGGGACAGGGATTCTAGGTATGCTTGGGATTCGCTACCCCCAGGTAAATTGCAGGAGGACTATCTCTGTCAAGCTACCCAGGACATGGAACTATGGACTAACAGGATGGATCAAAGAGACCCAGAAGACCGGCGGGAGGTCAGAGAATTCCACACAGTCTAACTCGCCTTGGTTCAGTATTTTCCAGAGTCTGGATTCCTTATGATTGAATAATGAAAGGATTGACTCGGATAGCTCCACAGGCTGAAGTGGCCTTCTTCATTTGGCTTAGGTGGTGGTTGATAAAGAAACTAGGTGAACAGGATTGGCGCAAGAACTACGCGTAGGACAGAGTTGAAGGACAACACATGGCGAAAGGAAGTGTTTGTTTTTCCGTGAGTCAACCGGTCCAATACCACAAGCGATATATCGAGCGAGGACTAAATGGTTTATGTTTTTTCTGAGTTTGGCTCTGATTCCACTCTTCGAGCGACAAGTTGCAGAGCAAAGAGAGAGAAAACCGCCCTCATCGGGCAGTTAACTCTCGTGCTTCTCGACCTTCCGATATTCACGAAAACCATTGGATCTTAGCGAGTTGATCAACGGTGACGATTTGTTTGTGCTAGTTGGTCGGACCCGAAAATAGATTAGAGTGTTAAGCCTTAAATTTTTGTCAAGTCCATTTGACAGTTTTTAGTTTGGCTTGTGGTGGGACCTCTTGTGGACTCATAGCGAATCATCTCTGGCCCTTTGTGACCTCCAATTCGATGGACTATGCATCCAAGGATTTCTAGGCTCATGTGATGCACGGCAGCACTGCCAGTTGACCTTGTGCCTTAATTGTTTGGCGGTTCTCCCCGGTTTTCTTGTTTAGATTTCTCTTAGTTTTAGATGATTGGTTCGGTTCGGCCTGCCCGGCTAACTGTTGAACTCTTGCAGAGCAGGTGTGGCCTCTTGTAATTTATGTATATTTGGCTAAGTTTAATATAGAAAATCCTTCTCTTACTTCATCGAAATAAAAAAGTATGACATGGGAAGAATCATAAATGATACCATTTATTTCAAAATCAATACCATTTACATATATATAACAGTGTATATTGCATTGCAAATCACCTTCTATTTTTAATTCAAAATAAATAAATTAATTATATAAAATGTTCCCTACTGCACAGCTGGTCCGGTAACACCGTATGCCACTTGTTTTAAATGAAAAGTCTCTTAATTAGATTTCCAAGCAGTTACAACTTAAAAATAAATTAATTAATTATACAAAATGTTCCATACTGCACAGCTGGTCCGGTAACACTCTATGCGACTTGTTTTAAATGAAAAGTCCGTTAATTAGATTGCCAAGCAGTTACAACTTGCATTACCGATAATAAAAACCATTGTGTTTTTAACTTATACTGCATTAAATATTCAAGAACTGGGTCAACTCTGAAGAAGCGATTTTGGATAGGGTAAATGTCAGATCATAAGTAACCCTTATCGATTCTTACAGGCGAATTGTCATGGATAACCCTTATTTTTTTAATATAAAGAACCCATATTCAATTTATTTAATATAAAGAACCGTGTGAGTTGTAAATAGTCGTAAATCAACAAATATGTAAGCGGCGGAAGGTCAAATGTATGTTCCCCACAATCTGATTTCGACAAATACTGGAGAAGGTACATGCACACTTCGGGACGAAGTAGCAGGAAATTTATGGAAAAGACTATATAATTCATGAACCACACCTTTGAATTTAATAAAAAATCAATCGATGGGTGACTCAGAGCGAACGATTGCCCACAAGAGCGAGCTATGTGGATTAGTGGGGGCATAAGACTAGAATCACTGGCCTTTATAAAGGCTTGCAGTCCAGATTTGCAACGGTTCTGAATTACCGTTTGCGTTCTGGTTATCATCCTGTCATGGTTCTTCATTGAATAACTGCTCAATTATCTTTGAGATGCCATGAAACATACCCACTCTGCAACAGACTTGGGAGAAGGAGCAAAGTCTTCCCTACCCACTTTGTAACTGATTTTGGAGGTGTTAGAAACCTAGTCTGGGTTAGTGTGTATTATAGAGAGTAGTTGTTAGAGTTGAAATTCAAAGACTAGTGTGTAGTTGTTAAAGTTCAAGAATTTTGGGAAATTGAATCAACTATTTATCTATTGTGTTTATATATATTATGTATATATTATCTATTGTGTTTATATATAGTATCATTTTCATGATGAATTAAATTAATTTCTAATTTATATTTTCAAAAAAAATCTTATGTTCATCAATTTTATGATCATTATAATATACAGTTGAATTAGTTTCCAATTTGTGAAGTAAAATCTGCACAAATAAATGGTAGGTATGGGCAGATCGAAGGTCAATGTATCCAATATCGAATGGGAGATCAGCATTCTCGAATGGGAGATTAGCATTCCAGAAGCCTCCTTCAACCTCGAACCTGCAACTCGCAAACGATTTCATAAGCGAGTGTTTGAGAAGATCCTACAAGTATTCGGTGGGCTGAAATCGTACATTATTTCTCTCTGTAAGGCGGTCTGGCAACATGGAGCGGAGGATCCAAGGAGAGTTTTTCATGCTATAAAAGTGGGAATCGCACTTGTCCTGGTTTCCATCTTCTATTTCAATAGTATATTGTTCGACTCCTTTCAAGACCTGACTGTCTGGGCCGTCATGACAGTGGTTATGATCTTCGAATTCACTGCAGGTAATTACTCCTATTTGTATATATGAGTGTATATATGAGAGTAATTATATACTGAGTATTTTAATCTAGTTATATGGAAAATAGGGGAAATTTTAGTAAGATTTTGATAAAATATCTAACAAAATTTTTGGGAAAATGTTACAATGGTGGAGTTTCATGATTTTAGATTCCCAGAAATTTTTTATGATCTTAATATATATCTACATATAAAGTAATATAATTTTTTAACAAAAAAAAATTGATAAATACACAAAATTATGGCCTTCATTAAAAAAACCATATATATATATATATAAAAACTCAATTATAATTTACTGTAGAGTTTCATGATTTTAGATACCATAAAATAATATAATTTTTTAACAAAAAGAATTTGGTAAATACACAAAATTATGGCCTCCATTAAAAAAACATGAGTATATATATATATATATATATATATATATATATATATATATATATAAACTCAATTATAATTTACTGTAGAGTTTCATGATTTTAGATACCTAAAAAAATTATGGTGCTAAATCTATATCTACATATAAAATAATATAAAATTATAGAGTTTCATGATTTTAGATACCTAAAAAAATTATGATGCTAAATCTAGATCTACAGATAAAATAATATAATTTAAAAAAAGAAAAAAATTTGAAAGATAGACAAACTTATGGCTTCCATAAAAAAAACCAATGTGTATATATATAAACTCTTATGGCCTCCATAAAAAAACCAATGTGTATATATATAAACTCAATTATAACTTTTGAAATATTTTGATAAAAAGTAACAAATTTCATAATAGACGCAATATTAGTATGATATACTGTGCAATACTCTTGATATTTTTTTATTGTGGCAGGAGCAACCTTGGGCAAAGGATTAAACAGAATGTTCGCAACGTTTGTGGGAGGAGCGTTGTCTGTGCTGGTAAACCTCGTTGCACGTCAAGGTGGAAAGCTGTTCCAACCAATTATACTTGCTGCTGGGGTGTTTCTCTTTTGTGAGTAAAAGTATTTTATGCATAAACATGTAAGATGGAAGAGCTCAATTACATACGAAGATTTTAGTAATTTGAAATCAATTAAAAAAAATGATATCAAAGTTTCAAAAACACATTCTATTCATTATAAATCATATAATTAATTAATGTTTGTGACTGTCCATATGATTACAGGTGCATTGGCCACATTTACACGGCTTTCCCCCTCCTATGCGAGATATGATTATGGATTCATGATCTTCATTCTCACCTTCAGTGTCATTTCCATCTCCGGATATCGCGAGGAACCCTTACTTAACTATGCACTTGTACGGTTGGAGACAGTACTTTTAGGGTGCGGTATAGCTATACTTACCAGTTTACTCATCTACCCAGTTTGGGCGGGAGATGATCTTCACAAATTGATTATACGCAACCTCGAAGTATTTGCTATGTCCCTAGAAGGTGAAACATTTTTATGTTCGATCTTGTTGATCAAATTCTAAAATATTTTCAAAATCTAAGATTAGAATAACTTTTTTTTAATAAATGACCTTCATAGGCTTGCAGGACCATAGAATTTGTTAATGGTAATCATTTACTTCTTTTACTTAGGCAAAGATTTTGTTTCTACATACATTGTAGGCTGCGTCAAAGAGTTTTCCAAGGAATCTTCAGACAATGCCAGCGAGAAAAATATGGTCTCTACGGGTTACACGCGTGTGTTAAATTCAAAAGCTAGAGAAGAAGCTTTGGTGGGTATTATTCCAGAGCAAATTATTCTTACTAATTTAGATTCACTTCAGTTCAAAAGGTTAGAATTAATATATATTCAGGTTGACGTTATATATATATAAAACGGGATCTGAAATGGTAGTCGACGTTTTTTCAGCATTTAACGAAACCATTAATATATTATAATTGATATTCCAAAAAATCATGTGAAAAATAAATAAATTGAATAATGCTTTTCCGAAATCCTGTTTTTCCTTTATTTAACCCGAAATGAATTCCTGTTAGTCACTATTTGATCTGCCATTGGAATTTGTATTGTCCATTTCTGGAATATTTCGAAATTGGATAGACTAAAAAAAATTAAATTATTTTTCTATTATTCAAGAATATTTTCAAAATTGGCAACCGTGATTAGAATGACTTGTATTTGTATGAGTTGCCTTAAATTATGCAAACGTTTAGAATTAAAATATATTCAGGTTGATGTGATATAACATGTGTGAGAAATGGTGCTTTAGAATTAAAATATATTCAGCTTGATGTGATATAATATGCGTGAGAAATGGTGTTTTAGAATTAAAATATATTGAGGTTGATGTGATATAATATGTGTGAGAAATGGTGTTCATAAACATATTTTTTTAAGCATTTTATAGAATCATTAATTAATAGATTATGTTAAGAATGAATAAATCGAATAATATTTTTCTCCAAGAATGCTTCTTCTGTATTTGTTAACGATATATCATTTGCATTTGTCAAGTTAATTTCGAAAATATTTTGAAATTGTTAATATTTACAACATTGTTAATAATATACTAGTATTTTTGTTAATATTAATATTAATTTCAATTTCAATTTCAAGTTTCTAATATTAATATTAATAGTAACAATATCAATATATTAAATTTATAATATTGCATATATTATATTGAGTTGATGTTTAATGATATATCAATCATATTAATATGAATATATTTAATTTGGAAATGAAAAAAACATATCTTGTATCTAATTCCATCATATTTATGAAAATAAAAATGAAAAATAGTTGACATTTGTATGAGCTGCCTTATTAGTTTTAGAACGTCCTAATATGTCTTTGGCAGGCCAACTTTGCTAGATGGGAGTTCGCACCACACGGGCGATTTGGATTCAGATATCCCTGGAATCAATATGTCAAAATTGGAGCAACGATTCGTTCTTGCTCGTATTGCGTAGATGCTCTAAATGGGTGCCTAGACTCTGAGATTCAGGTATTCTTGACAGAATTTTTTGTTAGGAACTTGAAATTTAGAATTAAGTTTTTTTTGGAAACACAGCTCAGCTAGTGCTGGTAAATCACTTGAATCCAGGAATCGTATTTCATGCAACAGCACCTGAAAGAGCCATGCATAAACATCGTAGCCCAAGCCTGCAAGATTATAATAGAACTGGCGGACAGCATCAAAACCATGACCCGAAGCACCAGAGTTAATCTCATGAAACAGCACTTGAATAAAGCAGTGGAGGAATTACATAATTGCTTGAAGTCCCAGCCACAGCTATTTATAGACAATAAAAGGTGGCAGATTGTGGAAGACGACCCAAGACCAAATTTCATTAATGTCAAAATTACGCCTTCCTCTAAATCTGAAAACCCACAAGCTTTGAGAATCAAGAAGGCCGATGGTGACGCAAACAAAAAACCTGTTATGTCGGATGGTTCTGTTGCAGTCCGAAATTCCGAAGCAGTCCAGGGTGCGGCCTTCATGGACACCTTTTCTCTTGCAACGGTTGCGTGTCTTCTCACAAAAGTTGCGGCGAGGCTTGAGACTGTCATTGTTGCGGTGGACGAGTTGGGAGAGCTTGCAAATTTCCCTTTCGCGGAGGAGGAGTGGGGAATGCGTCCAATCGTCCATAATTATGATGCCTCAGCAAAAGGATCACCCCACTACCCGTCACCATCTCGGCCGCAGCCAATTCAGGATTCCGCGGCAAAAGTGCGACCGCCAAACCTGTCACCATCTCGGACAGAGCGCATACAGAACTCAGTGGCTGTGATACCGGCTGCAGAACAGCTACCTCGTCTGCCAGTGAAATCAGTTCAATGGTCGCCCATGTGAAAGCTATTAAAATTTATGTACTTGAAATGTATAGACATCAATAAGTTTTATTAACACTATTAAAATGTTATATACTTGAAATAGATGGATTAATTTGTGAAACAGAAAGGTTGTAATCCTTCTCTTAATCAGATTTTATTGATGAAAGTTATGCAAATGTAATATGAGAAATCAATATCGAGTTTATGTATATAGAGCTATGAAGAATATTGGAACGTGAAATTACCAAAATAGAGCGAACAACCCTTGTAACCTCGTTTTCCGCTTGGATTCTGTGTATGTTATGCTATTTGTTATTTATATATAAATGAATAATTATGTATACATATAATTATTGTTCCTCTCCGATTATAAGTATGTTATGTTATTTGTGATTTATTTATATATAAATGAATAATTATATATATATATATTCAAACATTGTTCTAGCTTTTGTAAATTTCATTTTCTTAACCATTATCTAATAAAAACACTTTTCTATGGTCATATTCATATTGAATTGCTTATATAAGGTGAAAAATCAAATTTTATTGTTAGTATGTGCCATTGCCGATATCTTCATTTTCCTTGGCAATTGCATATTAATGCCAACTCTTTGGTTGCCACCATGAAAATTTAAAAACGAAGTTGAATGTTAAGTTGCTAAGTTAGAAATGGTGTTTCCTTTTCTTCGATGGTTAATTTCCTTGGTAATTGCATATTAATAGACTCTTTGTTTGCCACCATGAAAATTTAAAAACGGTTGAATGTTAAGTTGCTAAGTTAGAAATGGCGTTTCCTTTTCTTCGATGATGGCTTGTTAACCAATAATTTTAAAGAGTCCTATGACATATAAGGAAGCCAATCATCATATAATTTAGCATTTAGATGCTCCGCATTCTCCAATATCTCTTCCAATGAATATATACATGGCAGAAGGAGCATTACATAAGTTGTTTAAAATGTATACAACACTTTTATTTTGTTTCATTTCGTCTATGTATGGGAATGTTTGTTGAACATGGTATGGGTGTGCCAAGAAAATCTAAGTGATATTATAGAAATTTTCTTATTGTTTTCTTAACATGGAAAAAAGATTGTGGTAAGACGTGTTTTTAATAATTACTGAAATTATTATTTTTAAATATTACCTTATATTTTTTGAAAATATCAAAGCTATAGTTTGTTAAGCATTTGCATCTATCATTTTTAAAGTAATATTTAGGTTTTAGTTTTATTTTATTAATGTGAAATGATATAATTGATGGTTGTTGAATTCATCTCTACATGTTTTTGAGAAAATGATTGATTATTGGATTTATGGGGCTTTAATGGGGAGCAACACTATACCACATACATTTCTATTGGGGGATATATATTGAGGAAAAAATGACATAATATATTGATCATATAATAGGGGTAAAAGGTTTTATATTTGCAGTATAAAAATTGGAGCTTAAAGTTAATGAAAAAATATAAATGGCTATAATGAAAATGTTAATGAAAAAATAGATACCTAAAATATCTAGTGAAAATAGGTGTTTTTATTTGGGAAGGTGTATTGGGTTAGTATTGGTAGGGGGTTAAATAATGTGATTTTTAGACGTATTTTCCGATATGTAGTCAAATTAGGTATTGTTTAATATGCCTTGAATGGACGTGATATGTCAAAAATTCATTGAGTGAAGCCCCTTGGTTGGATTGAATTTTATGTGTGTGTAAGAAACCTAAAAAAAATGCTTATTGGCTTGATCTCAAAAAGTATTTAGAATTTCTTGTGTATTGTGGGAGTGGATTTTCAATGTAATTTTAGTAAAAGAGTTTTGAGGTCTAAAATGAGCCTCCTAAGGATAATAAAAAAATAATAGAATAAGAATTACGAAGTTTTAAATGAAAAAATGAAAATTATAATTTTTATTGTATGTTTTACTTATCTCATTATAAATTTACTCAAATTTAGTGTAGACACTCATTCTACATCCAAGGGTACACATTTTTTTTTTCAGTTGGCATACATCAATAAAAATTGAAAATACATGGAAAACATGTTTCTTAAAATATATTTTCAATATTTCTCGATGTGGGTCTACTCAAAATTGTGTTGAGTTGGCACTCTTTGGATACATAGAGATAATGAAACTTAATTTCTATTAATAAATGGAAAATGATGAAACTATAAAAATGTTGAATAAAAACAAAGTAGCTCAAATTGTGGTACTTTATCTCCACGAAGAGATGTGACTATTATGTGCCTTTTCCAAAGTTAGTTACAATGAGGTTGAAAGGCCCGTTTTAATATCAAAAGCAAAGAGGAAACCTTAAACATACAAAAACATAACTCTAGAAGATAAAACACCAAAAGGATAATGAATCCCATTGGGTTTAGTTGGAATATCAACTTCTTGGGGTCATAACCTTTCAATACAATATATGTTTGACACGCTCGATAACCTATTAGAAAGGTCTAATAGAGAATTACACATTTCAAATTAACCTAGGATATACCTATGGAGAGCCTAGGTCCCTATCATGTCAACAAAATACCATTTAGGGCCTTAAAACGGTCCTAAGATTTAGGAAAAAAAATGTGGAAAAAACATACAAGATGGAGAAATATGCTCTAATCCATTGGAGTATATGGATTGACTTTTATATCCACCTAGATAATTCCTCCCACTTAAGAATAAATGGTCTCAAATGTGTTGGTGAAGAAGCTTCTCGACTTTCACAACCCATAAGAGTTGGATGTGTTGTGGGGAGTATCCTTTATCTTGGTGTCAATAATCTAATCCAATGTATCTGATTCAACATAATCAGGATTGAGCTCTGTGGGGGGACAATTTCTATATTGTCTTTGCGGTGTCCAATAGACGTAGATAATATGGTCAAAGCAACTCCACATTGAACACTGGGTGCAAGCACAAGAATGTGGTAATGTTCAATTCAAAAGTATTATCACCCACCTCCTTTTTTATTATGCGTGAGCCATATCGTAGTGGTATAAGCTTCCTATTGGGGCCCATGAGGTGCTCTTTACATAAATGTAACCACACCTTATCACCAACCTAAAACTTATGTGTAACTATGTGTTGGTCATGCCACTTTTTATACTTGGCATTGGATTTCTATAGGATATCGTAGGCCTACTGTTGAAGGTGTTGGATCTACTCAACCAATTTGGATGCCCTATCTACGTTAGTCTGAGCATGGGAGGACTTGGCCATTGTAGATGTAATGGACATAGCTACATCAATTGCAGGCAACGATTGGAACCTCAAGCAAACCTAAAAAGGAATATGGCCAATAGATTTGTGGCAGGCTTTGTTGTAGCTATGTTGAACATATGGAAGGTTTTTATCCATTGTATGTGACTACTTGGAGCTTCATATGCATAAAATATGCATAAAAATTTTATATACAACTTTTGATTGTCTATCTGATTAGGAATGAAAGGCAGTCAATTTGGTCAAATTGGTATCCATGAGACACCATAGTATGGACCAAAAGTTGTGAGGGAACCTATTATCCCTATCTAAAATAATGGTCTAAAGTAGCCCAAAATAGACCCAAACACACTCAAAGAAGTGTTTAGCAATAACTTTAGTTGTGATACGCTTCTTGCATAGTGCCAAAATGGTGATCTTGTCGACCACCACAAACTCACAATCATTTCCATGTTTGGTGGATGAAAAACCCAACATGTAATCCATGGAAACTGATGCCTATGTCTTGTTTGTTATAGGTAGAGGAGTGTACAATCCCTTGTTTTTTATGTTTTTTATAGCAATGACACAAACAGTGCATGATCTGATATACTACTAGACATCCTGTCGAAGCTTTGGATAACAGAAATATTATTGAAGTATTGTTAATATCTTCTCCACACTAAAGTTCCCTGTCACCTTACTATAATGTGCCTCCGATATTAACTTAGCACGCTCACTTGTAGGAACACAAAGGTGGCCCAGGTAGCATAGTAGCGAATCTTGGAGGTGGAATTTTGGAACTTTCTTGTTTTCCATCCACATCTAGTGTGTGGCTGAGATTCTGGGTTAATATTGTATAAATGTGGCAACTCATAGGTCTCATCCCCACAAGAGTTAAGAATTGTGGTAAGTGCCACAACTAAGGGTCGACTAAGGCAATCTGCGACATGATTGGTGTTTCCCTTCTTGTATTTGATGTTCAAATGGAATTGTTAAAGGTAACTAGACCATTTTTTATGGTGATCATTATGTAACTCCCCTTATATCTGCATAAATTGAAAAGGCCTATGGTCAATGTGGACGATTTTCTCCTTCTCTAGAATATAATTCTTTCATTTTTGACAGGCCTGCACAATGTAGTACATCTCCTTATCATAGGTGGGGTATCTCTAGATAGTACCAGAGATTGTTTCATTATGATATGCCACCATATGTCCTTGTTGAGTGAGTACTACACCAATAGCATAGTAAGATGCATCTATCTAAATAGAAAATTATTATTGACCTTGCGGACTGCCCTATCGATTGATACATATCCATCTATATATATCTCCCTCCTGAGATCTTCTCCCTCCTATCCCTTTCGAACTACAAAAGTCATGATATAGGTCTAGAAGGGTGAGTACAAATGTAGATAAAAAACGGTGTTTCAGGTGATCAAATTCCTTTTATTGGGACTCAGACAAAATGAAAGTGTTTTTTCTCCTCCCTTGGTCATTCGAATTAAGGGCCAAGTTATATAAGAGAACCCGGACAAAAATATTAGGTAGAGGTTAGCAAGGCTTGAGAAGTTATGAAGCTCTATTAGAGTCATTAGGCCTAGCCAATCCCAAATGACTTGGACCTTCGTTATATCAACATGAAAAACTTGCTCATTAATAATGTATCTTAAGTATTGGAACTTGTTAATTCCGAATGAGAAATTTTCCAAGTTAGCACATAGATTTTGTTGTTGAAGAGTGAGAATGACCTACTAAATATGTTGCAAGTATTCTACCCAACCCTTACAAAAAATGATGATATCATGTAGATATACAACCACAAAAAAATTGGTGAAAGGTTGCATCATATCATCCATTAACCTTATGAAATTTGTTGGGGCATTCGTCAAACTGAAGGGCATGACCAACCATTCAAAATGACCCTCATTGGAGTTGAAAGTAGTCTTCCATACATCAATTGGTTATATTGGGACTTGGTAGTAATCATACTTCAAATAAATCTTGTTGAAGTACATGGCCCCCTTGATTTGGTCAAGAAGGTCTTCAATCCATGGAGTTGCATATTGGTTCCTGACTATGATTTTTTTCAGGGTCCAATTATTAATCAATGTAAATTCAGAAGGTCATGTCTTTCTTTTGCATGAGTATAATTGGGCTTCCACAAGGTTAGGAACTTAGTCAAAAGTGCCTTTTTTGGAGTATCTCTTGGATCTGACGCTTTATTTCCTCATTTTCTAGAAGAGAGAAGTAATAAATTGGCCCATTTGTAGAGTTTTTCTAGGGTAAGATCAAATGAATTATTGACCTAATAGTGTAGAGGTACCCCAATGGGTGAGGAGATGTCCTTGTATCCTTCCATGACCATTCCCATATGTGGATGGACCCTATGTGAAGGCCATGTATTTAGCCACAATCTTCTCCTTACTTTGACGGTGAATTAGGAAGAAGACAAATTTCCTAGTCTAGGAGATGACCTCAGTGCATTGCTTAACAAATATCGAATAAACGATAGTAGGTGGAGAAACCTTTGATATCTAGTATAGTTGCAGCCTAAAGTAATAATAACACTACGAGGTCTAGAATCATACATAACCTAATGCTTCCAAAAATATGGTTGGCCTAAAAGAACATGACAAACTTCAAGGGGAAAAATATTACATAATAGAGTCGTCCTTGAAGAGCTTGATGTCATAGGGAAGATGGCACTGTTGGCTAACACAAATATCATTCCCATGGAAAAACCACTTGATGGTGTGTGACTATGGATGTGATGTTGTTGGTAGGTCCAAATTCTTAATGACGTTTGTTGAGATGAGGTTCTTTCAAATTATTATATTGAATATGAAATATAGTGGACCACCCTTCACCCATAGTTGTGAGTGAAAGAAGCACTAACCTTCCTATGGATATTCAATTTACTAGACCTTAGTAGTGATAATGATGGAACTGGTTTCTATATCAATGATCTTCTTCCCCTTATCTAGGTCTAATTCAAAGTTATAACCCGCATTTGAATCTGAAGCTTTTAGCTTGGCCACCAATGACTTCCGTGTGTGAAATTCATCATTTTTATGAGAGTGGCTCTTATGGAACTCATACGAATTTCATGTGTCTTTCTTCATAATCCCATTACGATTCTTTATTTCTGTCTTAGATGGATTTTCTTGGAATGAACCACCTTTGTTATATCCTTTGTTCTATAATTTGGAGATGCCCTTTCATTGCTTCTACTATGAGGGATTTGCAGGTCCAAAGTCTCACTTCTTTTATTTAAATTTTTTCTTGATTTTGATAGAATATCAGTATGCTGCACCAAGTGAGGAGATGTCCAGCAACTCCATTTCTGTCTAGACGTATCTATGTAGAAAACCATGGTACTTGAGCACTAAATTTCACTTGGAGTCTTTGATACCCAACTTAGTGTCCAAGGTATGAAATATATTTGTGAACTCTGGCATTGTTTTGTCCCTCTCCTATGATAGTGTGGCTCATCTCATGTACTGGTATTCATAGATCCCAACAAGGTAATATTGTATAAGATACATAGAAGGGTCCCAAGTGTGTGTGATTGTAAGCAATGCAGATTGCTCTATGGCCTTTGTTCACAGTAAGTCTCGCGCTAATCCTTTATGTGGGGGGGAGATTTAGGGAGTGCAAAGGTAATATTTTATCCATTGCAAAAAATACAGACTAAAAAATACCCTCCTAACATATTTAACCATCTTCCTAGAGAATCTACATTTATCTGGCATTTAACAACATACTTACATTGTACCTTAAAGGAATTAGTGCCTCCAAAGTGGCCACTTGATGAATATGCATAACATGTTCGCATTTGTTGAAGGATTTGGGAAACATTATTCGTCATCTCATTCCTTTGTCACATGAGAGAATCCACAAGCAAGTTTAATGTGATCACCTAATCTCTCATATTTATTTTCTTCCATCATGGGAGATCATCAGTGTTGGTGATGATGGTCTTACAAGGGCTCAAGTAGTTTGAGTCCCAACTCCTTATACCATCATCTTTTTGGGGACATGCATATAAAAATAGATATAGACTAAATCACTTTGATACCACTGGTCCATATTTATGAAGGAAATGAAACACAACATAGCTTTATAACATAAACATAGAGATATATTGAAACTTGACTTTTATTAATAAATATAAAATGCTAAAACTATAAAAAATCAAAATGAGAACAAACTAGCTCAAATGGTGGTAGCTTATCTTTGAGAAGAGATGTGAGGACTACATGCATTTTCCCTAGTGGGTTACAATGAGGCTAAAAGGCCCTTTTTAGCATTAGAAGTGATTAGGAAACACTAAACATCCAAAAACATAACCTTAGGAGATGAAACAACAAAAGGCTTTTGGGCCCCACTCGGGTTTGTCGATACAACAACTTCCCAAGGTCCTAAATTTTGCATGTAATATATGTTAGGTGTGCTTGGTAGCCCATTTGAAAGGTCTAGTCAAGAGTTACAAAATTAATGCTTACCTAGGATTTTCCATTAACGACAACTTTAGTCCCGAAAAATGTCAAAAAACCATCATTCAAGGCCTCAAAACAACCTTGAAAGTTTAGGACTTGAAAAAATGTAAAAAAAATACCAATATGGAGGATTGTGCTTTGATCCAGTGGAGTAAGTGGATGACCACCGATGTCTACTTGGATTACAATATGTATCAACTCTTGAAATTTTATTAAATCAATACGAACATAAATATAAAATACAATTAGAAAATATATATATTCTTATTTTCCCTCCAAAAATATTTACCTCCAAAATCGATATCATAATCTTGAATCCAATTGGTTATTTTAAAGCTTATTTTGTTTGAAATATTTTATTTTAATGCTCATTTTCTACCTCAAAACTGAAGAAATAAAGATTGTAGACATAGATACATTGACTCATTTAATCAGAGGTAATGATCAATCTTTTCTATGTTTAATGTAACATACCTCTGGAACCTACTCTGGAAATTTTCTAATAGGCTCCCATTCAGGTCAAAAAAATTCATTATTTATCGTTAAGATTGCACCCTGGTCAAGGGTATCTTTAGCCCACCAGTATATCCGTATTAACATTTATATAATAGACTCCATAGTCATTATCAATTTTTACCACATAGTGGGAGGATGTGGACTTTTAAGTTTATCTATAAAGCTTATATGTCAAGTCAATATTAAGCATGATCTATTAGATGTAGGAAAGGACTAACCATAGCATGCAGCCCATAATATTTTACTTGATTAATCAATTTAAAATTTATGGGCCTTAATTTAACTATACTATCATGGTCCTACATCATGATTATATCCTTATTTCATCATGCATAACTAACTAGTTCCGCATAACTTGATACAAGTCTTAAAACATGCATGGTTTGGATAACCTAATTCTCCCACCATATACTCACAATTATTACAATTATTCTGTAAGCATAAACATTTACCGAGTTATGACACAACACTAGAGATATCATATCATTATAGGCATACTAGTTACCTTAGTAAACTTGGTGATATTCAAATTAAATTCACTGGATATCCATATTCTAGTTAGATTTTCTAGATATCTTACAAACCCATATATGCATAATTAAAATGGTATACCATTAATTCCTTATACCGCATGCAAGAACATCATAAAAACACTAAGGCATGCTATCATTTCTTATCAATGTAAAGATAATCTTAATAACTTTGATATGCATATGAGATCACATGACGGAAAAATGCATTATTTAATCCAACATTTCCATAAGAGAGGTAATTAAGAAATCCATATAACTGAATTGTATGATTTAACATCCTATTAAGTAAGGATTAACATGAAACACATACAATGCAAGTAAATCTCATCAAAATAGAGGGAAACACCATTAAATCTATTAATACACAAGGACATGTAATTCATTCAAACATACTCATGGAAAAGAACTAAGAAAAATTCTCATAAGAAAATTAGAAAATAATAGACAGAGAGAGTAAGAATCAACATACAAAAAATTCCATGCATACGACACCAACTAAAACCTCACTTGGAGAGCAGAGCACCACCACCCAACCATGAGTCACCTACGATTCCTCCCAAGATGAGGTTCTTGCCAAGGATGATCTGTCCACAGTTCATCAATGCATTGCGTATTTAATACCCTCTTTCATGATTTAGTTTCCATTAGCGGCATCCTGCTTTTATAGCTTTTTCCATTTTCCTAGGTCCTTTTTGGAAAATCTTGTCTTTATCTTCCATGAGCCTTTTCCTCATAAAAGCTTAACTTTATCTCTTGCAAATCTTTTATGTCTAATGGATCTTTATCTCCCATCCATCTGATGGATCTCCACTCCATCCAATCTTATCTAGGACCACGTCTAGAAGCTTTATCGTGAAAATATTCATCTCTATCCCATTCCTCAATGGGATTTGGCAAGAATATCCTCTCTCTTGGTGCTCCACCCTCCAAGATTAATTTATTTGATAACACATTTTCTTTTCATATTACATATCACCTAGCTTTCCTCAGCTTAGGTTTAGAATAGTTTAACCCACAAAGGAGGGTATCACACTAGCTTTCCTCAACTTAGGTTTACAATAATTTAACACACAAGGGAGGATATCACACCTAGATTTAACTCAGCTTAGGTTTAAAATAATTTAGCACACAAGGGAGGGGTGTTACATACTCCCCCCCTTAAATTTTACACCATCCTCGGTGTATCATTGCATCATGTACTCGTTCAAAGGTAGTTGGTTTCTGAAATAATAGCTCTCATGGCTCTGCCATCTGATGCAATTTTTCTAATGTACATTGGTCACAAGGAGTGCTCCTCTTCCATAGCTACATTGGTCATCAAGAGTGCTCCTCTTCTATAGCTACATTGGTCACAAGAGTGCTCCTCTTCCATAGCTACATTGGCCTCAAGGAGTGTTCTCCTTTCATAGCTACTTGTAACATTGTTTTCAAACCATTTGTGGGAATTTATAGATGTAGAATTTTAACTATGATACATATCATAATCTGTTACTTAATATTACTAAAGAAACTATTGCTCATTTTTCATTTTATCTAAATAATGCATATTCGCTTTTGGCATTCTTCCAAGCCTTTGTGTTCTTTGTTGAACACCTGCTTCTTGCAGTTTCTCTACATACACCACATCTGTTAGCATATTTTCAACATCAATATGTCTGCAATGTTATAGCATATTAGTTCACATAAAAATATATATATTCAACATATATGTTCATCACATATATTCTTCGTAATCGCATGTATGCCAAACTTAACCATGGTTACTTATCCTTGAACCACTTCTTACTTTCCTTCTTCCATGCAACCATCTAGTCAGTTGTCCTACCAGATATCTACCCGATGTCTTCATGCATACCTACACACAATGTATATTATACACACCGATATACATATCATATTTCAAACATCTAACATATGTAGTCATACGGGTACCGTATGTACTGCTGTACATAGTACCATCTGTGCTACAACCCATCATACCATTCACATGGTATCACCTGCATGACATAAGTTTTAACCACATGTTTTCCACTATGTTAGAATCATGCCAAACATTCCTTTATCTATTTCTAATAATTAGAACAATCGTGCTTAGTTTATAAGGAATTCCCATGAGCATGGGTCATTTCTGTAATCCAAGAAAGTTTTATGTCAAGTGTAGATCATTTTCAGATTTCATTTGGTTGTAACACAATATCAGTAGCATAGTATGGTATTCATGCATCTTTTCATCTTATTCATACCTTATGATTAATGTTCTAAAGAATACTATTAACTCATATTTTTTGAAGTTTAATATTCATCATATCATACTTCATTCTTAATTAATTCATCTCGTATGATTTACTATTGCCCTTTTTATGCCTCAACAACTTGTTGGCCATGCATAATTTAGTGTGGTTATACATGAAATTTTTTACTACTTTCAATCCTACACCCCTTTTAGTTGTGAGTGTTTATGATCTGAGGGTACTTACATGTTAGCTCCTCTTTAACATTAAATCACCCTTAACCAATAGATGAGTTATCTATTTTATGAACTCCTGTTTGAATTATGCAACATTTCTTAAGTTGTCCAGACAAATTATCAATGCAATCCAATAAGAGAACCTCTCAAAATTTCTTGGTACAAATTATGAATTTCAATTTATATGATATCAATCTATTTAAATAGATTGTTAGATATCATTTAATTGACCCAGTGATCCATACAATTTGTGCTACTTCATCAATTACTATTGTTTGTACTCAACGATACTTATAGGTTCCATTATGCATATCCATTGAAATATGCATATGTCCTCGAAATCTGTTAAAGTTAAGTTTCCCCTTAATCATACTTTCTTCCAACCAAAGAACAAATCACATTGTATGTAGATGCATTAATCAAAGGATTAATTTGAATGACAATTTGTACCATTATATAGTCTTGTACTATAACCTGTTCTCACCATCATAACAATATTTCCTGAAAACCTTTACCATGGTATAATACTTTTATAGAAAGATGACCATAGTTTAATCTTTGACCAGAGTCAATTACCACATATTCTCAAATAAGTATGGTAAATTTCTTTTATGGTTCTTATCATAGTCCATTTTTTAAAAAAAAATGTGATTCTTTCACACATGAAGGCAACATGTGTAAGTGTGCCACTCAAGTAATCATATCTTCCTTCCATATGAATTACTTGTTATTGATCTTATACAAAATCTAATAGCATTACTTTTAAGGCATTTTCTCATTAAGATTTTTTTTCCTGACAATAAGGACTAATAACCTTCAGTTTCCCTGTCTCTTAAACATAGTTATAAGTTATTCATGCATACTTTGCTTATTTATTATTGGCACATAACAACCCAAGCATGTATGCTAACACAAATATAACTTCAATATAGTTCAAGCAATTCAAATCCCATACCTAGAGGAAGAAACCAAATTTTTACATGCTATGCCTATTTGTAAGCATCGCTAGTAGTACAACCTTGATTCTACAAGTCACAAACTATCAATCCTTGCACAACACCACTATGTACAACATCCAAGCAACAAAACATACAGTCTATCACAACACAACAACAACTCCACACTACTTTATCAATATAATCATTAGGTCAATCACGCTCTTTCCTTCTACAGAACATACTCCCCCTTAATAGGCATTGGGGTAACCAACATCTTTATTATTGTTGAACAATGACTTTTACTTTCTTTAAACATGTAAGAAATCATAAGGTTGACTAACGGATCCAGAACCAATACCAGAATGCATGAGGAAGTGCTTACATGGAAGATTCATATGACTCATTACTATGCATGGATATTAAGAATGATCCTCTTCAAAACATGTGTAATCGAATGACCACTTAGCGAGACTATGGTAACACATAAAAAACAATTCGAGACAATCCATGGGTATATGTATCATTAAACAACAATAAAATAATGATACAACCCTAAACTTTCTCTATTATACAATCCTCCTTTCAAGTATTAGGTGATTTTATTTAGCCATGCATCTACACAACAATTGTACCATTTTTCTTTTATTCACCAATTAAAATTTAAAATTTTACCTATTGGAATAATCAATTTTATTTCATTCCAATATAGTTTTCTACACGTCTCATCACATGGTACATCTTATGGATGTCATGAATTTGGGATTTTGATCCAATGGCAGAAATTGTGTTAGAGGTTTAACCAAAACCATTTTAATTCCTCCTCATAATTCATTTAAAAACATAATACCAATTTTTGCCCAAGTTTTCTTTTATGTACATCTAGTGGCTATCATGTATTTTACCTTAACTTCCAAAACCACAATCTCCACATGCTCAAGCATGGCTAATTTGGAGATTTACATGAAAAATCAACCCAATAAAATAAATTATAATTGAATGTAGAAAATTGCCTTTGGAAATCATTATACATAAATATTTAACTCTTCTATGCAATTCCACATGAGAAGTTATTTTCTCATGCATAAATATTTATCTAGTTATCCCTTAGAAGCATACTATGTTCCATACTAAACATAGTGATGATCAAGTTTAGATTCAAAAGAGGTCTCACCCATCCATATATGTTCAGCTCATAAAAACAAATATAAATATAAGCTTTTCTACTTATACATAATGGTCCATGCAGATGCTATCATGAGTAGGAGAGCTCCATGGCCCAAGTAATAATAGCCACCTACTATGCCTCTCATCACTCACTCTACTCTTTGATGCAATAAGAGCCACATGCTTATGTAGATTATCTTCCGGATCCATCACATTCAATTTCCTTTTTGATCGACGTTTCGAACCAGCAATGGTGGTTCATCTTCAGGATGTGAAAAAAATTGTTAAAAGACTAGTATTATTTTTCAAATATATAGAGGTGTATGAGATGCTTAGCCTAATGATTGATTTTGGCAAAGGTAGGATGAATCTCTGCATCTCTTCAAGAATGTAAGGTCAGTCTTCTTTTTCATTAAGAGAAATCTGTGTCGTTCAAATCTGTGAACTTCTTTCAATATCTCCCTTCCGTATTGGGTGAGTATTTTCTCTTTGAGGTTTATGTGAGTCTCATGTTTATGTAGATTATCTTCCGGATCCATCGCATTCAATTTCTTTTTTGATCGACATTTCGAACTAGAAACGGTGGTTCATCTTCAGGATGTGAAGATGAACCACCATTTCTAGTTCGAAACATCGATAAAAAAAGAAATCGAATGTGATGGATCCGAAAGATAATCTAGATAAACATGAGACTCACAGAAACCTCAAAGACAAAATACTCACCCAATATGAAAGGGAGATATTGAAAGAAGTTCGCATATTTGAATGACACAGATTGCTCTTAACGAAAAAGAAGACTGACCTTACATTCTTGAAGAGATGTAGAGATTCATCCTACCTTTGCCAAAATCAATCATTAGGCTAAGAATCTCATACATCTCTATATATTTGAAAAATAAGACCAGTCTTTCAACAATTTTTTTCACATCCTGAAGATGAACCACCGTTGATAGTTCGAAACGTCGATCAAAAAAGAAATTAAATGCGATGGATCCAAAAGATAATCTACATAGACATGAGACTCGCAGAAACCTCAAAGACAAAAAAGGGCCACATGCTTGATTTGGTTGTTGGTTCTCATTAAGGTTTAAATTAATATGTACTGTTATGGTTTTCCATATAAAATCATCATGGTCTTCCCATGTACCAAGCATTGGTTTTTTTTACTCTTACGTTTCTTTAATTCTTAATTTGAAAGCTAGTTTAACAAAATTTCCTCCTACGGAAAACAAAACGGTGATATTTGAAACTAGCATGAACATATATGCCTTTGTTCATCTTCCATGTTTTTTACCTGGTTTGAAACCTTACTATAGAAAAAATTTATTGTAACCAAAATACTTACAGAGATTAGAGCATAGTCTATATGTTACCTTTCCCCTTTTCAGGAACCTGAGAGTGTGTATTGAGAAGGTGTATCCCTCTAGATCCAAATATTGGTGAAGGTTTTGTGAGGAAAAACTTCTGGAACAACACCCCCAAATGAAATTTACCTTGGCACATTCTGTCAGAGATCTCCACTCTCTAAATGGCCGATAGTGGTGTTCATTCCCATGCATGCAATGATTTTGGTGCATCAAGGGAACATGGTTAGTGGACATGTCTATAACCTCAAGGGCTAGTGGTTGACATAATGGATAATTTGTCCCAGATTATTAAGAATAAGGTGTTACTCAATGAAACCTTTAAATTCCAAAAACTTAAACATGGAAAGAAATATTAAAAGGCAGGCTTTTCTAGCAACATCGAACTTGTATTCGTCGAGACCTGTAAGCATCTCAAAAAAAAAAAATGCTCTTGGAGAATATATGTATTCGCAATTTCACAATGACTTTGTTCAATCAACTTTGAATATCGGAAGAAGAGTATTACCTTACGTGGAGCTGTCATTTATTAACTGAGACCTTACTTTCGTTATTCCAATCTAGACCCATTTGGATCTCATGATCTCACCACACCCCAGTGAATTTTTTCGACGTCATCGATTCAATCCCATTCAATAAGATTCATTGTGTCATACTACTAACTTTTATAGGCAACCCTCCAATGTTCCTTATTGGGCGAAGACCAGTATGAAGGTGCTTCTGAAGCTCACTTTTCATTCCAGCTGACCTAGATTTCTAAAACCATGTCAACGCAACCAACAACTCGAAACATTTCATGTACAGAACCTTATAGTCCTTACAACCCCACCAAATGAAGATCATTCATCATCAAGGCTGTGCGAGTGCTTCTGCACTTTGCTCAACCAAATCTGTTGATCCCTAAAAGATTATATTGACAGAGTAAAGTGAGGATACCATTTTCCTCTAAATTTCCTTTACGGACACGAAGGATTTTGAATCCTCAATGGGAGCGATTTGGTAAATCAAAAGGGAACAACCATTCTCATTACGGAAACAACAATCTGGTGCTTTTCCATTGCGATGATGATTTTAAAGCAACCAGTAGTAGCAAGTGCTTATCATAACTGTGTTTTCTTAATTCCGTTGTCAGTATGACTAGAAGTTCTACAACTTTGCAGTCTGGCCATACTTTCTCCTAAAATCCACCGCTTCCAAGTTGGGAAGGCTTCTACGCCCGTGACAGTATAAAAAAAAATTACCTTATCTCATTAATCTAGGCCATTTCAAAAATTCAGTATCCCTCTTATAGAAACCATACGTTTAAAATTTGTTTTTTTGTTTTTGTTTTTCACTGCTTTAACCAACATGTCTAGGGATAATGTTTCTATATCCATACAAAGGAAGTTAGCTTTTGGGATCATACCTTTTCAGATCCTTGGAGGAGGATGTTTCCAAAACCACAGATAAGTTCAATCATAACTGAATCCATTTGGGTAATGGAATGAAACCTATCCAGCAGTCTCAGTTTCTAATTTTTTTGTTTGCACGACTAGCGAATTTCCATCCTCAGTGGAAGGCATGTGTGTGTTAAGGATAGCCTTCATTGCGGCTTAATTGATCATATAGAGGATTATTCCTGCTTTACCCTAATCACTCCCAGAGACACAATTTATGATATACGTATATAGATTGCATTCATGTTCCACTATGTGTCTCATGCCAGTCTAAACATGGGCTTTACGGTGTCTTTCTATCGTAACTAATCAAATGCCCATTTATGTTGTTTTTCAAATTTCAAATCCTATGCAAAACATATTTGTAATCACTGCTACCCTTGTTCTCCAAGGAATCAACAGATAACTAGTGCTTGGTTCAGTACTTCCCAAAGGCTTCAAACCCTATAGTTTAGTAGCAATGGTAGGAGAAATGAGAACAGAGCCAGAGCCTCTAACATTCACAGTGGAAACAGAAGGGTTTAGTTTGACAACGAAGTTTTTTTATTATCCCCTTTATGTGGATGAATAAGATCTTAACTGGCCCAAAGAGGAAGAGGATGGCTAGGGCTTTAGCTCTCCTAGTTTTTTTATTATTATATAAAATCAAGGCTAAGAACAAGAAAGATGATGATGGCGTAGACTATCGAGGATAAGATGGATTTGGACGATGATACTGAAACACATCTTCCAGTCAAGGATATCACTGCTAAGGATTGGGAAGATGTTGTGTTTCATAATATCAATATGTTGGTTGTTCTTTTCTTTGACCGATACCATCATTATAATGATCGTCCTCCAATATCAAAAGTCACCGATTAAATCAATGAGTGAAGGAAGGACTTGTTGATTTATTCTACTTCTAAATGCAAGATCTTCATATCTAACATGAAATTGTGGAAGATGTTCATGAATCAAATTGAAATCGATCAACTTTATTGCATATACTTAATATTTTCACACTACTACCAAGGGCTTTAGGTGCATACTACTCGTATAGTTTTGATGTGTTGACAGGATATGGCATATATTAATCATTAAAAACCAAATAACCGATTGGTAGAACGTATTCCAGATTTAATATTTAATCACTATGCGATCATAATATTTTATATAGAGCGGATAACATGTGATTTCACATTCCCTATTTTAATATTACAACTCATCCTTAATAGACCTTATTTTATAAAGATCATAGACATATAAACCTTTATTAGTTTTAAATGCTTTAAAATACTAACATGTTATATATTTTGATAATAACCATGTTAACATTTGAAATCCTACTCCCTGTAATGTCAAGGAACATAATCCACTTTTCAAACTTCACCCTTTTAACACTATTGGGTTAGTTCTCCTATTTAGCTCTCATACTTAGTCATATTCCACAGAGACAGATTGGCCCATAGGCCGAAAGGTTTGAACTTGATCGCTCTGATATCATTTGTAACGTACCTCCTAAGCCTACTCTGGAAATTTGCTAATAGGCTCCCATTCAGGTGAAATTTTTTCATTATTTATCGTTAATATTGAACCCTGGTCAAGGGTATCTTTAGCCCACCAGTATATCTGTATTAACATTTATATAACAGACTCAATAGAATTATCAATTTTGACCACAGAGTGGGAGGATGTGGACTTTTAAGTTTATCTATAAAGCTTATATGTCAAGTGATGTAGGAGCATTCAACCCAAGGAAAATCGTTGTAAATAGTAGACATAGGGGATCATGCATTTGAGGAAATAGTTTTCCTAAGTTCCAAGTCAATGTAATATTTAGGCCTTTAAGTGATTTAAATAGATAATGGGAGAATAGGTAAATGCTCTCAAAATAAATAAATGAAAACATGAGTGGTAGTAGTCAAATCCAACTCTTAAACAGTTCCATGATTCTAAGAACAAGAGAGAGTTGTATGGCGTTAAATGGGAAGCTAATAAGAAGACCTTTTTGTTTTAAAATGGAGGAAAATATGGAGTGGATAAAGTCTCAAGGAGATTTATCTACCACATATGCATGGACGTAGTGAGCTTTAGGCTTTTCTTAGATGGGTGATCGGATCCTCCAATGATCCAATCCAATGCATTCTTATAAATAGTGAAACTGCGTGTTCAATAGGAAGAGGCCACTAATGTTGAGAATCGGGCCTGTTCAAGACTGAAGAGTCTCGAATGTAATCTTGCTTTTATATTAATATATATTCAGAGTTTATTTCTGATTGAGTCAGAGTATTGAAGAATGTTTTCATGAATTAATTACTTGAATTTTAGGCTCTATGCAGGAGATTCAAGGAAAAATCTTGAAGGATACGTAGAGGCATAACATGATTCAGAAGAATAAAAAAGGGGCATTTGAATCCAATTAAGGAAGCGAAGAGAAGCTCTAGAGAGGTAATAGAGTGAGGGAGTAAAGCTCAGAGAAGTTGAACAACGCAACGGAAGAAAGAAGCCCTTGAAAAAACCAGAGGAAAACCATTGAAAACGCGGAAAAACCCAAGTAAGAGAGGCGAGCGAGAAGTAGAGATTTGATGCTCAGCAGCCATTGGATCATTAAGATCAACGACCAAGGTTAAGTCGCATCCGTGGGAGTCCCTTTTAAAAGTGATCGGAATTATTCTTAAAGAATTGCAAAGAGCGAGCAGTGATTAATTGTGGACCATTGGATCATGGCCAGATCAATGATCACGATTAAATCGCATATCGATGATCGGAGGTGTAAAGGTGTTAGCGTAGTTGCGATATCGCGGATAGCGATATATCGGGAATCAGCTTCAAGAGTTATCAGAAATCGGGCATTGGGGCTTCCGAGATCGAAAGTGGATGGTAAGGGCGGACCTAACAATAGTTGTGAACGCGAGTGTATAGAATTTGAAGTCTAGCATATGTGGTTTGGAGCGGGAATTCATTTTTATTCCCAAGTGTTTAATACTCCGATAGTTTATATGGCACGAGTTTTTTAATGTGAAATCATGTGTTAGCGTTCTGATAGTGGAATATCGGAGTCAGAGGGATGATGACTCATATGTATATGACCATTGAACATTGCAATAGCCGATTGCGATGAGGTTTTAACCTCGAGGTCTGTGCTAAGGCTATAACCAAAGCGGAAAGATGTGTATTGTGTGTTAATCCTTTATGTAAGGATTATAAAAGGAATAAAAGAGCCAATAAATTGGATTTCATATATAGTCCCGAAAGGAAGATTTGAGACAACCTTTAATAAAAGAGGCTAAAGAAGGCTCATAAGAGTGGATAGAGTCCCGAGAGGAAGTATTGGCGGGGTGATTAAATTCCTATACACAGGAACTGATAAAAGGGTCGTGACCATTTAAGGTCTGAAGATTTGACTCCTTCCTTGAGTTGAATATCCTGGGACAATTGTAGATGCATCATTGTGTTGAATGCATATTGTGGGTATATGTGCGGGTGTTTTTCCCTGCACCATCAAGTCAATATTAAGCATGATCTATTAGATGTAGGAAAGGACTAACCACATCATGCAGCCCATAATAATTTACTTGATTAATCCATTTAAAATTTATGGGCCTTAATTTAACTCTACTATCATGCTCCTACATCATGATTATATCCTTCTTTCATCATGGATAGCTAACTAGTTTCGCATAACTAGATACAAGTCTTAAAATAGGCATGGTTTAGATAACCTGATTCTCAGACCATATACTGACAATTATTACAATTATTCCGCAAGCATAAATGTTTACCGAGTTATGACACAACACTAGAGATATCATATCATTATAGGCATACTAGTTACCTTAGTCCACCTGGTGATATTCAAATTAAATTCACTCGATATCCATATTCTAGTTAGATTCGTTGGATATCTTACAGACCCATATATGCATAATTAAAATGATATACCATTAATTCCTTATACTGCATGCATGAACATCTGCAAAACACTAATGCATGCTATCATTTCTTATCAATGTAAATATAATCTTAATAACTTTGATATGCATATGAGATCACACGATGGTCACATGCATTATTTAATCCAACATTTCCATAAGAGAGGTAATTAAGCAATCCATATACCTGAATTGTATGATTTAGCATCCTATTAAGTAAGGATTAACATGAAGCACATAACATGCAAGTAAATCTCATCAGAATAGAGGGAAACACCATTAAATATATTAATACACAAGCACATGTAATTCATGCACACATACTCATGGCGAAGAACTAAGAAAACTTCTCATAAGAAAATTGGAACAATAATAGAGAGAGAGAGTAAGAATCAGCATACAAAACATTCCATGCATATGACACCAACTAAAATCTCACTTGGAGAGTGGAGCACCACCACCCAACCATGAATCACCTTTGATACCCCCGAGTTGAGGTTCTTGCCAAGGATCAATTTTCCTCAATTGATCAATGCACTGGGTATTTAATACACTCTTTCATGATTTAGTTTCCATTAGCGGTGTCTCGCTTTTATGGATTTTTCCATTTGCCTAGGTCTTTTTTGGAAAATCTCGTCTTTATCTCCCACGAGGCTTTTCCTCATAAAATCTTGCCTTTATCTCCCACAAATATTTTATGTCCGATGGATCTATATCTCTCATCCATCCGATGGATCTCCAATCCATCCAAGCTTATCTAGAATCACATCTAGAAGCTTTATCATGAAAGATTCATCTCTATCCCATTCCTCAATGGGATTTGAAAAGAATCTCCTCTCTCTTGGTGCTCCACCATCCAAGTGATTTATTTTATTAATTTACTTAATAACACATTTTCTTTTCATATTACATATCACCTAGCTTTCCTCAGCTTAGGTTTAGAATAGTTTAACCCACAAAGGAGGGTATCACACCTAGCTTTCCTCAGCTTAGGTTTACAATCATTTAACACACAAAGCTGGATATCACACCTAGCTTTAACTCATCTTAGGTTTACAATAATTTAGCACACAAGAGAGGGGTGTTACATCTAAGGTGTGACAATATAAAAAAAAATATTGTTTTTTTATTACCTAATTATGATGTAGTTATAAGTTTCCTTTCATGATCAATTGTTGATCTTAAAGGGAGGGAAAACATTGGTAATTGTTGGATTCCTTTGAAAATATCTATCCATATAACATTATTGGGTATATTTTTATTAAACCAAGTGATCCTATTCTTTTTTATTGCTAGAGCATTACATATATACTTTACAAGTGGTTTGTTGATGAAAAAACATGAAGAAGTTAACAATTGGAGCTCTCGGGGAAAATGTAAGGTCATTTAATTTTACCGTCAACTGGCACACAAAGTAGAGTTCTTGGAAGATATTGCGAAAATATATTTGAAGTGTACTTGTTTGTCCAATCTTATGATTTTTAGTTGATTGTTTAATGATTAAAAACCAAGAAATTAGAAATTAGATACAAGATTTCCATTTGTTAAGTTTCTAGTTCCTCTAAGTTAAGGCCATAATAAGAATTCATTATTAGTTTGTTTCTTACCTTATATCAAACTAACTGTAAGTTACATCTTGTCACTTTATTTCCTATCTATACTAAAGAAGATATGCATGATATATTATTTTGACATTGAATTCATTGCAAAAGGAGGATTCTCCACAAATTGGAATGTGGTCATCAACTTTTAATCATCTTAATGCATTTGATTCATAATATCTGGTAACAAATCTATGATCCTAGGGTTTCACTTCTCCAATAAAAACATATTGGCATTTTTTCTATAACTATTTTCTAAAAAGTTTTAGATAGGAAAAAATTGAAGAGAATTAGTCATAATATATAATTTATTCAAATTCACTTGATTCAACATAGAGTGCATGAATAATCATGAAATCAACTTTAAATGATTCATCTTGGAATTTTTATTATGACTCTTTTTAGAAGTTTCAAATAGTAAATTTTTGTCTCTGTATCACTGATATTATATATATTTATTCAACTATATTAAAAAGGGCAAAAAAATGAAATAATGGTTTCAACAAATTGTTGCCATTGATCTAAAAGAGTTCATATCACAGATATTATATATAATTATTCAATTATATTAAATATGAGCCAAAAAATGAAATAATGGTTTCAAGCCTATGCTTTAAGATGCCATTGGTATTTCACCATGGTATTGGAAAAGTGAAATAAAAGAGACAGAATTAAATTTTTAATTAATAAATTGACATAAATTTTTGAATTAACATATATTTTCATCAATGATAATGTATATAAAAAAAAACATTGGAAAAAAATATATAAACATAAATATAATTAAAAAAAAATAATGGAAAAAATGTTTGAACATAGATATAATTTTTAAGGGAACCAATTATCTTAACTTTTATTCTATTCTGTTTCAAACAATTAAATTAAGATCATACACGAAAGATGGAGAACATATGGTTAAAATTTTAGTTGTTACTTTGCTAAACTTTCTTATCTATATACAGGAAAGATGGAGAACATATGGTTAAATTTTTAGTTGTTACTTTGCTAAACTTTCTTATCGATATATTATAAATGTTAGGGTTTGGAGTTTAACCTCAAATCTGTTTCAAACGAGCCCTCTCCAGATTTTCTTTATAAATGTTAGGGTTTGATGTTTACCCTCAAATCTGTTTCAAACGAGCCCTCTCCAGATTTTCTTTATAGTTATTGTCCTTCCAAGCTTATTCATTGAATAGTTATTCAATTATTTTTTTTGAAATTCTATTATACGTGTCCACTCTAAAACAAGCTTTGGAGAACCAGCAAAATCTTACATAGCCACTCTACAACAGACTTTGAAGAAAGAGAAAAATCTTTACACATAAATGGCTGGTATGGCCATATTGAAGGTTAATGTATCCAACATCAAATGGGAGATACACACTCTTGAAGGCTCCTTCAACCTCAAACCTGCAGCTCTAAAATGCCTTCATAAACATGTTTTTGAGAAGATCCTCTAAATGACTGTGGGTGGGTATGCTCTTCTTAGTTCACTATGATCACTCCTTATATTTGTTTATGTACCTTCAATCAAAAATATTCTATCTATCGTATTTCCAAAATATTCTAAAATCTATAATAACCCCACATTACCATTTATTAATATTGTACATTATATAACAAGATCAACTGTTCGTTGCGGTAGTCCCTGCCCACGTGTAATTTCAGTTCAGTGGTCTGTGAAGCAATTTTGCAATATGAACCCATTTTCAATCTTAAAATAGCTTGTTATCAATTACATTTTTGACTGAGAATAGAATTCTAACAATTTTGTATGTTTTGCACGTAAGTGTCTTCACACCCCACTAGGGCCTCGAATAAACTGTTCACATAAAGTGTAATCAAACACACCACAATTATTTGATATCTGGTCAGATGCCAATAGCAGAAAACCCATAATACATCTAAGGTTTGGTGCAGAGGATTTGATCACAACATTTAAAATCTGTCAGAAATAGAGCATCCCATAGAGCATCCGATCAAGGACTTGGAAACAATAATTTCAAGCGACTTTTCTACACGGAACATAGTTGGGTTTTCTAAAATGATGGGAGAAAGGCTTTCTCACATTTAATTGAATCATGTTATCTCATTTACAGTTTTCCTTGACTATCACACCATTCCTCATGAAACAAGGAATGCACTTCTGAAACAAAACAAACTTAAAATCCATTACTGGTGATCTCCCAAAAAATAAAATACTGCGTAGTGTTGATTTGTATTGAAGCCTTTCTCCCGTTTGATTGAGCCGTGTTATCTCATTTGCAGTTTTCCTTGACTATCACACCATTCCTCGTGAAACAAGGAATGCACTTCTAAAACAAAACAAACTTAAAATCCATTACTGGTGCTCTCCCAAAAAGATAAAATACTGCGCAGTGTTGATTTGTATTGATTTAAGAACATTTTCGCCTTGTCATTGCATATAAAAATAAACAACTTTAAATGCCAACAAGAGACATTGGTTCATTGCATATAAAATTAAACAATCTTGAATGCCAACAAGAGACATTTGTTCATTGGTTTATTCATGTTGTGGCAACTTGCATTGCATTTGGCACTGACACTGACACTGTGTTAGAGTTATGTCAATTGCAGTTTTTTGGAATCTGATGGTGGGAGAGGTGATGGTGAGAGAAGTGAGGTGAGGAGAAATTAAATAATTAATTTTTTTAATTATTTGGAATTTCTCTAGTAACTAGCTATCAAATTTCAGAATATTATAGGATATTCCAAAAATCTACTAACCATTACACATACAATTCCCCATCTCTTACGATATGAATGAAGCGATTGGAACCCTTTGACAGTAAACATCTAAATAGTTCTCGACGCATCACTATTTCTGAATATAAGATAGATGTGCTTCATGGCAGAGCAAATGTTCTTGGCATAGGAACCATGATTGAAAAACGCACAGTTTTGTTGATGTACATATAAAAAACAAAAGAAGTGGCATGTTGTCATCCGGTGCGCAATGAAATCAAAGAATGAACAATGCAACGAGAATCAAATTACTACAATTGGTACTATTTCCACATAATATTTAAAAATCAAAAAATGAACGATGCAACGAGAATAAAATTACTACAATTGGTACTCTTTCCACATAATATTTAAATTTCAAAATATGTTACCGTCAACTGCAAAGATATTGCTGAATCTGAAGAAGAAAAACGTACAATATTAATGTGCACTAAAAAAAATTGATGTTACAACTGAACAACCATGAAGAAAAATCATCTTTTTCAATTTACTTGTAGTATAATATATTATATGTACATTCCAGATGAAATCAACGCCAATATTTCATTGCTATCATATACACAAGCAATTTATAACGCATAATTGGCATCTCAAGACTACTTCCAAAATGAAATAGTTGTATATTTATTTGGCAAATAACCTAAGTGTTGTCGAAATAACGTGGATTAAAGTAAATTCTAAATACCTATAAGTAACACCCGACCCAGTAGGATAAATGCGACAGACTATATGTTATAATAAAATTGGTTCATTTTCAATATCTCTAACTACGTATTTGACTAAATCAGCTATGTAAATAGCCATAGATAAATTAAGACTGGCCAAAACAAAGCTTAGTTATCAAATAGCTTAAACTTAAGCTCTACTGGTGAGAGGCACATGCATGTAATTTTAACCTTCTTTCAAAGCTGACTGACCATCATTCGAAGCCGGTTACTTGAATTTTGAGAAGAATGAAGTCGGTTACTATTAGTGCAAATTCTATGGCTAGGCTTCCAAGCAGAAGAAAGTGTCTTGCAAGGTCAAGAAATGCTTGATATACAGCTACGTGGAAATGGAAAACGAAACAACCACAAGAATCTTGGAGCATGATGGTGATAAAATTAGTCTATGTACCAATATTGAATAAGTAGATCAGGGAAGCTAAATTGACACGAGTGAGTGAGACGACTTCAAGAGGCTATTACAGGTTTTAGGTTTAAGAAATCTCAGAGGGGATAGCGCCAAACTTGACACTGTTATCTCCATTCACTGTAATGGCTGGTGAACAACCTTCGCTATTCTCATCAACAATTTCCTTGTGCGTCTTTGCACAGAGAGAAGCTACGTACTCTAAAGGCTTTGTTCGTTAACATATATCTAGCCTCCATTGTTTGCACCTGGAATATAAGAAGACCAAATATCAGTTGCATTCAATTTTGCAACCAAAGACTCAGAAAAAATAAATCAGCATCACGAGTATGGCAGCAGACAAACCTATGATTTCCTCTTGTTCCAGCCCTCTCCAATTCCAAGATGAAGTGAGTACCCCTGTCCTTGACTGCCAAATCGTTTTCACTGTTTCAATGCAATGATGAAATGAAGTTACACCTCTAAAGCTAGCAAACAATCCCATATTTTTCATCTTAGCCATTAGATAATATATGATGTTCTGTTTGTGTTTTATCATATACACAGACAATTTCTAGAAGCCCATACCAGCTACAACATTAAATATTATATAACATTGTGTGTATAGTAGCCGTCATGAAAGCAAGCTTTTTTCAGTTAAAACAGAAAATGTTTTTAGGTTATCACACTGCAATTCCATATCACACAAATATTAATATTATGGTATACATGGTGCAGGAAAGGTCCTTCAATGTGAAAATGAAATGTATGGAAACTGTATGGAAATTTACCAGAAAATGAAAATTGGAGCCATTCTCTTGAACACCAAACTTTCTATGTCAATTATGTTCTTAGACTAATAATTCGTTTTCCAAATCACCATTCTTTTGAACACCAAAGTTGCTCTTTCACTCTGTGTGCATAATTCAACCCAAGTACACTACACTGCTCTGTCACGTTTTGGACATAATTCAACCCAACTACACTATACTTATAATGCAATGCTTATTGAGGCGATTGAATCATCAAGGATTCTTTGGTCTTGCAAGGTTAAAACTTAAAAGCGCAATGCTTATTGAGGCGATTGAATCATCAAGGATTCTTTGGTCTTGCAAGGTTAAAACTTAAAAGCACATGGAGCTTCTTGCACACTTATCGCTTTTAGCATATATATATTCAATTATTTTATAGAGTGGATGGCCCTTAACACGTTGATTTAGTTCCCTATCCCGATGAGGATATAGTAGGAGATCTGGATTGATACTCAGAAGGAGCCAGAGCATCCAACTCTTATAAAGAAATCATTGATATATAGAACATAGCCTTCTAAATTAGTGGGAGGTTGCACTCATCAAGGTCAACAGTGTATACAACCAAAGCTAATCAATCGTTTATAGGGCGTTTTGGGTAGGGTGGTTTAGATCTCCATAATAGGTGGGTAAAAGCATGTTAATGTGTATTATTTTTTTCCTTTTTAGGGCAATGAAGTTTTATAAAAATAAATTGAGTTGGAATGTTTACTCTTAAATTTACAAAATCATCAAGAATTAGATGGTGGTAAAAGAAGACAAAACATGTCAATTTAAATTCAATTTCATGTCATATTTTTCCTAAAATTTAATATATATTTTTTATCTAATTTATTCATTTTCTTTAAAAGATATTCATTAATATTTTAGGTAGATTTTAAGTAGTGGCAAAACTGTGACCCCCCATTTCGATTTATGTTTTTTAATTCCAATTTCTTTAAGAGATGTGTTGTTAACATTCTAAAGATTTCTAAACAAATTTAAAAGTAAAAAATAAGCATATTTTTTAATTATTATTAAAATACTAGTAAAAATGATATTCTTTTTGTATATATAAAACCGTGACCCAAGAAACTATCCTTTCAAGTTTATAAAATCAAATTTTTTAAACAGAAATTTGAAAATAACATATAAAAAAATGTTAAAATTATTTTTTGAAATTTTTTAAAATATATTTGAAATTTTTTATAATAAATTTTTTAAATATAATTATAATAACATATTTTATATTATTCAAAATATAATATTTAAAATTATTTGTTTAGAAATTCTAATTCTATTTTTATATATTTTTAAAGAGTTTTAACATTTCATTTAACTTTACATATTTAAACCTGCACGTTTAAAAAAGTTATTTATATTTTGAGAGTGATTAACCATAGTTTTTACCAATATTTACTATCAGTTGGCTTATTTACAAATCTAGTATTTACTTTTTATAACATTATTTATATTTTCTGAACCCATTAAATAGATTCACTATAGCTTGTTAGTTATCTTTGTTACAAATTTAGCATTTATTTTTATAATTAACAAGTATGAAACTCAACTCATTCAATTGATATTTTTATATTCATTTTTTTTTTTTTTATCTTTTTTCATTCGAGTACTTTTTTGCTTTTGCCATATAATGAGACACATTAACATGCTTTTAGCCAGGTAAACATAGGTGCTAAAGAAGCACTTTTCTTTATTATATGGGGCTTCTTGCACACTCACTACTTTTAGCTTATATATCTTCAATCTTTTGTGTTGAAGGCTTAAAAGTAGATGTCGCTTTTAGAAAAATGGATGCATTCAACAGATATATCTTCATATCAGTTAAAATTGATTAGCTCTTCTTAGATTCAATGCAACAACTCTCCACAAGAAAAGTAGTCTCCTTATGGCAAGCATACTATTCATATTGTAAAATTTTTTTGAAATTATGGCAAGCATACTATTCATATTGTAAAATGCTTTTGAAATGATTTACAACAAGACTACCATTACTAAAAAAACTTTTATAGAAGGCATTCATTTGGAGCACATTCAAACATTTTTTTTATGTTTTGTAAATTATTCGATGATAAGTTACTTGAATCTCCTACATTAAACAGGCTTTTTTAAAACATTGCATGTATGCATTCCATGATATAAAACCACCATACACACATTAAAAGTTCCCGTTCATACAACCAAACATTACTTGAATCTCCTACGTCAAATAGGCTTTTTCAAAACATGGCATATATGCATTCCATGATCTAAAACCACCATATGTACATTAAAAGTTCCCTTTCATACCAGCAAACATGTTTCTTGCTACTGATGCCAACTATTAAGCACCGTACTGAAGCACATTTCATTCTTGATCAAATGCATTCAACCCCATCCTCGAAGAAGCATCTTCCACCTCAAAGTTTGAATTACAATGGTAGTGAGTTTGTAATGATGGGTCCCTAAAATACCCACAAAAATTACCAGGCATATAACTCCCTGTGAATTCTGCTAGCAAAATGGCATGCTCTAAGAGGGCTATTTCGAAACTTGAATCTCAAATACAAGAAAGGAAGTACGTTGAAGCAGAAAACACAAATTTGGAGATGACATCGAATCACTTAATGGTCATTCCAGACATTCTTTGCAAGCAAGAATTAATGGCAATACAATCCATATTGCCAAACGTTTCTTCAGAAGTCTATCCAAAAAATTTCAATGAAATTTTGAACCTAAATGTGAAAGTCACCCCATGATGACAGGTAAAATGGCAAAGGCATATTCAAAGACAATCTTTAGAAGCTTTCAAACATTTTTTTATGGGGGAATCAACAGCAATCTCGGTCACATTGCCAAAGATTTCCACTGTAGCCTCCGTAGAAATCTTTGAGTGGATATTTTGGAACCTTAGCTATAGTCCTTACCATATAATTGCATCCCTCATTTATGGTGTCATTCCCTGTGCTCATCTTATAATATACTTATACTTCAACTTTTCTTAATTTGTATTAATATTTAACAAAAATATAAACAAATGGTCATATTTAATGTTTATTTGACATTAACTTTCACAACATTAGAGCCAGACGTTTGAAGAAAAAGCATGCTACACAATTGCAAGAAGTATTAGCCATAAGTAAGGATGATTATTAAAGTATGTTATAAAGGCCGTCAATAATGTTAACTAGCTTACCAAGGCCTTCTTCAACGCTTTTTAAAAATTCTTGCTTACTCTTTTAGAAATCCCTATGGCAACCTATTATGTGACTCTGCATTTTAATGAACATAGAAAACATGACTTATTGAATAAAAAAATAGAATTTGAAAAATGTTTTTCATATTTCAACATGCCATTGAACTTTCTGTGAGACAGCTGGGATGCACCCAAAATAAAATTATTTCACCGTCAATCTCAATGGCACACCGTCCACAGCTCCGTCGAAAGCATACATCGGCAGTTTACCTCGCACCCTGCTCTGCCCTTCCCACCCAAGCTACCCGTTTGCATGACCTTCCAACCACAGTGACGCCCCAAGATCAACGTCTTCATTTTTTTTACCACCAGAGGGTTTTTCCCTTCATTTTCTTAAAAATGAGGCCTTTCACTAAATGCTTTTTCATCAGAGACAACCTTTTTCCTCTCTAGCAGCTCCTTCCTCCACAACAATCCATGGCCCCGATAGCTTGGGCGAGTTTCTTTGTAAAATATCCAACCTAGTGGCAAGAATTTCTCATCCCTTGTTGTTCTTTTTCCCTTTCTGAAATTTAACACTACTGTTTTTTCTGTCTTTTCAGAGGGCTTTGCTAGCTGGTGGTTTCCTTGGAGATGTATATTAGGCCATTCTTCTCATCACTGCAGCCAAACTCTCGCCTCATCAACGTTGTGCCCAGGTCCATTCAGGTCACCCCAAATTTTCCAACTGTCGAGCCTCCATTCATGGGCTCTGCTAGCCACAACAAGATAATCAAGGTTTCACACTGCCTGCTAGGGTTTCCTTCGGAAGCACAAATACAAGCTTTGAACAACACCTCTATCAAGCAACATTGACACTTAGAACTGGTTTCTTTTACTCTTTTTCACTCTTTTTCATAGAGAGACACACTGCAGTCATGAAATCATGAATCAACCCAATGTCATTAGTAGGGGCTCACCGAACCAGAAAGATCGTTCAGTAAAGTCTAGATATAGCAAGTTTATACTAAAATAATTTCCCCATCCCAAGAGTGTGAGCTGTCAAGGAGCTTTGTTGAGCTGCCTCTGCTCCCCTAAGGTTTTAATACGAAGTCTTATCTTATTAGATTAGGCTTTAATTTGTGGTTATTTTTAGTTATAGAAACAATGGTGGTTAGCATCATACACCCGAATTTATTTTTTTCAGCAAGTATTCTGTCGTTTTTTACTCCATGACTTGTTTTAGAAGATTTTAGAAAAAAAAATACTTTAAATTTTCTTGAATCCACATAAATTACCGATAAAAAAATGTCATATAATTCTTTTTTAAAGCTTTATATACCACGACACCATGCAAAATCTTTTATTTTTTGCATTTTCAGATTACGGTTAAATTCGCTAAGTTATTGTGAAGCTCTTCAGAGTTGAAGGTTGTCCTCGGCAAGGTAATGGAATTGAAAATTGTAGATAATTTCAATTAAGAACTGGAAGATTGTTCCTTGGAAGGTATATTTTCTCATAAATTGTTTTAAATCTTCTTGAATCCCATAAAAACGTTGTTTAACTTTTTTAAGGCTTTATAGATAGTAGGCCATGTAGAATTTTATAATCTTTGTCCTTTCAAGGAATGATTAAATCAACTAAGTTGTTGAGAAGCTCTTCAAACTTGAAACCTGAGCTTGAAATACCTCTGATCCTAGGCAAAGTAATGGAATTTAACATTGTAGACAATTTCCATAAAGATCTTAAAGATTAATTCTTCAGATGGATATATGATTAGAATTTTTTTTAATAATTATGCACTACAGATTTTAAATTTTTGTGTAGGCATGAGATGGCCTTTTTGGAATAGTTCCTTAGTGATTCAACCGGTAGTATCTTGACAAGATTGTTTAAATCAAGGGCGAGTGATAAAAAGAAGTCGATGACTACTAATCTACAGACACCGGATGAAAAAAAAGGAATCTGCGTCCATTTGTTTTCTCTGCGATAGGGTTAATTATCTTTGTAAGGTTTCTAAACCTAAATGAAACTGGAAAAATCTTAGACATTTCTCAAAAAATGGTTGGATATTTCGAAGTTCAACATTTCTGTCTCCATTTTTTTGTTTGTTTAGTTTAGATTTTGCACTATGTATAGTCTTACTACTTTCACATCATGTCTATCGAATATTATGATGTCCATTGAATATGATACATAATAATATTTGCATATGAACTTTTTCCCTATTAATTTAGAGTCCCTAGCTAAGACACAATTTCTTTCTAGCATTAGCAAGCCATACCAAACACATCGCTCTGCACAATGTTTTCACAATATATTCATCTACGCAGCAAACTGGGTGTGGGATAATGGATAAGGGTCACCTCGCTACTACAATTTCAATTTATTGATGTAGATTAAAAAGAAGAATAGTCAAGCATATGCAAGTTGCTAGTAGAAGACAACTACTGAAAGTTGCTAGGTGAAAGAACTCTATTGCACTAGATCGTTAGTATCCATTAGCAGTGAGATTGCATGAGGTACATAGTTTAAGACGAATGAGTCCTACTGAATTTTAATATGATTTTAACATGAAATCTCAACCGATAGCAGATACTGTAGTAATGCATAACTCTGAATGTTTTCATCCTCTAAACAAAGCAATTGGGAATTTGTAACTATTTTCACAATGTGAAGGCATCGTTTAAAGATGGGAGGATAATTATTTATTTGTTGTCACACAAGCAAGTCTTAAACCAGGGTAGCTCCAATAAAACTAGCAATGTGCTCCAAAAATTTTCACAATGTTTCGTATTTCTAAAAATGCAGATTTACATAGAGGTGGTAATTGCAAATGTGAAAAAATTAAATATTTAACAATTATGCAGGGTGTCTCTACATCTATTACTATTGAACATAAACAAATTCTGGATAGGATACTTAACAAGTGTGCAGGTTCTCTGCAGCTGGTATTGTTGAACATTAACAATCGTGCAGGTTCTCTTTGCAGTTGTTATTGTTGAACACTAACAATTAACAATTGAGCAGGTTCTCTAAAAATTGAGCAGGTTCTCTCCGCAGCTGTTATTGTTGAACAATAACAATTTCTGCAAATTGTCTCTCTCTGGTTTACCAGTAGGTCTCGGCATTATTTACCAGTAGCTCTCCTAGTATGGGCATCTCAACCCTATCTTAGTATGGGCATGTCAACTGTAGCATAAAGCTACCACACAAGGTGAAGACATGTGAAGTATGTAGGTGTTGAGGCTGCAGACGACTGCCAAGTGTTGAGGTGGAAGGGGACCGCAGGTGTTGAGGCCACGTGACATAGAGGTGGAAGGGGACTCGGCAACTGTTGAGGCTAGGCTGCATAGGTGCATGCCAGAAAATTAACTTTGATAATTTTATATATAAAAGAAATGACACATTAAATGTTTTAGATTAATGTTATGTTGAAAGTAGCATTAGTTCAAATATATAAGTGTTTTAAACTCAATTCCCCACTGATTATCCTAAGTTTTAATAAATACAGTAAAAATTATGTTTCACTTATGCATTCTTGCCGGTAATAAGAGGTCCAAACAGAAATTTTGGATAAAATTTTGTTTCATAAAATATTTTTATTAAAACATTGGTTAAAACATGGAATACATGGGTGGTTCAACCTAAATTAATGTGGGGCAATGTCGAATCAATCACTATAGTCCCTGCTATAGCCGAAGGCATGGACTAATAATAACCCCACATAACCATTTATTAATATTTTACATTATATAATACTTTATTGATATTTTAAGCTGACGCAAAGAGATATTTGAATTTTGGGGTTGACACAGAACGAGAGAATCTTTCGAAATTATGGTGTGTATTGTGGCAGGAGCAACCCTGGGCAAAGAATTAAATAGAATATTTGCATCGTTGGTGGGAGGAGCATTGTGTGTAGTGGTAAAACTCATTGCACGTGATGGAGGAAAGAGAGGCCACCCAATCATACTTGCTGCTGGAGTGTTTTTTTTTTACTACATTGAAAATATTTTATGTATACAAATGTAAGACGGAAGAGCTCAATTTGATATCAAGATAATTGTAATTTCAAATTATTTTTGTGTTTTTAGGAGTATTTTATAAATTAATATGAAGAAGATTTGTGATTTTGTAGTTATTGGATGCGGAGTTGATATGTTTTTTTTTTAAATAGAAATAAAATATTTTTTAAATAGAAAAGTAATGTAAGATAATAAGAGACAAAAATGAATATTTGTATGTTAAATTAGTTTTAATTATAAATATTATAAAGGATCAATAATCTTAATTTCATTATGGTTACTCGATTTATTGTTGATATTATAATTTATGTTAGGTTTTCCATTACACTAAAACATTTATGTTAGGTTTTCTAGTACACCAAAACTCTTTCAACAAGAAGAAATGATAGATGGGGTTCACAAAGTGTTTCAAAAAGACTCGACCATTTCATGGTGAAGAAAGGTCTAGCTAATCATCTCATTCTACTGAGATCATGGAGTCTTCCCTCACAAGTTTCAGACCATTTTCCAATCTTCCTGGTTTGGTCAGATCTATCAAAAGAGTAGTCCGCTCCCTTCAAGTTTAATCACTTTTGGCTGAAAGAAATGGAATTTACTACTTTGGTGAGGGATTTCTAGACTAAAATACAATCAGAGTGCAGGAAACTCGATCATGGACAACCTTTGCCTCAAGCTCAAAAATCTTAAACAGGTGGTTCGATGTTGGGCCCAACAATAAAAATTCGCGAGGATTAGGAAAATTATTCTAATAGATGCTCAAATCAAACATATGGAAGATCCACAATCCTCTGACTACTTCTCGTAGACTTCCAAATTGAATTTAGCATATTTGGATAGAGAAAAAAGACAAATCCTCTTGTGCCAAGAAAAGGAATGGCAACAAAAGAGTCGCCAAATGTGGGTCGATGAAGGGGATAAAAATCCCATTCTTTTTCACAAGAAAACTTCCAAGAATTGAAAGAAAAACTCAATTTGGCTAATAAAAAATGGCACAGGTGAAACACTACATAGCAAATATGAGATTCAAAGAGAAGCATTGAGATACTTCTAATCCTCCTTGCAAGCCAGAGACCTACTTTCTTTTGGAATGCCCTGTTGACAAAGATAATATCCTCTGGACTCTTAAAGGGATAGTTTGTTGACAAAGACAATATCCTTTAGACTCTTAAAGAGATAGTCAGGAGAAAGAGCCTTGGACGAGACGGATGGACCATAAAACTATTGATACATTTTCAAGAGATAATGATTGACGAAATCACTTACTTAGTGGAGGAGTTTATAAGTCTTCGTAGGGTCTCTAGGGTGGTGAATGCAACCTTTATTTCCCTAATTCCAAAATCCGGAGAGCTGGAATCCTTCTCAGATTTTTGATCAATTTCTTTATGCAACACGATATATAAACTCATTTCCAAAGAAATATCCATCCATATTAAACCTCTTCTTTCCAGATTCATTTCTCTGAAATAGTTTGGCATCCTTGAGAAGCTCTAGATCCATGATGCAGTGGGAATTGCTGAAGAGTGCATACATTCCATCAAAACACGAGACATTGAGGCTTGCCTAATGAAGATTGGCATCTCCAAATATTTTAACTGCGTTGATTGGGAATTTTTATGGATGATTCTAGCAAAAATTGGATTTGGACCAATCATGTTAGATTGGATTAAGGCCTCTATCACTTCAACCATTTTTTCCATTATGATAAATTGTAGTCCCACAAATTTATTTTCTTCATTGAGAGGACTATGCCAAGGTTGTTCCCTATCCCTTCTACTCTTCCTTTTGGTTTTTGATGGGCTGAGAAGAAGAATGCTTGTATCTAGGACAAAAGGTAGATTCTCTGGATGTTGCATCACCACAAACATTACAATTTCTCATTTAATATTTGCAAACAACTTCTTGGCCATCAGAAAATAAAACATCAATGAATAGATGTTGTTGCATGAAATCCTCCATAAATTTGGCCAGATATCGGGATTGATCGTGGACAAGGATAAGTATTCCCTTCTATTGCTAGACCACGACGGGGAAAGATTGCAGGATATAGCAGTGAAATTTGTAATCCATTCCATCGCCTTGGAAGGGGGATTCACATACCTGGGCTTTGCCCTGAAACCACTAGGATATGGGAAAAATGGTTGGTCTTGGCTGATTGACAAGCTCGAAAGGTGTCTCTTCTATTGGTCTCACAAATGACTCTCATTGGGTGGGAGACTCATCCTCATACAATTTGTATTGCAGAGCACATCATTCTATTTGATGCACATATATAAAATACCAAAGGGAGTCATACACAAGATCAATAACATTTTTTCTCATTTTCTTAGGGCTGGATATCGTGGACTTTGAAATAAATTTCATCTTTCCAAGATAGATTTGTTGTCTAGACTAGTTGAGCATGGTGGTTGGGGCATTAAAAACATGGAATTTTTCAATTTGTGTCTTCTTCTTAAGAATCTTGGTAGGGTTGTAAATGGTGAAGGTCTCTGGGGAAGGATTATTAAATCAAAGGACCTCCATAATAAGGACCTAGCAGGATGGATACAAGATGGTGCTCTAGTTCTAATGAAGATTTCACAGACTTGGAGAAGTTTGATCCTTGTAAAACACTGGTTCCTGGCTATTTTATCTTGGAACATTGGCAACAGAGCTACTGCAAAAATCGGCCTTGATATCTTATCTTATATGGAAGGTCCCCACTCTCTTTCTTTTCCTCTAATTACTTTTCTTCATGGTGTGAATATTCAGGTCCTCAAAGACATTGTAGAATTCTGAAACATGTTCCTTCACACATATTTAGTTAGAGTCACAATCATTGAACATCCTGACTCATCTATCTCCAGAATGGTCAACATATATTTATAATCTCCAACTTTCAGGGATTTCACTTTATCAAGTGGAGGAAAATATTTCTTGGAAGAAAGACTTCCACAATGTGGAAATAAATGTTAAACAATCATATCAAATCATCTCCCCACAACTAGAGTCAGCACTGACCTTTCCATGGCTCCCTAGATCTTGGCATTGGCAAGTGCCTCTAAAGCTCAAATGTTTCTTATGGTTGGTGGCCCACAATCAAATATTGACTTGGGAAAACCTTTCCAAAAGGGGCTTCCATGGACTAGGATGTTGTTGTCTTTGTAGAGAATATGGTGAGGAGGCCTCACACCTTTTCCTCTTTTTTCCTTTCTCTAGAGCAGTGTAGCTTGAAGTGCTCTACCTCCTAGATTCCCCTACTATCCCTATCTAGGATCACATCACAGGCTATCTCCAACACTGGTTTTCCTTGCACTCATCCCTCAGGACCCTTCCCTTTTCCCTCCTGTGGGGTATCTGGAGATCTCGTAATGATCTTATATTTGACTCCTCAGAGCCTTTTATTTTATGAACCAACTCTTTAATCATGGCCTATTTCAAATAATTTTTACCTGTGCCCCCCCGCCATCCTCGCCCCTGGTGCTCTTCATTTGACCTTTGGTCTTCCTTTCCCATTGGCTTACTTGATGGAGCATGTTCCTTTGGTTCTTGTGATTGTAGAATGATCATTTTTCTGGACCCTAATCACCACTTCATATTCTCTTGGTTAGGAGGAATGGGCTCAAAAACTAGGGCAAGCTACTTGCCTTATGGGGCTCCCTCTACTGTGCTTCCTGGATTGGTTTAACTAACAATTCCATCCTTGGGGACTCTAAAGTCATAATCGACTTGGCCAACAACCGTTGGAATCTCCAGGAGCTGAATCTTATCTCTTAGCAGCAGCGAGTCCAGAATGTATCTATATCTTTCCTTCATATCTCCTTCTCTCACATTTATCATGAACACAATAATGAGGCTGATATTTTTTCAAAAAAAAATGTTTCTACCTCTCCTGGGTTGATCCACTTTCAGGAACTCTCCTGAGGCACTCTTATTCAATCGGGCTAGATCCTTTTCTAGATGGGTCCCCTGTTATTTGGGTTTTTTGTATGTCGGGGCTCTCTCAATCAATGGTTTCTGTTTTCAGATCTTGACAGTCTCTTTCCTTTTGCGTTTGGCCTCTAGAATTGGTGTTGATTTTTCGCTATTTTCTTGCTTTGGATAATCCTCCTGCCGCTGTGGACACTTTCTGATAATGTTTGATGTTTCTTGATGTATATTAAGCATTTTTTTTCTCTGGATCCATCATCCTACTGTATCTGCATCGAGGTTTATAAAACCATGCTCTGTAACCATCCTCTATATTCATTATTATACGGTACTGTGTTTTTTCTTCTTGGAAAAAAATTGCTATACTGACAAGTTTATTGATCTACCCAATTTGGGTGGGAGACAATCTTCACAAACTGATTATATGAAACCTCGAAGGGCTAGCAGGATCTCTGGAAGATAAAGCAAATTTCAGGTATTGTTCAGTTTTTCTTCTATCATTACAAGAATCTACAATTGAAACAAAGATACTCGAGAACCATCCGATTTGTTAATGTCATCCTTTACTATTTTTCTCATAGTGTTTTTTATGCTAATATTTTGTTTTACTTATGTTGTAGGTTGTGTCACAACATATTTCAACAAATATTTAGATAAGGATGTGGACAAAAATAAGGTCTCTAGAGGTTACATGCGAGTGTTAAATTGAAAAGCTAGAGAAGAAGCTTCGGTGGGCATTATTTCAGAGAAAATTAATCTTACTAATTTTTATATGTGTGTGGGGGGATCTAGTGATTAATATAATTTCTTTTAGCATTATATATATATATATATATATATATATATATATGCAACCATTGTTATATTATAATTGAAATTTAATACGTTAAAAATAAATAAATTGAAAATTGTTTTATCAAATTATGTTTTTCTTGAATTTAACATAAAATGAATTCTTGTCATAATTCATCACTCAGTGATATATTATTGGGTAATTATATTTCCTATTGTAAGAATATTTTGAATTCTTATAAACAAGACTGAGGTAGTAAAAAAAAATTGACTCTAATAACTTCCAATTTCAAAATATTTCAAAAATTGTGTAGTTTGCTTTATTGGTTTCATATTGTTCTAATATATCTTTGGTAGGTGAAATTTGCTAAATGATACTTAGCACCACACGGGTGATTTGGATTCATATATCCCTCAAATCAATATGTAAAAATTGAAGCAACAATTCGTTATTTCTCGTATTACGTGGATTCTCTGAACTCTGAGATTCAGGTATGCTTAATAGAAATTTTGGTTAAGAACTTGAAATTTAGATTTAGGTTATATTTTTGAAACATAGCTCATCTAGTGCTGATAAATCACTTGAATCGAGGAATCATATTTCATTCAAAATCACCTAAAAGAGACATCCATGAACATTGTAGCCCAAGCCTCCAAGATTACACTAGAACTAGCGGACAACATCAAAACGATGACGCAAAGCATTAAAATTAATTTCATGAACCAATACTTTAATAGAGAAGTGGCGGAACATAATTATTTGAAGTCCCAACCATGGCTATTTATACACAGTAAAAGGTCACAGATTATGGAAGAATACCTAAAAACCAAATTTTATTAACGTCAAAATTACGTCACCTTCTAAATATGAAAACCACGAGTATTGAGGACCAAGAAGGCTGATGGTGAAGAAAAAATAACATGTTATATCGGTAAAAACAAGATATTTCACCTTCTAAATTTGAAAACCCACGAGTCTTGAGGATCAAGAAGGTTGATAATGAAGCAAACAATTAACCTGTTATATCGAGAAAGAACAAGGTTTGGACTCTAGCTGCAATCCTAAATACCTAAACAATCCACCACATTAGACAATAATATATTTGGTCAAGTAAAGTCATATAGTCCACTTAGCTATTATTTTGAGTTATTTTTATAAAGTTAAATTTAGGAATTGTTTGTCATGTATGTGTGAGCTAAGATTAGCATGTCTATCCTTAGTGGTTTTGATTTTTTATAATCCTGTAAGCTTTAATCAATTGAATCAAACAATTTACTAAACAACAACTCATATTTGAGTGTGTTATTGTGTAGTTTCCTCTTATCTCCATGTAACACTAAATTTGGCCTTTATGGAAACCATTCCCTTGAAACAGTTGCATTTCTTCTCAGAAAAATTACAGTGAGTCTTAACATTGTCTTTATTATGGTAGACACGTTGGGAGAGCTTGCAAATTTCCATATCTTATAGGACTTGGGAAAATGTACATATTTCATAATTGTGATAGACGATACACCAATCCTCCGTAGCTATAATTCTCCAAGAAAAATTTTACCCTCTACCAGTCACCATTTGGGCCACCACCCATACAGAATCTGATGCAGGAGCATTCAACCCAAGGAAAATCATTGTATTTTAGTAGACATGGGGGGGTCATGTGTTTTAAGGAAGTTGGTTTCCTAAGTCTCAAATTAATATAATATTTAGGCTTTTAAGTGATTAGAATAGGAATTAATTAGATGTGTGAGGATGTTTGTAAATGCTCTCGAATAAAGGAGAACATGAGTGGTTAATAATGACAAGAGAGTTAGAAGTCAATTATAACTCTAAAGGTAGTTTCATGATTCGAGGAACTAGAGAGAGTTCTTAGGAATTAATTGAAGTTTGAAGTGGACATAGAGGACATTTAGGAGCCAGTTTAGTAGATCTAGGATTTGAATCATAATTAGTTCAATAGAACCTTTCTGGTATAAATGTGAGCCTACGGGTAGAGTAAAGGGGGAGGCCACTAATATTGAAGATCAGGCCTATGAGAGACAGAAAGTCTCGATATGTAATCATTAGTTTATACTTATATATACAGAGGTCTATTTCCTAACTGTGTAAGTTGTGAAATGATTATTTAATGGATGAATCACATGTAAGTTATGAATTCGTAGGTTCTATAACAGAAGGTTGTAGGCAGAGTTCTGTAGATACGCAGAGGAGAGAATGATTAAGAGGAATCATAAGGGATCTTTGAATCCAAATGAAGGATCAAAGTAAGCTCTGTTGAGGTGGCGAAGGGATAATTTGTGGAGTTAAGTCTAGAGGAAGCGGAAGAGCGAAAAATCGAAACCCCGAAGAAAAACCCAAAACCACAAGGAAAAACACTAAAGGATGAAGTAAAGTCAAAGGAAACGAACGAGCAGAGAAATGAAGAGGTGATTCATAAGAACCATTAGATCTCATAGATTCAATGGTCGTCGCATGAGAGAAGAGCACGGGAGATAACTAATGAAAAGGCACTTTTATAAGCGGAAGCGGTATTTCGGGCAAGGTTTAAATGGTAAGTGGTATGGAAGGATGAGCACCCGATTCCACTCACCATTCGACACATAGCACAAAGGTGGTGAGGGGAAGCCACTTTATCAGGCAGTTAACACCCGTGCTCATTGTCTATCCGAAACCAACATCAACCGTCAAATATGAAGAAGGAAGATCAACAACAGAGGGTCATTGTTCTGTTCTGTTGATCGGGTGAAAGTCCCACCGTCAGATTGAGTCTAGATCAATGGTCATAATTTGATTGTTGATCGGGTTTGAATGGAGAGCACAATGGAAAGGAGATGGATGAGTGTGGACCCGACGATAATTATGAATGTGGGTTTATAATGTTTGAAGTTTGGCCTATGTGTTTCGGTATATAATTGAAGTTTCACGTTTAAAGGTAAGTTTATGCGATAAATGCTATGTAAACAATGTTTAAAGAGGGAAGGTTATATATATGTGGTTAAAAGGTTAGAGAAAGCTTAAAATAAGGTTTATGGGAGTGAATGAGTTCCGATAGAAGGGTTTAATGAAAGGCTTTAATAAAGTCATAAATGAAGGCTTGAGGGTTGATTAAAACCCTGATAAGTTGATATTGTCTAAGGGTTAGGCTATGTTGGGTTTTAAAAAATTATTCCGTAGACATTAAGAAAGGGATCCTTAACCATTGATGGTTGAGATTTTGACTCGTTGGAGAGTTAAAATTCTTGGGACAAATGTACTTATGAATTTTAGATGCATACTATGGGTGTAAGCGAGGGTAACCCTGCATCATTTGGTATCAGAGCATAATTGTAATCAAAGCGGGGAAAGATTTCCTATGGAAAGGAGTTTGCACACAGAAGAAGGTAATGTGCATAAGTTAAGTGAATGAATGGTAGATACTATAGCAGAAGATTGTAAGGGACAATTTTGAAGTTCCTGGGAGATTTTAGTAGTACCAATAGAGGCTTGGAGTAGACAGGAATAGAGGATTCCTTGAAGAAAAGTGAGAGCAAGATTGCTTAGTACAAGTTTTGAAGGAAAGAGGGCCTGGAGACCGAACAGGGAACAATCCATTCAAATTGTAAAAGAATGGGAGAACAAGATCATACATAGATATTGGAGGTAAGATAGTGTGTTTTGTTTCAAATTAAAATTGAAGATTGTGGTTATAGATGAAACATCTCAGCAAAGGATAGTAAGAGAAGCTGTGAGAGGATAACCATATGTGGTCTTGAAGGAAGAGTAAAGAAAACACTCTGAAGGAGAAGTGGCAGTGAACCTAAAGAATCCAACAAGAGGTTGGATAGAGAGGACAATTGAAGTGTTCTTAAGAGAGAGTAAGAGATTGCAGAAGCCTACAAGTAGCAAAGGTGTTGCTCAAGAGGAGGTTCCAAATAGAGGACCCGTGCTTACCAAAAGACTGAGTGAGGAGAGATTAGTGAGGTAAGATTGTAGCGAGGAGGTCTAACTGTTGCAGAGGCTTGTTATAGATGATTGAGGAGCTCATGAAGGAAGAGGAGAAGAAGATGAATACTAATAGTCATAGCAGAGGTTCATAGAGAAGCCACAACAGAAGAAACATGAAGAAAGAGGATGCCAAGGCAAATGGAAAGAGGATGAGTCAAGAGGAAATTGACAAAGAGAAATTGCAGAGTTAAAAGAACAACTCGATGCATTAAGGAGAATACCTGAGGAAAGCCAGAGACTAGATTGGGTCTTTAAGAAGAAGCCAGTGCAGTGGCATAAGTTGCAGAGAAGGCTACAATAGAGGCAAGTAAGCTAGCTGATGGAAGAACTCAAAGAAGCTGAGTTGGAAATGAAAATGGAAGTGTCCATTTGTTAAGGAGAACAGGGTGAAGTTCTGAGAGAATATGAATACTTGAAGACTAAAACTTCAAGTGAGGCCAAAGGGTCACATGTTTTTAAATATGACAATTTGTGTATATTTGCAAGTGAAACATGTAAAGAAGTACAATTTGTTGATATGATCATAAAGGAGGAAGAAGACAAGGAGAATCTAAATTCAGTTCTTGAAGAAGATGAGATAGATAGGTCTCATATACAGTTGGGGAAAGATATCAAGAAACCAAGTGAAGGGATTGAGGAGATTGAAAAGAAGACCATCGAAGAATTTCTTAATCATATGAAGAATTTAGAACAACAAGGAGATATGATGGCTGAAACATCAAGTGGGACCACAGGGTCTTATGTTTTTAAGACTGATAGTTTGTCTACGGATGCAAAGCAAATGAAGGAGAATATTAATGTAGATGGTGAGACAATGATATATCTTGGAGAAGGTAAACAGCAAGAGATTTAAGGCAAACTTGGAGAAGAGACTATGTTTGCTGAAAACATAGTAAAGGATCATCAGTTCATCATGATGATAAGCACAGTGGAAATAACCATGGAAGCTGTTGAGACAGACAGTAAAAAAGAAGGAAATCTACTGAAAGATGTTAAGAAGGAATAAACCTATGCAAAGGATTTAACCTTCATAGAAAGGACATCTGGTGATTGGTCACTAACAAAGGAGGGCTTTGCAAAGGATGAGCAATATTTTGAAGCTGTCAAAAGTATGGAAAAGTATCTTTCAGAAGATGAATACTCTGGAGTAAAGGATAAGGGAGAATATCTCTGAATGAGGAAGGTAGTGACTTATTGCAGCAGAAAGAACTTAGTAATGAAACTGTTACCACACAGGTACAATTTCTTGTGGGAAAAAGAGATGAATTTCAGTTTCAAGAACTGATATGTGAAACAACCGTTGAAACTATTGAGCCTTGTAATTTTCAAACTGACAATTCATTTATAAATGCAGGGATTGTAAGTGATGATGAAGTACTTGCGAAATTTCATAGAGAAATTCCATTTCTACAGTATTTGCTGGGAAATTCATAGTATGACAGTGTGATTGCAGAGGAAGAAGTTCACTATAGTGGACAAGGACAGAAAGACATCATTAGAGAAGATGATGTAAGGGGGATACTAGTTGATAGTCTCATGAATTCTTTTGAGATTTCAGAACAACATACTGATGTGCTGACAGAGGAGAAAGAAGCAGAGCAATAAACTAAATTGTTGCCAAAAGGAAGATAAGGCACAAAAGCCTTATGTTTTTATTTTAACAAGTGTTTTGTGAGTGCAGGTTTTGTTGCAGATGCTAAAGGAAATTTGGCATAGATGATCAACCAAATAAAGATGAAAGAAGAAGATTTTGTCGGAAGAATTCAATCCATGGAACAGAGATGCTCAATTGCTGGAGAGAATGATGGAAAGTCATGATTCAGTGCAAACATAGATAATCATGAAAGAGGGTAAGTATGAAAGGGAGGTAGCAAGAATAACAGAACAAGTAAGAATGAGATGAAGAGTAAGAGTAAGTGTTAGCATTCGAAAACTCAAAGAAGAACAACAACAAATTGAAGACTTGGTGGACAGCAGCAACAACCTGATACAAAGAGAAAGAGGCAAAAGTAAGTGGCAAATTATAGACCAACCCAAGGATGTACTGGAGATGGAGATTGAAGAATTATGGTAGCTAATGATGAAACAGGCCATAGGGAGGAAAAGGATAGCAACAAGAAACATGATCAATCAGAATTTGAACCTGATTGACAAGGAGAGGAAGATGAAACAGAAAATAGCAGACATACAAAAACAACAAAGGTGCAGAGCTTTCAGATAGTTACAAACTAAAGTTTGGGACCCTGGAGGTTTTCTATCAACACATGAAGACACATGATCAGGAGATCCTGAATATTTTCTACTTTGGGAGTCTGATGCAGGAGCATCCAACCCAAGGAAAACAATAAAATTTTAGTAGACATAGGGGGTTCATGTGTTTTAAGGAATTTGGTTTCCTAAGTCTCAAATTAATATAATATTTAGACTTCTAAGTGATTAGAATAGGAATTAATTAGATGTGTGAGGATGTTTCTAAATTCTCTCGAATAAAGGATAACATGAGTGGTTAATAATGACAAGATAGTTAGAAGTCAATTATAACTCTAAAGGTAGTTTCATGATTCGAGGAACTAGAGAGAGTTCTTAGGAATTAATTGAAGTTAGAAGTGTACATAGAGGACATTTAGGAGCTAGTTCAGTAGATCTAGGATTTGAACTAGAATTATTTCAACAAAACCTTTCTGGTAAAAATGTAAGCCTACAGGTAGAGTAAAGGGGGAGGCCACTGATATTGAAGATCAGGCCTGTGAGAGATAGGAAGTCTCGATATGTAATCATTTGATTATACTTATATATACAGAGGTTTATTTCCTAACTATGTAAGTTTTGAAACAAGTATTTAATGGATGAATCACATGTAAGTTATGAATTCGTAGGTTTTGTAACAAAAGGAGAGAATGATTCAGAGGAATCATAAGGGATATTTGAATCCAGTTGAAGGATTAGAGTAAGCTATGGAGAGGTAGTGAAGGGAGAATTTGCAGAGTTAAGTTTAGAGCAAGCGGAAGAGCAGAAAACAGAAACCCTAAAGAAAAACCCAAAACCACAAGGAAAAACACTGAAGGACGAAGTAAAGTCAAAGGAAAGGAACGAGAGGAGAAGTGAAGAGGTGATAAATATGAAAAATTAGATCTCATAGATCAACAGTCATCACATGAGAGAAGAGTGCAGGAGATAACTGACGAAAAGGTGGGTTTATAAGCAGAAGTGGTATGGAAGGGTGAGCACCCGATTTGAATCACCATTCGACACGTAGCACAAAAGTGGTGAGGGGAATGGCTTTATCGGGCAGTTAATCTCAGTGCTCTTTGTCTATCTAAAACCAACATCAACTGTCAGATATGAAGAAGGAAGATTGACGGCGGATGGTCGGCGTTCTGTTCTGTTGATCGGGTGAAAGTCCTACCATCGGATCGAGTCTAGATCGATGGTCATAATTTTATCGTTGATTGGAGTTTGAATGGAGAGCACAATGGAAAGGTGGTGGATGTGTGCAGACCCGATGACAATTAAGAACGTGGGTTTATAATGTTTGAAGTTTGACCTATGTGTTTTGGTTGAATTATTCCTTTGTATTCTGATATAATTGAAGTTCCGTGTTTAAAGGTAATTTTATGCGATAAATGCTATGTAAACAATGTTTAAAGAGGGAAGGTTATATATATGTGGTTAAAAGGTTAGCGAAAGCTTAAACTAAGGTTTATGGAGTGAATGAGTTCCAATAGAACGGTTTAATGAAAGGCTTTAATAAAGTCATAAATGAAGGCTTGAGGGTTGATTAAAATCCTAATATGTGGATATTGTCTAAGGGTTAGGCTATGTTGGGTTTTAACAAATTATTTCGTAGAGATTAAGAAAGGTGTCCTTAACCATTGATGGTTGATATTTTGACTCATTAGAGAGTTAAAATTCTTGGGACAAATGTACTTATGCATTTTAGATGCATATTGTGGGTGTAAGTGGGGGTAGCCATGCATCAGAATCTAGCAACAAAAATCCCACACCTAAACATGTCACCATCTCCACCAAAGCCCATACAACCATAGAAAATTTACTAGCGGTGATATCAGTTGTTTAGTGTCCCCAACTCTTAGCCGGGAAACACCACACAATCAATACTTCTTACACATAAATAAAATTACCCTCAGAAGCATATATTTACTCAATCAGCCATAATATTCATTTTGTGTCTAGAATTTATAATTATTATGTATGAAACACACACACACACACACATAATTGTAATTGATTATCCACAACGGAAATAATAAAACATACATAGTGCATATATAAACATCCATGAAAAGGAACAATATACCACGCAATAATTAATTGTCTATCCACTAGATTTTATAGCCCAAGGGCTTGTAAATAAACACATTACTCAAAAATTCAACAACCACCCATTTTAGGTTTTACTATAATATACACACATGAAAATACCATTAAACATAACATGGCACGTGAAATATTTTCTAAATATAATGTTGCTTGGTTATGCACTCTCTAGATTCCTTCGAGTCATAATCTTAGCCATTGGTCACCCCCAAGTAGGGGAATAAACTCCATAGGCAATAGTTGGCCAATAAAAACAAAAAAATGGCCTTGACAGCGACCCTAACAAGCTCATGTTCCCTTAACCAACACCCAAGTGGTGCATCTCAAATCACTTAGTGGTGCCCATCTTCTAGGGTGAATTATAGTTGGTCAGGACAGTCTCTTCTTGTAACTCTAAGATCCCTATTATTTCCCAGTTTCCAAGTGCCAAATATCTAAACAGAATAAACCCCTAAGTGAGTACCAGAGCCTAAACAAGGACTCTCTAAATATCTCCAGTCGAGTTCCCCACCAGAACTCCATGTCACCAAGCCATAAATAGGGCCATCAAGCCCTTGGATACAACCAACTCCCAGAACCACCAGGGTTCACAAAAAATAGAGTACCAAGCTCTAAACCCACAACAACGAATTCCAAAGTCCAAGAGTCACTAACATTCAGTTACCAAACTCAGTTGTTTGATTTTGTCCCTGAATAATCATCATAATCCTAATCAGTGAATGAATGCATCCTAATAACAGGAAGCTATAACTCTTTTTTTATGCATATCCTCCACTAGCCAAGCAGCACTCCGTGAAGCCACATCGGCTTTCAATTTCTCAAACTTCACCAAATCCCAACTATTTTCGTTTTACCTTAGAGTTGTGCCCACCATATTCTTTCTATGGAGTGGGCTCCATAGCTAGCCTTATTTTATTATTAATATAATATTTGTATAAACATAATTGCAATCTGGCTCTCCATCCACTTAGCCATTAAATGCATATAAATCTAGGCACATTGGCCCCACAATATATTTAGCATCTACATGGGCACGCAAGCCACATCATAACATAAACCCATCTCAATAGCTTAAATGTCATTTTACATTATTTACATAGACACTTTGGCCTTATGATGTAATACTTGTCCATTCAACCTAATCATGTGGATACTTTTAGACACACCTCAGTCTCAATATCCACATAATACATTTATAGTACGGGGGTTAGGAAGGGGTATCACATTCCTTTCCCCTTATTTTATGCATCGTCCTAAGTGCATGTGATATCCATGATCTGATTTTCCACATACAAAATGACTTCAGCTCCCACTCTATAGTTACAATTCCATGCCCTTGTACATGGTTTCATCCTAGAGCATCTTCCACATGTCTGGTGCCAACTACACGCTAGCAGGATCTGGAGGTCCATGCCCCACGCTGGCGAGCCTACACTTCTAGCATCCCATCATTACACCTAGAGGACATAAAAAATATAATTAACATCAACAACAAACAATTTTGATATATATATATATATATATATATATATATATATATATATATATATATATATATATATATATATATATATATACTTTCAAAAAGAATAACAACAACCACATGCATGCAAACATTTATCTAACTCAACGTGAATTTATAATTTTCATGAAATATAAAATTTAAGCAAAATTTCATGTCGAGTTGGCCTTCTTGTGCCTCAATCGGGAAGTGTTGTTCCTATAGGCCAACACCATATGTCGTTCATGTAACAATCACCCTATCATCTTACCTACTACTATTGTTGTTCACAATTACTCCACGCAAGTAATCTCTTGGCTTACTGCTCCAAACCCTTTGGCTTCCATTATTATTGTTGCTTTTCCTTTATATTTAAATAACAATTGACTTGTTTAGCTAACACAAATATTGTAGACCCTTCATGTCACTTGATTTCCAAATCTTCTACAACCTGTTAAAACCATTTTGAGCTTCTCTTTACTTTAATTCTAGGTGTTTCTACTAAATTTAAAGCATTTTCCTCTCCAAATATCTACTAAGATGCCTATTTTCTTCATTACGGTGATTAATTAGATCTTGGACTTTTAGTCTAAATTTATTCAACTCTATTGCCAAAGTTATACCAAACTTGTTATGACCTGTGATGAAACTATGCCATAACTTGTCATTAGCTTTATAGTATACCTAGCATGGTCCTCTGACCTGTCAAGGCCTGTCAGGAAGCCTATCACAACCTGCATACAAGACTTGTTACAAGATCCATTGTAGACCTACTATAACCCGTTATGATCCTGCAATACACTTGTCACTTACGTGTGACCAATTCAATATTTGTAGCCTGTATAGTTGTTATACCTCTATCGCCTACCTATGACTTCTTGAAACCACCTGTTACTTACATGCATTCAATTCACTTGTTGTAAATTTGTCATGACTGATCCATAAACTTGTTAATCAAGTATAATACTTGTCACTTTCTTATGACCAACCATAAGTGGTAACCTGTCATTTCTTATAGGAAACTTGTTATACCACTATATAACCCACATCTCATATCTTTTGTAATAAAACCTTTACACAATCACTGTGTAGCATACCCACATTTAATCCATGGCAGCCTACACTACTACACCAAGGGCACTTTTAAGACATTTTTTTAAGACAAAAAAAATCTTTTTTCTTAAAAAGTCAATTTTTATTTTAGTTATTTTACATTAAAATTTAATATCAATTGAATTGTCTTAAATATAAACTTTAAGACAAAAACAATTTGAGACAAAAAAATTTTAAGACAAAACTTTATGTTTAAGACAAAATTAGTTTAAGACAAAAATATTTATAGACAAAAGAAGTTTGAGACAAAAATATTTTAAGACAAAACTTTCTATTTAAGACAAAAATAATTTAAGACAAATATTTTGAGACAAAACTTTATATTTAAGACAAAAGTAGTTTGAGACAAAAACATTTTAAGACAAAACTTTATATTTAAGACAAAAACAGTTTAAGACAACACTATTTTAAGATAAAAAATTTTAAGACAATTATTTTAAGACAAAACTTTATATATAAGACAAAAATATTTTGAGACAAAAATATTTTTAGACAGAACTTTATATTTAAGACAATTAACAACTAAGATTCATTCATGCTTTTATCTTTACATAGAATGTGTCATCTTTGGGCATGCAGGTTATCACTTTTCATGCAAAGGGAGGTTTGTTTTGCTTCAAGGGGAAATATTTGTGAGAATGGGTTGTCCCCACCACATAGACATGTTTCACACTCATTTCACACACACAAGTGTCGCCTTTATCCTCCCAAAGTCTATCATCGGAGCCGCACTTTTCGTAAGTTGCCACAAAGATTCTTGCATTAAGCGGAGTATGTGTTATATGTTCTAGATGGTCTATGTTGTATCATTAAGTGTTGAAGTGTGTGATCATAGTTAAATTTTATGGTTGTTCACATCAGTTCTACTAATCCCACACTTAGCTAAATTTTGGAGTTTCCAACTTTCTTGAACTGCGCACTTCACATCTGTAACCCTCAAAATTTTCTGTTGCCTACTAGAACTGTGAAATGCAAAGAAATCCTAGCCTCCCTTAGCATTCAAAACTGCGCAGTCATTTCCTCCAATGTCCTTCCCTTAGCTGGAACCCACTATCTCCAGAAACTATGTAGTTTTGTCCCTTGACTACCTAGTTTGACTTGCATCCTGAAACTGCGTAGAAATGTCCTCCCAAGGCCTCATCACGCAACAATCACTGCCCACTAAAATTATGCAATTATGTCTCTCAAGGGCCACGAAGAAGGATGACATGTTAGATGACTCTCAAGTAGCTGAGGAGAAAGATGAACATACCAAGGAACCCAAGGTATGATAGAATATCAGGACCGCATGAAGACTCCATCTGATGCATAACCCTTTGGAGGGTAGGTATGGAAAACAAGGTACATATTTTGAAATACACCTATTTGTGTAGCTTAAAGGAATGCTTATCATTTTTGTATCATTCTGTCTTCAATGACATTCATGGTTGCAAGCACTGGAAGTCATTCCATGTTTTTCCTCTACATGTCTTGTTCACTTTCACTTGTTTATTACATAGCTTAGAAGATGAAGAGTATTAGCACTTGTTTATTTAAGCTAGGGAGGTTGTGATCAACATGATCTTATGACTAACCAAGCAAGATGCAAGGCATCCTAAGTGGGATGGAAGATGTTTGATGATATGTTTATAGTTATTACACTCATTTGCATTACTCCTTTGCATTAAGTCGTGCTTTGTATCTTGCATGTACCCTCACTTCTTGTCAGATTTGGCTACCTACTACTAGTAGTCTCTTAGCTCTTTCCTAACAAAGCAGGGGAAGGAATTTCCTTCAACCTGATTTATTCAAGGCTCTTCATAGCAATTATAGAGCTAAGAGAAGGAGATGTGGAATTTCACTATCAAAATCTTGAAAACACTTTGCATGTTTGAATCTATCCAAGTGATTAAGTTGATGCTCAACAACATTGTCAGTCTTGGAAGACTCAAGAAAGATCACATCTCTAGATATTATAAACTTCTTATTCACTTCATCATAGAGATGGTATGCTTTTGAGGTATGAGTACCCAAAGAATATACATTTGTGACTCCTTGCACCGAGTTTTTTCTTTGTTCCTTGGGTATGAAGGCATAACAAGCGGAACCAAAAAACCTGAGATGCCTCACTGAAGGAATGTCGCCATACCACATTTCATAGGGAGTCTTGTTTCTGATAGCATGAGGTGGACACTTATTCTTTATATACACAACACATAGAACCACATCAGCCCAAAACCTTATGAAATTAACATGTGAACTATGCCAAGTTCATAGTGAAAGTAATACATTCCATGGAACTATGTTTTGAAAAATGCAGCAATAAATTATCAATTCGATTTTTCCTTGATTAAGTTGAAAAAATTTGAATTTCCACATCAACAGGCAACTTGGATGATGTTAACTTGTGTGACATGGCTTGTGTCACCAAGTTTACTCAGTAATTTTGAGTTGGAGGAGTTAGAGTTTAGTTATGCATATGTGATTGCTAATTTGTAGCAATAAAGGTCAATTATCTCAGGTTGTTGTCAATTAAACTAGTTCAAACTTTTGGAGGAACTAGTGGAAGGTCATTTAAGTAGTGGGACTTCAGTCAAATTCAGTGATCATCCAGTTAACTGATCAATCAACCCAAAATAGTTGGTGCATGCAGAGAAGTTGAGTTCCCTAATATTGGTGGAGATTCCAAGGTAATTTTAATTTCTTTTAGCTCACACAATTGTAAGAACTTACTATAACCATAGTGGAGGAGGTAGCTTGGGTAGGATCTTCTTGTGAAATTGGAGAGGGAATGATTGTCAATAGCATTAATATCCTACCAGCAATTTGTTTTGCACCACACTTCAATGTTTTATGTACGGTTTTTTAGGGTGGATAATTTTTTTTTTGCTTTTTGGTCATGAATGTCCTCACTAAATATGTTTTGGGAGGTTTGTACTAGTTCCTTGAAAATTTATGTTTGTCATGGCTTAACTGCTTTTGATCTTAGGTGCTCACAACAGTCTAACAATTTATGGCACTCTCCAAATCATAATTACTGAAAGGATCCAACAAAATGACTTGAGAGGAAGATGATAATTGCAAACTCTTATTGGAACTAGCCTAGAACTAGTGGAATTGCTTGGTCCCAATGGCTTTAGCGTTGTACTAGTCTAGTTTATTAGTTCAAATTGGCTAAGGTTGGCCTTGTATTGAACTAACCTTAGAACACCAAAGTGACTAATTCTCTACTAAACTCACCAATTTCGAAGAATGTAGTGAAACATAGCTAATCACCACCAAATATTAAATTTTTAATAAAAAATACCTAAAAGGAAAAAAAAAATATCTTAACCCTTGGGCCTTACAAAACCTAACTCTAGTAATTAATGATAATATTTGATTTTTAAAGTTAAAGTAAAAGTTGAGATTCTCCTTATCTTTCCTTTTTGAAAATGAAAGATAAGGGTAATGTCAACTTTTACTTAAATTTTTAATATTAACATTAATTGTTTCAAGTTGTTTCAGAGTGGTTCCAACTTCATTCAGTTTGGAGAAAGTCAAATTTTAGATCCCATTCAAAATATAGCAGGGTTAAACAATTTTCAGGATTTTATGATTGGTAGGATTACAAGGTGTCCATTGGATTCTATGATGTATGATGGTATGGAATTGGCATTGAATCAATAGCACTAGACCAATGTACCTTGATGTTGTTTGCATTGATTGTTGAACTCCTTTGTCATGACACGAGTGTCTCCATGGCTTGAGTGAAGGTGTACATTTTCACTAGGGTCATGACAGAGTGGTTCAACAATCAATGCAACCATAACCATAAAATAGTACCATATGACAAGATTGTAAATTCTAAATTCTATACTCTCTACTATGTCACTATAGTTACTTATTAGTACTATGCTTATTTTTGGAATCTAGAGTTCAGTTAGAGAACCTTTGTTGATGTATTATGGTTCAAATATGTATGTAGTTGGTGTTTTTTTGGTTATATGCACTCCTACTTACTATAAAAATGAGAAAAATTATATATTTGTGTATAAATTATTTGGATTCACATGGATGCAGATGAATATATATGTTCTTCCCTAAAATTTGAATGTTTTATGTACTTTTTGAATAACCTTTTGCTCATTTTTTTTTTTGGCTCCACTCTGGTTCACATTTTGGAGTTGAACGTATGGATGGAGATGAATGTACATGATTTTCCCTAAAATTTGAATGTTTTATGTATTTTTTGAATAATCAATTTTTTGGTCTAGTTTTGTTGGCTCTAGTCTAGTTCAAATTTTGGGGTTGACCATTTTGATGACGTATGGTTTTGATAACATTGAAATAGAAGGCCCATTATTGTACCTCTTCATGACCAATGTTGTTTCCTTATAAATCTCATCAAACATAAGTTATCTTCATGGAGAAACAACTGTGGTGAATTAAGAACAAAAGTGTAATTAGTGTCTTATTCAAAAGTATGAAACATATTGTGGGGCTTGTTAACAAAATTATTATCGAGCATGGTTTATTTAGATTATATTAAACTATATAATGAATTATTAAATTCATAACTATTTAATATGGGTTTACTTTTAGTGATATTTCTATGGATCACCTTATGATGTTGTGGACTATTCAGAAGTCCTGTCACTAGTACGTCATGTTTTTATGTCTTCTTCTCATGTTTATACAAAATAAAGTAGAGAATGGATTGGAAATCCTTAATTCATGATACTAAAAATGGGATCACAAATTATCTCAAGTTTACACACAATATATTGACAACATATTCATGTGAGAAGTACTAGAGTAGAGGGATTGGATCAACCAAGCCTTTCCAATATATGAAAATATTAGGCTTCAAGAGTTCATGTGTTGTAGTGATGGATGCATTAAAGAGGGAAAATTAAATTAATTGAAACTACTAGAATGGGATACTGATGGGCAGAGGTTAAGTTGTACCTATTATGGGAGCCTCATCTTTAGTATCTCCTTCACCTATATGTTCTCCTTAGGTGATGGAATTTTTTCACAAGACTATTTTGAGCATTAACATTTGTTGATTACATAGTCATATTGTTTCATTAATAGAATTATATTTCTTGATAAAACAACTAGCAAAAATCCTATTCGTGTGTTAGAATTAAAAGTAATTTTTCCTTCCCCTAATATTGTTTTTTAACTTGAGGAGGTGGAGGATTTTGAGGATGGCATATTATGTTCTTCTAAGAAATGTGAGTCGGCATTTTACCTAGATTCTCTAGGTAAAGAAATTTGTTCATATGTTGTTAGATATGATCCAAGATGAAAGTATAGATAATTTTGGTTGGATCAATATATTATTTTTCAGCCATATTTTAGAGCGGAATATTTGGAGGAATCAATTTTATGTGTCATTTTTACTACTCCCACCTTGAAAATTTCTAGAGGAAAGCCTTAGGATCCATCTTAAGGCCTTAAATGACCACATTTTTTGTTATCAAACTTATTATGGACCTTGATTCAATAATTCACAAACTTGTTGATAATGAAAATTTTCCCAACAATAGTTTGTGACTCTCGCTAGTACTTTGGGACCTCACAAAATTTGGTATGAGAGGACCATTCAAATTTTGGCTCAACTCCCATGCTTAGTTGTGTGTAACTACTATGAGATGTGTGTGATCATTACAATGGTGGGTGCACCTATTGGACTAGTAGCTATACTGAACGCAAGAATGCAAGAATTCTAACCTATTTAAAGGGGAAAATTGATGAGAAAATTTGATGTGATCGACTCGTAGAAAATTACATATATCCACATTTAAGGATTGTTTATTATAAACCTCGACTGCATTGCACACTTAAGTCATCAAAACAAGACATATACTAGTCATTGACCAAACCGATAAGTACCCAATATAGAAGGAAACCAAATTGAAACCAAGTACAAGGGATGATACTTCCCAATGATCAAAAATGCAATTCTTCTTCCCCAACAAGTCCTTATTAAGTACCTCTTGAATCTGAAATCCATTGCAGGCGGTTGCCAAATTCGTTAGATAGTAAATGAGGAGAACGTTAAGAGTATATAGCCTATCCATTGGTTCTCAGTGAATTATTCAAAGAAATCTCTTTAGAAAGTCATTTGGCATGTTTCTCCTGATTCAAGCAACCAAGCATCTTTCCATGAAGCAAGTGAAGCATTAAATAAGTCTTCAATTACTCCAATGTTGCAATGTGCCAAAAGATAATGAGCACATTCAAATGCTTTTCCTTTCTCTTTACTAGGTGTTTTACCATGTTCAATGAAGGATTGTTCAATGTTGCTACCATAGGCAATGCACTGATGCAATAAACTTATGATACCAAACAACACACAATGATTAACCAACACACGGTGATGAACCGATGAACCAGTTGGACATCAACACAGATTATAGGGGTATCATTCCAACATAGAGAGCATTGAATACACCAAAAAACATGGTTAACAACCATTAAAAAGGAATCACCACAACATTTAAACAACCATCCAACCATTCATACACATGACTTGTAAGCCTATTTAGAACTTAAATAATACTTAGGATTAGCAAGGGTTATGAATGAAGTAATCTATATGCCACGACTCTTTTATAACAGTGTTCGTTTTTAACAACTCACATTCTAATGCATACCAATCCAACACATTTCAATGCAAGGTTTGCATGCAGCAAATCAACCTTGTTGCAGGAGAGCACATACCATTGAAAGAATCAGTCACAATTTGTAGGAATTCTAGGCACAATTCAATGGTCTTCTTAGGATTTCAAATGACCTCACATGGAATATACAGTAGGGGCACATGCTTGGAATAATCACATAGCTATATAGAGCGCAAAGGGATAGAATATAGAATGAAATAATGGTAGGGAATATTTCAATGAATATGAGTTACAAGAGGAGAGAGTTGAATTGGAACCTGTTGCTCTGATACCATGTCAGGCCAGGTTTGTAACTCCGAATCAAATTTTGTTTTGCATTAAAATAGAATATGAATATATACAAGGAGAGAGAGACTATTGGGTTTCATCTCCCAATGTCTCTCTGTCTTCTATCTTCCTTTATTTTTTTCTATTTAGAATATTTACATAAGTTTTCCTAATCCCAAATATTGGGTGTCAACATTTCTAATATTGGGTGTCAACATTTCCTTTTTTGTGCATGGAGTTTCCCTAAAAATTAGGAGTGCATGAGGCAGTTAACAGATGTGCTGAAGTTGAAGGCATATTTTTGATCTTCTAGCATGAGTTGATTAAGGAAAAGCATGAGTGATTGAGTTTCAAGTGGCTGACTTGAAATAGGACATGTTGCATGTGTAGTTAACTCATGGTAACTCATCAATCACAAAAACACTTACCTTAATTAGAAACTCACTAATTTTAGCCCTTTGAATTGCTTTAAAAGGAGCGAAGGCACAAGATTAATCATTGTTTTTGTGAGCACGAGTTGGTGAGACCAAGCAATAGGAAGCACAATTTTGTGCATGGAGCTTGTGAGAGGAAGAGTGTGTGAGAGAAGCTTGTGCAAAAGTTAGTAGAGGGCAGAAAAGATCAACAATATTGCAAGGGTTTCTTTCTTAGATCAAGCAGAAAAGGCAGGTGCATCTTTTAGATTGAAACAATTGTATTTTGTAAGAGATCAATTGCTCAATTTTTGTTACCAATAAAATTATCATCAAGCAAAGGGTTTTCCTAGTTGGGTTTCCTAGTAAAAAAGACAAGAGATCAGATAAAGATCATCTGATCAGACTCAAAGCACAGGAGAGGAGCCAAGGTCAGATCATCCATATTGAACAGTGTTGTACAACAATTCAGTAAAGTGTGGGTTTGAGTATCCAGCAAGAAGATAGAGCAGATCTAAGTGTCTAAGAAGCTGAAACCTCAGTTTTGATGTATCCTTGTAAGTTTTGATCATTAATGATAAGCTGATTTGAAGGACATAATTATGTGTACTTGAAAAGCTATTATGCATCAACTGTTTAGTTTTTCCAGCTATATGTGTGATCGTTGCATGTTTGGAATTTTATTCAGTTATTAAAGTAATTCAAGATCTGAGTTATTTGAGAAAGAAACATAGGATAGTTGCCCTATTGAATTAGAAAAATTTTACATGGTATGAGAGGATTATCTCTAATTGAGATCCCCAAGGGTTTACAACAATAGATCAACTACCAGAATCAAAGACCAATAGTTAGAGGGTTTCATTATTGTTGCTTGAAGGATTAACCACTCTTGTGGGTATATTTTTTTTGTTTTATTTTCATATATGAAAAGTTTGTAAAATAGATCTCAGAGATGGCAAAAGCTACATCAAAACTCTTTGAATATGCAAGTAGATAACCTCCACATATAAAGGTAAAAAAAGCTCTTTGAATATGCAAATAGATAACCTCCACACATGAAGATGAAAGCATATTTTAAACATGTTTAAAGTGGATTAAAATATAATAATAGAAAAATCAACAAAAATCTTGATACAATAATAATTCAAATAATTCTATTTAACAAAAATATATTAAAAATCACTATAAATTAAGATCAATAAACAAATAAATAGTTTATATAAAATCCCAATTTAATAATAAATAATTACCTAATTTATAAATTATTTTTGTACAATCTTAATTTATATCAATTTAATGTGAGTTAAAGAATTGAGATAAACCATTATTATTAAGTTCATTCCTTTTCCCTCTCCATTTACAAAGCCAGGGACTGTCACAATACTTCAAAGAAAGCATTTGACACATCAGCTAGATACCCACAACAAGCGAGAGAGCAAATTTATCTGTGTAAATACTTATTCATAGATTCTCTCACATTTGATTCATATCAAACAGTTTTGTAGGGGGCGAAATGGGAGGAAACCGGAGATGCAATAGAAGCTACATCCCCAGAAGGAGCCGAAGCCCTCCTCATAGAAGATGTTACGAGGATTGCAGGGAGAGCGATCAATACAGGGAGCGAGATAGGTTCAAAGACATGCGCTCCACTCTGCCCACTATCCTTTTGGTCCAAAATATTTCTCTAGACACGAGGTTCGTATCTTCATGTTTTCTTCTAAGTTTGAGGTTTCATAACCAATATTTTTAATGAAGTTGTCTTAAGTCAGCCATTCCTGGATATACATTTTAGTCATCGAATAATGTATTGGGTCTTAAATCTTTTTTTTTTCATTAAAAAGACTATTCTAGAATAGATTGTGGTTTTCCATGTGTTTTTTACGGGGGTCTCATTAAAATCATTAGGGTTTGATAAATTTAGGGTTCACAGTTTTTTGGTTTATTTTAAGCTTCGACAATGACAATGATGTTCTCTATGCAACCCCATGACGAAGAATAAGTTTCCATGTTGAGTAGATAGGGTCACTTAACTATCATTTTGTAGTGGTAGTTTCATTAGATTGAATAACTTGGCAACCGGCCCCTGAACTTGGCGGTTTGCAAGCGTAAATAATTTTCTTAAAGAACCTCGGTGAGAAACTTCATTGGTAATGATTTTCTTAAAGAACCTTGGGAGCTACTTTAAGAGAATAATCAAATTTGTGGGATTTAATTGAACATATTTGTCTTCAATTTTAACAAACGAAAATTACATAACATCATGCAAAATGGATGGTTTCTTATAGGAAACCTATCTCATTTTACTAATTCAAATGACACTATTTGAAATAATCCTAAAATTTCCTTCGAGTATAAAATGACCATAACTAGAGTTTGCGAATTTTTTATTAAGTTTTTATTTTCAGTTTTAGTAGGTGTTTCTTCTGTTTCATTTCCAAAGTGTCTTAAGAGCGTTGTCAAGACATGAATGGCTGGTAGGATCAGTATGGTCCAAACTTTGAAGGGTTGCCAAAAATATAGTACGTTTTAGATTTTTGTTATCCAGAGGGATATCAAAAATACATTATGTTTTACCTTCTATTGCTAGTTATCCAGATGCATTTCTGAACAACATTTTCTTTCCAAAGGGTTGTAAAAGAATTTGAGGTTTTAACTGTGTTGTTAGTTATTTTGATACATTCATGTACATTCATCAACACTTATCTTATATCAAAAAGGTTGAGGAGTTTGTGTATTATTTGAGACTTGTTCCCACCAAAATTAAAGAGATCATTGTATGCTCCTCACCAAGGAATTGGTTGTTAGTTTTTTTCTTCAAGTGTTCCATATTAGCAACAAAATAATGAGAAACCAAATGATAAACTGGCATGAAGGATTGTAACAAGATTTGGATTATTTTTAAGGTTTTACTATTAATGTGAAAGTTGAAAATCCCATCACTATACCCCAAATAATTCAAAATCAAAATAATCAAGGAACTCAAGGAAATCAAAATTAGGAAATGTAAAGGAATGAATTTCTCTAGATGGGTAGGGTAACAGTCCAGAAAATTCCAAAAACTTGTGGTAGACTTTTTATGAAACTACATGAAATAGGGAAAATGCCAAGAAGTTCATTACAACAACTTCTACAATTTCGACTTTCCCACCAGATTTTTCTGGAACTTCGACGTGCCAAACACATTCTTCTGCAATTTCGATATGCCCAACAAACTCTTCTGCAACTTTTACTTTCCCAACAAAACCTTCTGCAACTTTGACTTCCCCATCAAATTCTTTTGCCCATCAAATGTAGAAACCCTAACATGAGAGAGAGAGAGAGAGAGGCCCAAAAACTTAAATCTAGTTCTTCTCCTTCCTTTTCGTTCTTTTACCAGCTTCTATCTTGAGAAGATCGAACTTTCTTTTGGTGAGTCACAATGAGGTTGAGTTCCTTCTTATTTATAGGCTAGTGAGGGGTACAAATTGCTCTCTTTAGGCTGACTTGTCCCTTCATGTAGGCTGACTTGATCTCTATGCCATTATGAGGTCTTGGAGGATCTTTTGATTCTATTTTGAGGTCCTCTCAGGGATTCATTTAAGAGTCACTTTTTCAAAATCGTCGAGAATGCGGTAGATGTTGGGGGTGAGAAATTTTTTTTTTGTGACCAGCAGTTAATGGAATTATTACCATCTTGGAGGTCAACAAAGCACATGACTAGGTTGCTTGATAAGAGGAGGCAACTTCAATTTTCAAAATCCATAGGAAAATTCAGTACATAAATCTATTTTCTCTCATGGAAGCTATGGGATATTTAAAACTTCAGCATAGAAATCTAATTTCTTTGGAATAATTGGTGAGAAACAAACAAAAAGAGTGAGTTCTAAATGTTCAAATCCAAAATTGAGATTGTTATGGTCTTCTATTTCATTTGTATTTGTTCAATCTCCAAAGAAAACTCGGAAGTGATAACTAATGAGAAATAATCACGTTATGGTCAACAAAGTAAAATTAGTTGTTGGGAGTAGGCTGCTTGAGAATTATTTTAGACTTTCAACTAAATAGGTCGCAGAGTTTATCATTATGAACATTAATGCAGCAAATATGCACCTTTTGGGTTGTGCAAAAAAAATAGATTAATAATTCAAAATGTAGAAATTTTATCACGTAGATTGAGAATGTTTATGTTTGGATTTAATAACAGGGTTCCAAGTCATTATGAAAAAAAAATTCCAATTATTCATGACAAACTCAATTAATTATCAATTTAATAACAAAAAATAATTTCCATTTTTTTCCTTATTACTTTATAAAAGGGATATTGTGACCTTATTCAGTTTGTGGAAGGCAGGGAATATGATTCTCAATACGACTTAAATGAGTGTTTTGATATTGAATATGGTGCTGAATGAGCTAGAATTCCTTGTGGATTTCCTGTATTTTTGTTGCCAACTCCAAAATTCCTGCAAAGGTGGATGTTAAAGCCTTTTCCAAGAGATTTTTCATCATCCAGAAAAGGTAAAGGGTTTGCTGGAACTGGGTGTGTCGACCTGCCATTCATTTAGCTATAGTTCATTATTTGTTGCATGTTACTTCAATTCATTCTCCCATCTTGAAATAATCTAATGAGCCCATGGGTGTGCATTAGTCCGATAAGACTGAGTTTCTTCCAAGATTAAATCATTGTTATTTCTACCACCCTAATTTCGGGTGGTTTGAGGTTGAGCTTGAGTTCTTCCACAACCACAACCACCCCTTGCATTTCTCCCTTGGGATGAAAGAGTGAGGAGAAAGAACATTAGGTAAAATATTGGACTTGAGGGATGCACTTTGGAGGGAAAGTAAATATGATAGATGGAATAACAACCCAACAGACTACAGACTCAAAGAGTTAGAGAGAAAACCAACCATGAGATACTAAATAAAAATTCATTATATGGCAATATACCTAAATGTCTTTGTGCTAAGGGGAGAAATCTCCTTGAGAATTAAACAAACTCTACTACCAGTGATGCCCTGCCAAAGGCTATCCAAATAAAGCACAAGGGTTTGTTGGTAAGGAAACATAACGCAAAGAGGTAAAAGGGACTAGGCTAGGAGGGATTGGTCCTTCAACTTGCTTTGTTGTTATTGGAAAATATGCAAGGCTTTTCCCCTTCATGATTTGATAATTCCATGCCCTTTGGTGGAAATCAATAACAACGGAAAGAACATTCCCAAACACCTCCTAAAACCCCCATAGAATACATTGGGATCAACACTATATTCAATGACATCATCAATTTTCTTCAGTGCTTTCATTATGGAGTGAATGCGAAGAGATGATCGTATGCTCGAATGAAGGTTTGCACAAAGTTGATTCAATTCCATTTACAAACTCTCTTTGAATTAATGAATTTAGTGACGCGTTGTGTAAGCCAACCTCAATTGGATACAACTACCCAACTTTTTGATCCTCTTCACTCATGCACAACATAACAGTGTGAAAGTATGACAATCTAAAAACTTGAAAGTATGTAAATTCTACTATGAGGGGGGCTTCTAATACCCCCACAAGTTTCCGTGAGGGGGGCTCTTAACGCGTCCAACAGTTAGTACAAGGGGGGCTCCCAACATCCCCAAACATTGCTAGAAGGTGGTTTTAGATCACCCTAATAAGTTGCTACAAGGGGGGTTGTAAGCCACCCTTGTAGGTTGCTACGAGGGGGTTTTTAAATTGCCACCATAGGTCAATTTTCAAGGGGGTTTCAAATCGCCCCCAAATGTGAATTTTTAGAGGCGATTTACAAACCTTGAAATATGACTTTTGAGCACTGTTGCAATCACCCCTAAAAGGCACTTTTGTGTCTGGTTCATATCTATTAAAAGACCTTTTTGTTTCTCCTCACAATGCCCTTAGGCTAGCCCACCTGAAGGACCCTCACACCTAATTGACCCATCTTTTGGGGCTTAACCCTGATGAAGCCAAGGAGAATTGAACGAACGCCTCATAATAGAGGGTCAATGACTTGGAAGGGGGGCTTCAGCCAACCATTTGGGCTACCCATCAATGCTATCTCTTCAAATACCTCCCCTAAAAGACTTGAAATTTAAAGTTGATGCTTTGAAGGGGGGGGGGGGTCTAAAAAGTTGCACCCAAAAGTCACTTTTCTTGTTATTCCAAGGAAAGCATCGACCTCTTCCCTTCACATTATCATTTTGAGGTACAACCTTAACATCTTTTGGTTTTTTCAAGCAATCAATCGCGGCCGCTTCGTTACAAATATTGGACACATATAATAACACTGCACTTCGTTTAACGGGTTTAGAAACAACATTGAATCTAGAAATATTTGACTCTGTTGTTGCATGCTTTACTTTTCGTTTACTTTGGACTGGCGGAAGTGGTGGAGTGGCATTGCTCAACGTGGACTTTGCAGCCCTCACCAGTGTAATGTGAATATTGGATGCCTGCATTCCAATCATTGATATTTTGTAAAGTTGTGAGCAACACAACTTTACACCTTTGAATTTGTGTAAACCGAGCAACAATATTCAAAGATCAAGCCGCATAGGTTTACCAGTTATTGCAGCCCACCAAAAGGATCACCATGGTCGATCAACTTGTTCCAGCTAATGTTAGTAGGACCAGTGAAACTGTGAGAAAGAGTCGTCAGTGTTTACAGTACATATAGAGGAGCTCCTTGAGAAGATTTGATCTCAGCTTGGAAGCTTCAGAACACTCCCTGTTTTCATCTGCACCTTAATACGAAGAAAAAACCACCTGGAAACCTCAGTTTTCTCACCAAACACTACTCGCCCGCCCATTTTCAAATTTCAAACTGTGCCATGAAACTTTAAAATTTACATAACTAGTTGGTCTATTTTATGGCATATTCTAGTGATATGCCATATTCAATTTGTAAAAGATTAAATGTAGAACTCAATAAAACAATGAATTAGATTGTTCAACTAGAATGCTCGAATGTTAAAGTGCATAGTGAATTAAAGTGTGTACTTCTCAAACTTTCTTCTAATCCAAAATAATGGTTGAGTCATATGCTTTGTTACTAAGCGAGGGTTGGTTTCAAAAAATAAATGGATATTTTTTTGATAGAATGGTCACATCTTTGGCTTCCATATAAGGGTAAGACTAATCAAATTAAAATAACAAGGAAGAGGCATATGAAGCACACGATAACTGATTTGAGTGATTCAAATGTGTTCATTGTGTTCCTTAATTCTACACCTTTTAACTACTATTTTGACTCTCTTTTTTGGAAATTTAATGTTGAATGTTCACCTTTTGTAGATGCGTGTAATCAGTCTAAGATCTTTCACTCAACTTAGCTTGATGTAAATAATTCTATAAACTAGCAATTGCACCAAGAGGTGCAAAGGAATATCGATAGGAACAATGGAGAATGATTTTGTGATATCTATGTTTTAATTTAGATAAAAATGTTGCTAAAAAAGGGTGTCATGTGCCTTTTTAGTGGTATTAGCTTGAATTACCCTACGTTTTTCATCAAATTGTTCATACTTCTTGTCAAAATAGAACCACCTATTCCTTTTTCCTATCCTATTTGTAAGTGTTACAATGGGGGACACCAAGTTCAATCCATTTTATTAGGTTATCCCTTAGAAGTGGTGTGGGGTTGAGAAGAGGAAACATGTTTATTTTGAACAAAATGATTGGTATTAGGAACCTTAGCTTCTATTTTAGAGACAAGCATAAAGGTTACTACAAAATAGCAGAAAATAGTTTTAGTTCCTTCCTTAATATGTGAAAATAACAAACAAATGATCATAACTTGAAGGGTTTCTTTGAATTATCTTACCTCAAGTTTCTATGAAGAGGAACTATAAAGGCAAGCAAGGGAACCCAACCTTAAGTTCTCTTAAGAAACAATAATCCCCTAATTGACAAGCCAACCTAGAAAGTCTTTATTCCCAAATAATAAAGGCCTCTATCTTTTCTTGATTAACCATGATGCTTGCTGATGTAATGATGATATCAAGACATTGTTGCATTCCCTCCATTAAATGATTGAATGAGCTTTGTAGTGAGAGAAAGGCCATCTATAAAATTTACATTAAGCAATTTCTCCCTATAAAGGAGGGGAATGCCTTAAAATGTTTGTTTGAAATGAGAATCTTAAAGGAGAAATAATAACGCATCACTACAATACCACATAAATATGGGGAAAATGGTTTGGATCATTCATGACATTGCATGTGGGGTCTAGTCTAGGGTTTGTACTAGTTTTGTATGTTGATTCAACCCCTTTTATGGTATATAGGCTAGAAGATCATTTGCAATGTTGACCAAATTCGAGTCTCAGAGTAACTAGGTAAAGGGGTTGAGCTTTTATATGAAAAGGCCATGGATCCTAGCTAGTCTTCATGGCGGGGTTATTCAGTTATGGAATTATCAGATGGGAACATTGGTAGATTTTATGAACATGATGGGTCGGTTAGAGGAGTACATTTTCACAAGGCTCAACCGTGTTTGTGTTTGTAGGTAAGCCAATCAACTTGGATATTTATTTCATGTTGTGTGGTCCATGTGAACCTATTTTTTATGTATTTCAGAGATTGAGCAGCACTTTGAAACTGATCACCAAGGTTTAGTTTTCAGTAGTTCCATCAATTGGACGATTGATATGGGCTTCAATGGATACATTTTTATATCCTGGAATGGTGGATCTCTAACACCTTGGTGACATGGAGAGGGTCTTGAACACATTGGTTTTCTATGATTCCCTCATGTATTCTGACCAAATTTTCATGGATCAACTAGGAGATTACCTTTACCTTCTTTGTATTGTACAATGTCTAGAAGTTACACACGTCTAGTGGCAAGTTTTGGAGTGGTGTTAATTGAGTCTAGCTTGGGTGGTCGGGAAGAAAATGTTATATTTCCCTATTTGTGAGTCAATTGTTGTTTGGAGCTCTTCTTCATGAGCTATGAGGAATAGATTCAATTGTTGTTTGGAGCTATGAGGAATATCTCAGTCTCACTACCAGATGGAGGGTGGGGTGAGAAATTACATGCAAGAAAAAATAAGTTCGCAAGGAAATCAAACTGGTATACCTAGTTTAAAACCTTCTGAATGGGTAGGCATTGTGCCATATGACAAGTCCTTGGTGATTTTGGCAGGCTTAGAAATGCCTCTCATAGTGCAGCCACATAGCCAAAGGAGAACTGGAAGAAAATTTCCCACCCTCTCAGTTCCAAGGAACAAATTTATTTTAGAATTGCTAGATTTAACAAAGCTTCCTAGTCATGTAGCTTCCTATGTAGACATTATGCATGTATAATTAGGACATCTAAATAGTAGTGTCCTTGATTGTAAATGATACTAACTACAAGCCATCTGAGATAACAGTCAAAAAATAGAATTATGAAAAGTTTTTATAACTCCAATTTACTTATTAATGTCACACGGAATGACTTTAAGATCAATATATGGAACTACAATATGCATCGTTGCCTATATCCGGAGAGTTAAGTTCCACAATGAGTATCCTTAGATTGTAAGTGCCAATGATGAACAAACAATAAAGATATGGAACTGGCAATATTGAACTTGTATCTGACCTCACTGGGAACATTTTTCGTGTAATGTGTGCTTCTTTTCATCCTAAGGAAGATTTGGTAATTTGAAGCCCCTTGGATCAGACTGATTGTGTATGGGATACTTGTGCTCTAAGGAGAAAAATCATCTACTAATGATATTAAGGTTAACAAAAATGAACACAGATAATTTTGGAGAGGGTGATGCTATTGTCAAATATGTTTTGAAATCCCACCTTGCCATTGATTGTGTCAAGAGAAGATGGTCACCAAGCAGATTGAATGGCATGCAGATTCAATTTCTTGGTGAAGTTATGTCTATTTCATTAAAGATATATTAACTTTTTTTTGTTGCTCCTCTTTCTTGAGTAGCATCTCAGTTTCTATGTAATTCATTTATGAAAAGTTAGTTTTCTTTTTTCTTTGATACCAAGGCCTTGCAAGTTGGATAATTTCAGAGGGCATGTGAAAAGTTTGTAGATAATTCATTTTTGAAAAGTTAGTTTTGTTCTCAGAGATCAAGGCCTGGGAAGTTGAATACTTTAGGAGGGCACGTGAAAAATTTGTAGATAATTCATTTGTGAAAAGTTAGTATGTTTTGTTCTCGGGTACCAAGCTTGGGAAGTTTGATATTTTAACTTTTAATAGGGCATGTGAACTATATGTCTCGTGTGATGTTCCATCCACACCACGACATTATTGTTAAAATTTAGAAGATAAAGTATCTAAGTTTGAGATGTATCCAAGTATTGTAGAGGTGTCCAAACATTTTGTGGAGACCATGATTGCTTCTAGATCCTTGTAGCACATCTTGATATGAATCTTCTTACTACTCAGCATGACAATGGGATGATTATTTTCATGTTAGAAAGATAAAGATTTTCTTTTGTTGTTTATGAGGGCACCCTATACTTCAACAATGACCATTTTTTGTTGGCTCATCAATTTGCAACTCAAAAATACTCTCAACTTATACATATAAGAAGGGTTGGATCCATGAATTGGATCAAGGATGATGATCATTGTTGTTTAGCCCCATGGAGAATGTTGTCCTAATATGTTTGGATGTTGATGGTGGGTGATATGAACTTATTCTTGGGCCATAGGATAGTGTTGGGACTTGGGAGAAGTGATGCAATGCAGGAAGAAAAGACAATGACTTTGAGGACTTGTTGCCTTTTTGCTTGTAATCAATCGACAGTCACTGACATGAGTCATAACCAAGTGATAAAAAATTGCATAAATAAGGTGATCAAGAAGTCTAGTCGTCTAGTAACTGTGGATATAATTTTTTGTGTAGGAACATAAAACCTTCTTCTTGGGCCAGAAGATAGTGTTGGGAGAGAAGAGTGACACAATGTAGGAAGAAAAGACAATGACCTTGGTTTGCAATAGAGGATTGTACTTGGGGACCTCCATATTCCATTTTTTAAATACATTTAGTCATATGACATGGAAAATGTAGCCTTGTTGAGCAAACATGCAATCATCATTGGAAGTAAGAATCTTGTACAGTGTTTTCCGCATAATATTATTTGTGTTAAAACTTAAGATTGGTGCTCGGGGTGACAATTGTGCTTTGTTTTCTTCCAAACAGAAATGGTGGCCTTATTTGAACACTTGATGTTCAAGTATGTATAATGAAGATGTCTGAGAATTCTATCAATTACCTAAATGAGTTGGAAATAATTGTGTCATACATATTGATGCATGAGTATATATTCAACCTGGCACTGATAAAAGGGAAGTATGACAATGTTATGAGCATGATTAGGAACTGATTTGTGGACAGGCAGTGATTTCTTAGCTACATCTGAAGGGCTTCCCAGAAGCGGCTCTTCACTTTTTCAAAGACGAGAAGGCATGATTTAACTTAGAAGTGTAGGGTGAAACTATTAAAATTGATGTTGCTTCTACAAAACAAAGAGATTTTAAGGTCACTGGTACACACTTGGAACTGAGGCCATTTGGTAAGGCAATGTTGGCATTGTTGAATATGCTTACTAGAGATTAAATTTTTTTGAAATGTTTCATTATGTATCTTGTCATGGACAATATTGACAAGTTTTTGAAGATGTTGGGGATTGCAGAAATATAAAATGATGTTATGGGTCAGTTTCACAATACCCATATGTGAGTGCAGCAGTTCATGGGCTTACAAAGATTGTATATATGCTTATACTTAATAGTTAGGTGTCAATCTCCCCACTCTTCCATCTGGAAAGAAATCATCACTTATTGTGCCTCCTCCATCAATTTATTGCAATCTTGAATGACTATTATTGAGGGTTACCGAAGGCCTTTTTGAGGGTGGGTTGGATAATCTAGGGGTTGCAGTCCATGAAGAAGAGGATGAAAGAGTTGCATCCAATAGGGGTTAAGACCTTGACACTTCTGTTGGGTTGGATAATGCAAGGGGTGCAGTCCATGAAGAAGAGGATGAAGGAGCTACAGCCAATACGGGTTAATACCTTGACACTTCAAGAGTTAAAAAAAAATAAAAATGACAAGGTTGCAGTGGTCGATGATAGAGAAGTGAGAGGAGACAATGTCAATGAGGTAGGATGAGATGTAGAATATTTGAAGCTCCCTACAAATGTCTAAGTTGCAAATGTTGTAGGTACAACTCATAATGTCATTAGTTACACCATCACCACGTATGCCAATAATTCAAATATGGATATAAAAAATCTTTTCTTGCAAGTGAGAATGCAACTACTAGTAACATTAATATGGAGATGCAACTCTCAAGTCAACAAATTGGTATTAAGAATTTCACTCCATTAAAATTTAAAACCCTTTTTTTTTATCTTTACATGGGCATCCATACATACCTCCCTACATTTGTTTCTGCACGGTGGTCTTCTTAGCAATAGAGGGAGGCTGGAGTGATACTCCTAGCTCAAATGTCAGAGGTCCATGAGCTTTGGTATTTAAGTTTTTTCTATTAGATGAGAAACTTAGACTAGCTTACAAAGTCACAACAAATGGGAAGTTAGCTTACAAAGCCACAACAGATGGGAATTTTAGTGAAGCATTAAGGTTATTTCTTACAATCTTGCACGCAATTCCATTTATTAATGTAGATTTCATTTAGGAGGTTGAGAAGGTGAAGGAATTGATTGGAATTGCTAAAGAATGTGTTCTGGGTACTCAAATGGGGGTCAAGAGAAAGTTAAGGATCATATTGTCGAACAACAAGAGCTTGCAGCCTATTTTACTCATTGGAACATTCAAAAGTCCATTTGAGGTTGGCTTTGTCGAACACCATAGGTGTTTGCTAGGGAAATTCAGTATAACTGCTAACTTCGCTTTATAACTATTGACAAATGAGCCCATTGTAAACCATGCAACAAAGGCCCAACAATTTCTGCAGGCATGTGGGAGGCAGTTGCAGGATGTTAAAAACACCGAATTATGACTTCAAAAATCCTTTTGTTGTTTTTGGAGCATTGTTTACACCCCTATACCATGGTTAAAAGTATGTGTCCTATCCACATTGTACACCACACTTTACTCCAATTATAAAGGGAAATATATGTGCTATATGTGAGCTTGCGGTTGTGTTCTAGGTCTTTAGATGTAGTTCAAGAGAAAGGAAGTTAAGGATGATATTGTTCAACAAAAAAATCTTGCAGTTTATTTTTGTCATAGCAACCTTTAAAAATTCCATTTGAGGTTGGATTTGCTTAATACTATTTGTGTTTGTTATAAGTGATGGAGCTTTAGTACAACAACTAACTTTACTTGATGACTATTGGAAAGTGAACCCCTGCAAATCATTCAACAAATGTAGAACAAGTTCTGCAGGCATGTGAAAGGCAGCTGTAGGATGCCAAAAAACGGAATTATGATTTTGACTTCATAAAGCCTTTTGTTGGTGGTGCATCAAATTTTACACCTATATACCATGGTCAATCAGAAGGATGTTTCCGGTCCATATTGTACAACATGCTTTGTTCCAGTCATACAAGGAAATCTCTTCCTATATGCGAGCTTGCCATTATGGGTTCTGATGCTTCTGGGTGTTGAATGCACATATTTATTTCAAGAAATTTCATTACCCATGCATATTTCCATATCAATATTTCACTCTTTAGCTTTGAGAGCCACGTTGAGAGATATGGAAGGACAATCACTAACAAGTGTTCGACAAACTTGAGGGTCTTCTTAACAGACTGGAGAAGGTTGTTTATTGATCACTAAAAGGATAGTAGAAGTAAAACTTTCCATGTTTTTTCATTGTTTACAATTTGAAATTTCAGTCTGTGTTTTTGCTTCCCTTTCTCAGTCTCAGACAATGAAAAGTGCTAGTAATTTAGCTTTAGGTCTAGAGAATATTTGATGGACCCCCTATGTGTTTATCCTATCTTTATCATGCAAGTATTCTAGTGGTTTTTCTGAGTAGAAACACGCACTAGGGTCTTATTATTAAACATCAGAAAGTAATGTAATTGTTTGAATGCTTTTTGATATGTAGGTCTTGTCTGAATTAGAATTGGTCAAATCACCCCATTGCACTGAGCATGGTATTGAGTCGGCATGCTGACTAGAGTGGTACTTAATGAGTACAAACTGGCCCTAATTGGCTGGACAAGAGACTTAAATTTTTATGAAATTTCTGAAGGAAGTTTCTTGTACATGCACAATAGACTTAGGTTTCTTATTTTGATGATGATTGTAGATGCAAAGTAAACATTTGTGAATTTTTCCTAATGCCTAGTGATCCAAAATGGATTCAGTTTTGCCTCCAGATCAAAGTCGTCAAATGAAGATGAAAGTGGGATCAAATTGAAGTGCTCGTTGATACCATTCCAACTGTGTGAATGGTGCATAAATCTGAGTCTAGATGAAGAAGTTAAAGCTAGTTAAAGTTTCAAGGAAAACTAGAGCAAAATGAGGAAAATTCAAAGTCAAGGTCAAATAGTTAAGGTCAAATAGTCAAAGTCAATAGTCAATGGTCAACATAGGGTGATGTCAGCAGGACACACGTCGTCCCGGGAATGCGCCATATGTCCAAGGTGATGTCATCAAGGTTGGTGATGTGTCGTGATCTGATTGGTTGATACGGGCCAATCCAATGCTAACACGTGGCAACCCGGATTCACCCAATATTTGCATGAAATCCCAAAATTTGGGGTCAGGGAGGATCGAGCCCCTGACCTTTCGAAACGGTTAAGATTTCGCCAAATTATGCTCACTGGTTGAGCTATGTTGTCGCTTGTTTATAATGGTGTGGATATTGTGCTTATGGTGAATAGGATTTGTTGTCGGAAAAATGCCGGACGGTTGGGATCAACCCCATGACTACCAGACCTTTAACATTTATTATTAACATAACCATTAGACTATTAACATTACATGGCATCGTAACCATAACCAAATCGCACCAAATATCAACATACAATGCATATAATATATGTTTCGGCATATATAACACAACCAACAGCGGAAAGGTAGGGCGGAGGTTTCGAACCTCCGACCCCTCCAAAAGATATATATACAACATCTTCGCACAATTCCACTAACCAATAGACCAAGCGATGGAGCTTGGTATTCAAGCCGCCCAAACTATATTTAATTTTATGCAGGTGCTGAACCCGCCATAACACAGCGCACATCCCAAAAGTGGTTTTTAATTGCAAAGAGTAGTTTTCTTGGAGGCAGAGGTGGGTTTTGCATGTACAAAGGTGGTTTTTTACTTTCTAGGGGGTTTGGAGGTCATTGTGGCCAAATATGGTCAAGTTTATACTCGTTTGACTTGAAATTTCAAGTTAGACATAGTGGTGATGTCCATTTTCTTATTTTAGACTCTATTCTCAAGCTCATACCTGTAACAACATATTGAAGACAAAATAAAGAGCTCAGCACTGGAAGCAAAAGCACTAGGAGATGTAGCCAAAAAATTTGGTTAACTCCTTTATTCAATTTGGTTGTATTGATGTGTTTTCAAATTGTTTACGTGTTTATGTTATTCACAATATTTTCAATCCATTGCACTAAGTAGCATAAGCGAATTCACACATAGTCTATAATACCTTTTTCATTAATGGATCAAGTGGTATCAGAGCAGCAAGGTTTTTAAGGTTTGACAAGTTTGTGTGGAGATTTGAATTCTTACTAGATTGGGGCTCAAACGAGGCGAAGGAGAGCTTGTTGAAGCAAATCCAGAAATTGGAAGGGTCTTTTCACAAAGAAGGATGGTAGATGAAACTCCACTTGGCTCAGAATCCCAATTCTTGGATAGTTTCATGACGATATGTGCCATGGTGGAAGAGATGTATAATGAGTTTAAAAGGGTAAAGGTGAAGGCACTTCATCGCCTAAAATAAACAAAGGAGCAGAGGAACCCTTTCTTTTTACTCCTCCAGATAAATAATATAAGATAAAGGTAGAATAGCCACCTCCATCTCCTCCATCATCACCATCATCGTCATCATCCTCTTCTTCTCATAAATCTAGTCCTTTCAAGAAGAAGAAAAAGAAGTCCTATTTGATCAAATTAGATGTAAAATTTGATTTTCCAATTTATGATGGAGAAATTAATGCTGAAAAGCTTGATAATTGGATGAGCCAAATTGATGTATATTGCAGGGTGCAGAAAGTTGATTCAGAAAGAAAGAAGATCCAGCTTGCTAGCCTTCAACTTGGAGGAACCACACTTATATGGTGGGAAGGCAAGACACAAGAAGATCTCCAAAAGCATGGTAAAATAATTTCAACTTGGAATGAATTTGTTTATGCTATTAAAAATAAATTTTATCCATTGGCTTATACACAACAAGCAATGTTGAGTTCGCAAACACTACGTCAATTAAAAGGTCAAAGTGTTCAATGTTATACTCAGGAATTCCGTAAGAGATCTTTAACATTAGGAATTTCATTGGACTCACCAGAAACATTGTTGAAATACATAGATGGTATTCATAGTTATTTGAGGCATACCATTCTTATGTTTAATCCAACTAGCTTAGATGATGTATCATTTCAAGCAGCTCATCTAGAAGCTAGAGGTAAAAATGTAACCCTAGATGTTGGGAAATCATCCAAACCTATTGAAATTAAGAATAAAGGCAAGAAAAAACTGAAATGGAAGGAGAAGAAAAAAAGCATTGTGAAGAAGGATAAACCTTCATGCACTCATTGTAAGAAGGAAGGACACGATGAGGCACACTGCTGGTTTTTGCATCAAGAATTGAAGCCTAAGAAGTTTGGAGGTAAAGAGCGAAAGAATGTTTCTGCTATTCAAAAGGACATGGGATCAGATTCAGGTGACGAGAAAATTGTTACGGATACAAGTATAAAAGGAAAAGATTCTAAAGCATCTACAAGTACTTCTTCGCATTATGTTGATAATGATAATGATGAGAGGAAAAGAAATGAGCTATTTCCCATAAGAGTCATTTCCAAGCATACTAAAATTGATACTTTATTTGATAGTGGTCACAAGTTAATTTGATTTCTGAAGAAATTGTAAAGAAGTTGGGTCTAGAAATAAAACCTCACAAAAAGCCATGTCCATTAGGTTGGGTGTGTGATAAAACTAAGCTACGAGTTACGAAACAATGTAATTTTTGTTTTGCTATTGGGTCAAAGTTTGTAGATGAGGTTGAGTTAGACATAGTACCATTAGATATATGTGGAATTGTATTAGGAAGTCCATACTTGTACGATAGAAATGCTATCATCTATCAAACTGAAAATAAGTATCAACTCACTAAGGATGGAATTGAATATATTGTAAGGGCTGATAAACTCAAAGATAATTTCTCTGTCATAAATTTAGGACAGATGAAAAAAATTGTAAATGCAAGCAAACAATTTTTACTTATGATTGTAAAAGCAAAGGATATTGATAAATCCGATGCTTTCCAAGGTTGTAATCCTAAACATAAAGAAGATCTAGTTAAATTTGTTTCCGATTATGACATTCTATTTCAAGAGCCTAAAGGGCTTCCACCCAAGCGAGAGATAGAACATGAGATTTATTTTCTACAAGATGCTCCACTACCTAGCATTGAAATGTACAGGTTATCAGCTCTAGAGAATTCAAAGATAAGGAAGCAGGTATAGGGGTTGCTTGATAAAGGGTTTCTTTGACCAAGCACATAATCGTGTCAATCACCTATTGTGTTAGTGTGAAAGAAATATGGTTCATGGAGAATGTGCATTGATTTTAGAGAATTAAATAAAATCATAATAATGAATAATTATCCTCTTCCTCGCATTCATGATTTGTTAGATCAGTTAAAAGATGCAATTTACTTCTCTAAATTGGACTTGCGAAGTGGCTACCATCAAATCAAAGTTGCAGAACAGGATGTGTGGAAGATTACTTTCAAAATGAAGCAAGGACTCTATGAATGGATGGTTATGCCTTTTGGCTTAACTAATGCTCCAGCTACATTCATGTGAGTCATGAATGATGTATTTAGACCATTCATTGATGATTTTGTAATAGTCTATTTAGATGATATTCTTGTTTTCTATAGAACATGGGATGAACATGTTAAGCATGTAAAGCAGATTTTAGATGTTTTGAAAAGAGAAAATATCTATGTAAAACTATCAAAATGTGAATTTTGCAGAACATCTTTAAATTATTTGGATTATATTGTAGGGGTGGTGAATCGAAGATAGATCCCTCTAAGGTCGAAGTCATTGTAAATTGGCCTAAGCCCAATACTGCTACCGAAGTTAGAAGCTTCTTAGGGGCAGCGCAATATTGGAGAAAGTTTATTGCTAACTTTTCTTTGATTGTAGATCCTTTACATGCATTGACAAGTGTGAAACAGGTGTTTTAGTGGGGAGGAAAATAGCAGAAAGCCTTCAACACATTCAAAGAAAGGATCAGTAGAATGCCAATACTGGCACTGCCAGATATTCAGCATCCATTTGAGATTGAGAAAGATGCAAGTGAATATGCCATGGGGGTAGTGTTAATGTAGCACAAAAAGCCTATATGATTTCATTCTGAGAGATTCACATCAACAATAGTTAACTATCCTACATATGATAAGGAATGATATGCATTAGTTCGGAGTGTTAAAAAGTGGAAACATTACATAACAGGTAAAGAAATAGTCATACATAAAGATCATCAACCATTACAATACTTACACTCACAAACTAAATTGCAGCAATCACGACATTACATGTGGATGGGTTTTCTAGAGCAATTTCATCTTGTTATCAGATATAAGAAGGGCATACATAATAAGGTTGCAAACATGTTATGAAGACCAATCATAAATGTAGCCACAGTACTTAGGCATAATTCAGTAATTCATGAAAGTTACATTGAACAATATGCTCAAGACGGATGTATATGCAACTTTAAATCATGGCAAGCAGGTAGAAGAATTGGATTATTACATAAAGGAAAAAATCTTATATCATTTGGGAAAGTTATGCATTCCACAAACTGAAAGAGTTAATATAATTCGAGAAGAACATACTTCTCTCATATCAAGTCATTTTTGTGTAAGTAAAACAGTTGCACAATTACAAAGATTCTGCTATTGGCCACGAATGAATGAGACAGTTTCTAGATATATTAAAGGATGTACTATGTGTGCTACAATCAAGCCAAGTAATAGAAAATTAGGTTTGTATACTCCATTTCCAATTCCTTCTTGTCCTTTGGAATGTGTTTCCATGGATTTTGTTGGGGGATTGCCAAAGTCTAGAAAGGGTCATGATTATTTGTATGTAGTTGTGGATAGGTTCAGTAAGATGTCTATTTTGACACCATGTAATAAATAGGTCACGGCTAAACAAACTGCAAATTTGTTCTTTCAAAATGTATGTGTTCATTTTAGGTTACCCACTTCTACTGTATCCGATCAAGATTCTCAATTTGTCAGGAAATTTTGGTCAAGTCTATGGGAGTTAATGAACACAAAGTTAAAGAAGAGCACAACATTTCATCTGCAAATAGATGGTTAGACATAAGTGGTCAACAGGACAGTGATACAGTTGCATTTGTGTTATGTGTAGCATGCTTATAACCATGCAAAACATTATTCTACTCAAAGATCTCCTTTTGAGACTTGTTTTGGTTTTATACCAAAGTCCCCTTTGGATTCTGTCTTTGTTAAAGACATAGCAATTGATGGACATAGTGATGTGGACAAAGCGACCAAGTTCATTGAACAAATCCAGGAAATTCACTAGGTAGTCCAGGAACAGCTGGAAAGAAGTCAAGAAAAGTATAAGGCGTGACATGACAAGCATTGAGTTGAGCATAGTTTTCAATTTTGTGATCAAGTCTGGTTGTACATCAGTAAAGAAAGACTGCAAGGGGAAGGTAAAAAGTTGAAACTAATTAGATATGGTCCTTTCAAAATACTTGATAAAATTGGTGAAAATGATTTCCGCCTAGATCTACTAGCTTATATGCAGATCTATTCCATCATAAATGATGAAAATCCCGAAGAGCAAGATCAACTACCTCACATTGAATCTCTTTTGCCCTTGTATCTTAATGAGCTAAAGGAGGATAAGGACTTTGCGACGGGGAAATGTTGAGTATCTTCAAGTTGGACTCAAAGGTACAAAGCCAAGAAAAGCATGATGGATAGAGATTGGAAAAGTGAAGGAAGTTTATCCTCACTTATTTGACAGCTAAAACTAACTTTTGGTGGTCCAAAAGCTTCCAGTGGGGAGGAGTGATCCAAAATGGATTCAGTTTTGCCTCCAGATCAAAGTCTTCAAATGTAGATGAAAGTTGGATGAAATTGAAGTGCTCGTTGATATGATTCCAATGGTGTGAATGACACATAAATATGAGTCTGGATGAAGAAGTTAAAGCCAGTCAAAGTTTCAAGGTAAACTAGTGCAAAATGAGGAAAAGTCAAAGTCAAAGTCAAACAATCAAAGTCACCGGTCAACAGTCAACACAGGGTGATTTCTACAAGACACGTGTCATCCTGAGAATGCACCATATCTCTAAGGTGATGTCATCAAGGTTGGTGATGTGTCGTGATTTGATGGTTTATACGGGCCAATTCGGTGCTGACACGTGGTATCCCGAATTTTCCCAATATTGGCATGAAATCCCAAAATTTAGGGTCATAGGAATTACACATTGGAATAGAGACTTGGAGAGATTGTGAAGAGGCTAAGATTTTGCCTTGACCTTGCGTATGAGTTGGAGATTGAATTTTCTGAGTGCTCTGATTGTTCTAGAGAGAACAAGCATTGTAATTTCATCTTGATTTTCCATATTAATACAATACAGATAGTGGGGTTTTGAGCTATGGCTTTCCTCTGATATTTATTGTGTTATGTGCCTTTGGTTCTCTTCCTCTATTGATTATTGTTTGCTTGATGTTTATGGGATTCTGATGTAAATATTAGAAGTATATTCTTATTTCTTTCTTTAACAAATTCCATTATCATGTTATTCTACAAGTTTTTCTACATGGTATTGGAGTAGGATTGAGTTTTTTGGGCCGAGAGTTTGCAGAGAAGTTATGAGAATTTATGTGAACAATTTTCAGAAACAAATTCCATATTTGGATTCCTTGGGAAAATATACCCAAATTCAAAAAAAAATAGGCTGATTCGGAGTGCGAATGAGGGAGATATCGTTGATTTAAAATCATATCTCTAGAGGAGATTTCGAAGTTTTGAGTTATGGGTTACAGGTGAAGGTCAAATTTGCATACATACTTCAAGATCGGCAAATGGCATTCCATGGGTTCAGGCTTGAGTATGCCTTGGAAGGAAGCTCAAATTTATAGCCTAGAAGAAAATGATGGAGGTTGTGCTAGAAGATAATGGCTGGAAGGAATTCATTAATCAAGAAGTCCCCAAGCCAACAGCTACGAATGCACGAAACTTGGCTGAATGGAAGAAGTTTGTGGTGAAGTCAAGGTGGATAATCCTTGAGGAAGTTTGAGACAACATTGTCTTTAGTCTCCATGGAAAGGAAACTCTGCATGCTATGTGGTAAACATTAACGGACTTGTATCAGAATAGCAGTGATCAAAGGAAGCTGGCACTGAAGGATAAACTTCGTAAAATCAAGATGGAGAAAGGTGAGACAATTCCAAAGTACTTGATCAAGTTCACTCAATGTCGGGATGAACTTGGAAGTGTTGGAATCATAGTTTCTAAGGAGGATATGGTGAGCCTTGCTCTTCTTGGACTCCCAAAGAGTTGGCATAGTTATCAAGGCTTTGTCAATAGTTGGGAGAATCTACCATATTGTGAACAACTATGGTCGGATTTGATGCAGGATGATATCCGGAGGAACATCAGGGATGGATCGTCATCAAAGATTGATGATGAAGAGAGTTGTGCCTTAGCGATGAAGAAAATGAAAGGGAAAGGTAAAATTTCCCATTCGAATTCAGTTTCTTATCATGGAGGTAAGAATAAGGACATGTTGAAAGTGAAATGTTTCCATTGTCACAAGATGGGTCACTTTGCTACAAATTGTCAACTGAAGAAGTCTAAGGAGAAGTCCTCAGGAGGAGCAATGGGTGAGGCTTTGGCCTCCCAATTTGAATTGGACTTTTCCCTCATTGCATGAATGGTGTTTTCAATGATGGGAAGTGTCTGGTACTTAATCAATGGAGATTCTTTCCACATGAATGACGAAAAGGAGTTATTCAGTGAATTGGAGGAGAAATATCTGAAGATGCATATTGAGATGAGAGATGATGGTAAGTATAGTGTTATTGGTGTGCGAAATATTACTTTTCAGAGGGATCATGCGACTCCACTCACCTTGAGGAATGTTATGCATGTACCCGGACAAACGAAGAACTTGGTATCCATTGCCATACTTGAGGAGAGAGGCTATGATGTGACCTTTTTGAAAGGAAAGGCATTCCTTCGACACATAGCCATGGGTCAGGTCAAGAGGATAGGGTTTTGAGTTCATAATATGTATAAGATAGAGGTAGAGGATTGTGTTGCTTTGATTTCAAAAGAGGAAAAGATGTTGAGCCAAGACATTGGTGAGTTGTGGCACAGGCAATTGGGCCACTTGCATCATGGGGCTTTGAAGATATTGCAGCAAATCTCTACCAGTATTCCCAAATGTATGCTTGAGCATGTTGATATATGCAAGGGTTGTACATTGGGAAAATACACCAAGTCTTCCTTTATAGATAGAGACAGTTGAGTAGATTCTATTCTGGAGAGAGTCCATTCCAATGTGTGTGGATCATTCTCGACAGTATCCACTGCCAAACACATGTATCATGTTATATTTGTAGATGACTATTCTCATAAATGCTCAATATATTTCATGCAAAGAAAGGATCAGACATTCACAAAGTCTTGTGAATTCAAAGCATTGGTTGAGAAAGAGTTAGGAAAGAAGGTTAAATATCTACAGAGTGATAGTGGTGTTCAATATGTCTCCAATGAGTTTAAGAACTTTTGTGCAGCGGAAGGGATTAAACGAGAGTTGACAGCACCTCACAACCCTCAACAGAATGGGGTTTCTGAGAGGAAGAAGCGAGCATAATAGGGGCAATAAGGGCAATGTTGCATGATCAGGGCCTACCACTACACTTGTGGGTTGAGGCATGCAACACAACGGTTTATGTTGAGAACCGTAGCCTACATCAGATACTTGAGAGTAAACACAAGAGGAATATTATTTCAGTAAGAGGCCAGATGTTGGTGACTTTAGGATTTCTGGGTCATCTGTTTATAGCCATGTGACTGAAGATGCATAGAAGAAGATTGAGCCAACAATAGAGTTGGGGATCTTTGTCGGGTACATTGACACTCCCCACAACTATCAGGTGTACATGAATACTAGTCAGATGATAATCATTCGTAGGGATTTCAACTTTGATTAGGAGAAGGCCATGTGAGTATCCCTTTAGAGGGAGCTTGAGATACATGTGGAGAAGGAACTTTTAGTTCCTAAGGTTGAGGAGCCTTAGATTGATGTGGAGTAGCCACATGCAGAGGTTCTAGGAGTGGAGACATCCACTCAGGCAGAATCTTCCAGAGAGGGAAGAAAGAACACTAGAGAGGCTAAAAAATTGTTGGATGATGCACCGGGGAATGTGAGAGCACCCTCTTCTAAGTGCACACAGAGGAGGTCACCAAAGAGGTACACTAGATACATGGCACTTATGGGTGCATGTGTTGTGACAGAGCAATCTTCCTTTCAGGAAGTAGTGTAGCAACCGGTTTGGCTTGATGCGATGGTGGAGGAGTATGACTCCATAGTTCGAAGCAGTGTTTGGCATGTGGTCGTGAGACTGGAGAACAAGTCATTTGTGAGCTCACATTGGCTTTACAAGGTAAAGCAAGCTGTAGATGGTAGTGTTGAGAAGCATAAGGCCAGATTTGTGGCCTGTGGTTTTTCACAGGTAGAGGGAATTGACTATGATGATACCTTTGCTCCTATTGCAAGGTACTTATCTATCAGATCTATTTTTGTACTATCTGCAAAGATGGGTTGGAGTGCCGATCAGATGGATGTGACAACTTCCTTCCTTAATGGCATAATTTAGGAAGAGGTGTACATAAAGCAACCTGAAGGTTTTGAAACCTTGGACTGTGAGTTGCATGTGTGCCGACTCAAGATAGCATTGTTTGGGTTGAAGCAAGCACCCCATGCTTGGTCCACTAGGATAGATAGCTACTTCACTGGGTTGGGCTTCACGAAGATTGAAGTAGATGCGAACCTATATCACATAGTGGTGGAAGGTAAGATTTTGATCATTTTACTTTATGTAGATGATCTCATACTGACAGGTGATGAGAAGCTCATCAAATCTTGCAAGGAGGACCTTGCAAGAGAGTTTGAGATGAAGGACATGGGGCTCATGCGTTACTTTCTTGGCATGGAGGTATTGCAAGGAGATGGGGAGTTGTTTGTCTCTCAAGGCAAGTTTGCCAATGAGATACTTAGGAGATTCTGTATGAAGAGCAGTAAACCCATGGAGACTCCTCTAGTTGGTAACTGGAGGAAGGAGGATGCTACTTCAAGAGAAGTAGTGGAAGCTACTGTTTACAGGAAGCTTGTGGTGTTCAGTCATGTATTTGGTGAACACATGACCAGATATGTGTTATCCAGTTAACCAACTTAGTCAACAGAAGGTTAGGCCTACCAAGTTGTATTGGAAGGTGGCAAGGCATGTATTGTGATACCTCAGAGGCACTAATCAATTGGGGTTGTGGTACAGATGGACAGAGGGAGTGAAGATTCAAGGCTTCTCTGATGCAGATTGGGCGGGGAGTCCATCTGACAAGAAGAGAACATAAGGAGGCATCTTTACTATTTGGTCTGATGCAGTTTCTTGGTGTAGCAGGAAACAGAGATCGGTTGCACTCAGTTTGGCAGAGGCAGAGTACATGGTTGCAAGTCAAGCAGCATGTGGGGCTATCTAGATTAGGAAGATCATGGTTGGTTTGTTTGGTCAGCAGATGGATCTAGCAATGATTTATTGTGATAATTAGAGTTGTATAAAACTCTCTGAAAATCCAGATTTTCATGATTAGTCCAAGCATATAGATATCTGGTATCATCATATCAGAGATATTGAATTGATGAAGATCATTTTGTTAGATTACATTCTCATGGAGGAGAAAGATGCTAACATCTTGACAAAGGTATTTCCAAGATGTAAATTCAAGTTTCACAGAGACAAGATCGGGGTATTGGATAATCCCTTTCTTGTTGAGATGGAGTGTTGAGAAATGGAAACAGGAAATTCTAGTTTAATTTGTCCTTGAATTAAACTGTGAATTAAAATAGAATTATTTTTCCATAGCAATTTGAAAATAATTTATTATGTTTAATTAACTTAATTAAATTAGGAAATTTGAATTGGAAGTCTTTTAGAAGATATGTATATTTTCTCCCTAACTTATAGAAGTTAAGGATGAGTTATGAATGAGTTGTAATTAGTTAACTCATTTTATCGAGTTAAGTCCAATTAAATTAGTTCCAATCAATTGCAGGAACTAATAGTGAGTAAATAGTCAATTGGGACAATAGTGACCTAATTAGTGCTACTTTAGTTAACTGAAGATTCCACCATCATAAAATCATGCATGTTGATTTTGAGAAAGACCCAGTTGAGACTAGAGTGCAAGGATAGCGTACTATTTGTTTTAGATTTTTATCTTTTGCACTGATAGTGCATGCAATCAGGAAATGATCATTGAGAGATTATGCTATTTTTAGAGGCTTTATTTCCCTTTAAATACAAGCCATCCTTCATAGGAATTACACATTAAAATATATACTTGGAGAGGTTGTGAATAGGCTAAGGTTTGGCCTTGAGCTTGCTTATGAGTTGGTGATTGAATTTGATGAGTGTTAGGACTTTTATAGAGAGAACAAGCATTGTAATTTCATCTTGATTTTCCATATTAATACAAAATAGATAGTGGGGTTTCGAGTTGTTGCTTTCCCCTAATATTTATTGTGTTATGTGGCTTTGAGTCTATTCCTCTGTTTCTTATTGTTTGATCGATGTTTATGGGCTTCCGTTGTAAAGAGTAGAAGTAGATTCTTGTCTCTTTCTTTATCAAATGGAATTAGGTTGTGAATCTACATGTTTTTCTACATTTCCAATACTTCTTTGTGAGGCTAAATATTGGGCACTGATGAAGTAGTTTGTAGTAACAAGCTAGTAGTAAAATTTTCACAACAATTTTGAGATCTATTTATCTACTTCATCCATAGAGTATGTTAACTAAGAAACCCTTTTTTTCATGATTATTATCCTCCATTTTGTTTTTTCTTTGGATCCCTATTCAATAATACATCATTTAAAGGACATTTAACAGTCCAAACCCACTATTTATTTATTGTTATTTCTGTAAAAATTGGTTGTATGTCAATGGCATAACACCCATTATGTTTCCTCATTGTTGACCTTCCTATTTTGGCCTCATTTTTTTCCTCTTTTATCACCTTTTTTCTTGCTTAAAACCCTTAAATGGTAGGTAGTTTGTTGTTAAATGGTGAATGTTATGTTTTTTCATTTACATTGTTTTTAATATTTTCCAACTTTAAGCTATATTTAATTTTATTGCAAGAACTTTATTTTACACTTGCAACTCGTCACACTTACATGAAATTATACACGACTAAAGTTAACACTTAGTTTAAAACCCCAAGATAAGGCCCTAAAATTAACCATAATCTAATAAACATTGTTAAGCCCACATGGGCACCAAAAATAATCTATTGGCTAGGTTAGGGCCATTGGGATATGCATCCAAATAACTCTCATTGGCTACTATGTATCGATACATAATGGTTTTCCTTAAGGATCTTGAAACTCTTCATCATCCAAAGGTCCAAAGTCATGTGAGAAGAAACCCATGAATGGATAAGCCATAGAAAATAGATCTAGTGGTTCCTCATGAGGCTCCTAACTCTTGGTCAAGAATTTTGGTCCTAATTTGGCACGAAAGAGTTGAGATTCTCTTACACCAATGAGATGAAGATAAACATCGTGGCCAATTTTTAGGAAAACTACCTTATATGTGGCAATTTTAGGAAGCAATTTCACCTAGGATAACCATTTATAGCTTTATGGCATTTCATCACCTAACAACCATAGGGGTAATTTTCTTTTATACCTTCACTTATTCCTTCTAGTCATAACTTTGTGCCACCTAACTTATTTGGAATGTCATTCAAAACATAGTCTAGGACTTGTTTGGGGTGTAGTTTATTTGTTAAGATAGACTCCTTTCATTTTATAGGGTGAGTCTACTTAACTCAAACTAGACAATTAATCATACAAAAAACCACTTTGTAGCACCTATGCATGTATTTTTGAGTTTCTTCTCTTCATTTTATTCGCCCCATATTCCCTCTAACCTTCTACATTCAACCCATTTTGACTGTGTACACATTCTCCCAACACCATAACTCTCCTATAGTGCAAATGGTAGATATTTTGATACCTTCACCCTCAATTTCCTTTCGAAAGATTACTCACACATAATTTAAAAGTCCAGGTTCCTCCCCTAAGCCAACTTTCAGACTCTAGCTCTTTAGACCCATATAGTAGTTCCTCATGCTCTAGTTCCACTCAACATTAACTTGCAACCAATATGGTAGGTGTAACATCCAATATAGACATCAACCCCAATGCAAGTGATACTAATGGAGGATATTTTGGTAAGTTAATACTAGAGCTAACATGGGTTCTAATGTTTGAACCAACAATTAAACCAATATATGAATGAATGTGACTCGACCCTTCTTTTAACTCATGGATAGTTTGAATTTTCCTCACATGAGCGAGGTAAACAATGATCCTTTCCTTCATAATTTGAATTTGTACCCAAAGGCAGCAAAGCATCCCTTGGAAATCCCCAAACTTGAGGGAAATTCTAAAAAGAAACACACCAACCATATATGATCCTTCCATATTTGGTTTTCCATGAACTCTATATCAGATAATTTAGTCTATATTCATATCTTCCAATGCAAACTAATCAATTCTATAGTTAATCCTTAAATTGAATAGCTTCATTTCACCCATGGATTGTTATCTACCATTGTGAATGTATGATTTTCTTACTTCTAACTACCATCCTGCCACAACAAATGCATCCACATTTTGAATTCTTGTTTCTAAAAATATACCACTCATATCACCAATCAGATTTAAGAGTGTTGTACATGGTAGAGCTCATGCAAAGCTCTAGAAATTAATGACCATTTCTTCATGGACTGGTTCCTAAAGTCTTTCCTTCCACCCATGTAGTATGAGTTGATGTATGCCCAACCAAGCTACCTTTATACCATCATCCTCAATGCCCCACACTGTCTCTTAGGTGAAACTTTAGCATTAAGGGGATCTCAATGTGTCATAGATAGCATGATCAAATCCATTACATACCATAATCCTCACCCATGTCCTTTAGGAGAAATGGAATGTGGCCAACCCAAAGGGGGGATTAGTATCTCCTACAAATGTTCCCCTCTTGAATCATCTTGAATTTTCTCACAATGGGGCACCATTACATCATATTCCCTTACTTATTCACATTAGCATATTCTTAGGAATTATTTTACTACTCCCACCTTCTAGAGTGTGTGTTGAACACCACGAGGGATTTACTCAATGAACCATTAACATATCACATGCATTCGTGGAATATTAAATAATATCCTTATTTTGACTACATACTGGAAAATCCCTCTAGAAATCACATTATTTAACCCCCTACCCATATGAACCTAATAATCCTTCCTAATTTGAAAAACCCCTACTTTCACTAGATATTGTAGGTATCCATTATTTTGTTGAGTTTTTTTATTCCCCTTTATATTTTTTCATTAACTTTGAGCTCCATTTTTTATATTTACAAATATAAAAACCCTTTACCCCCTATATATCCCCTAATATATTATGTCATGTTTTCCTCAATATATATCCCCCAATATGAACCCAAGTGGTATGGTATTTCTCCCACAGTGAATCCCCCATGTTTAACCCATAGTACCCTTTTCCTTATCCAAGTGCACCAGCCCCTTTGGCACAACCACCTCAATGTCCCATCACTTGACATGTACCACTCTATAATGTTAAATGTATGTGTAGAATAACATAAATAACCACCCTAGTTGAAAGAAAAAGAATAATTGGATAGACAAACAAAATTCTGAAAATAAATGAACGCTAGGCAAACAAGGCCAATAGCTCAATGACAACAACGAAGGAAGCTCACATACAATAAACTAATATTTGAGTAATAATCCCAAGAAACATAAGGATATTGAAATGAGCAAGCCTTGTTCTTATTGTGGTACATATGGTCATTATACCCATAAGTGTCCTCTTCTCCCATAAATGCATTGTTCATGTGAAATGATGGATAACAATAAGCATGGTAACCAACCACCTTTATGCTCAATGTAACCCCCTTCTTCAAAACCATTTTTACTTAAATATAGATTTCCTTACCATGGGTATGATTCCACTTGTGATCGCCAAATTTCACCTTCTACTCTAGCCCCCAATTAGTGTGATAATGGAACATAATGGTTTTTGATAGTGGAATTTGTTGACATTAACCTCTTCAATTAATCACATCAATATGATTCCCCACCTAGGACTCAACTACATATATCCATAGGGAAATTTTCATCACCAAATGGAACTCTACAGATTCCTTGATCATATATTAAATTACAATTTAAGAACTCTAAGGGTCCATTATGTTCCTAATGTCACTATGCAAGCCACATATAACTATAGAATTATTGATAACTTATCATAGTCACCCATTTCCATGTTAGCTTTGGAATTCCTCTACACACATCCTTGAGAACAGAAATGCATACTCTCTATTTTAGGTGTTGACTCACTAGATGATCACATGATCATTTTTCACGCTGATAAAGTAGATGATCCACATGTTATTGGGAAATCTAGTGTCCACTCAGAGCTGTTAGTCCCACTAAGACTAGTAGCTATCTTACAAACAAAAAAACTAAAACCACTTTCGTTTTCCTTTATGAGGAGTAGATAAGAGGGGAATGAAGGACGCCAACCTCAGTCTTGTGCTTGGCTCCTTGCTCGGTTCCTCTCCTTTCTGACAGATCCTTGCCGCTTCTCTTTCATCTACCCAGCTTCAAAGAGCACCTGTGGAATCAAAGCAGCATAATACTATTGAAGAACAGAGATCTAAAATCATAAACAATAGAGGACCAGATATATATTGACCACACAAATGCATATATCATCAAACATACAAGAATGTGGAGGAAAACTTGAATAGCTTTATTAATATCAAGGATAGCAAAGAGGATTACGACCAATTGTTCTGACCCAGCGTCATCCTCCAACATGAAAGCCCATATTTCACCTCATGAAAATCTTAGATCACCCAACACTATGATATTCCAACAAGAAACCAACAACGCTTCCTTACAAGATACAAAATTATAGCCTCTGGATCTCTGGGATGAGGGATCCATGTATAGATGATTGCAGGGGGTGATTCAGCTTCTGGGATTTTGATTAGTGTCCTCTCTCTGATAGTTCTTGATTCCACTTGGAGATTGATGATCTCTTACTCATGCCTGGGCGAATTTAGAGAGACAAGTGTCATAGGAGAAGCTTCTGGAAGATTCTATGATCATCCACCTCCCAAACTATCTCTGCCATTTGTCCACTCTCGCCCATCACACCCTACTATTGAGGCCTCGAAAATCGCTGCAACAACATTGGGGATAACCACCCGGTCCGGACCTTAGTACAGCTCCTTTTCTGTTTGGAATAGTGGCTCCGACTGGGGATAATGGGACCAGTTTCCCAAAAGTGGATAAATGAGATGAATGGATGATTTATAAACTAAGCTAGCGGTGAGCGAATAACTAAAACCATTAACAAGAATACATAAACTATGATCTATCCCAGGAACTTACTGAGCTTTATAGTGCAGCGCTTGATGATCCGTGTCTATAAACAGGCAAATAGATGACTCCATTTAACAGACATGGACATTGTTTCATTCATGATTACTATGCTTAAATAGTTAAGCAAAGCGATCGAAGCGATATTACCACACTTATTATTTATATCATTGACATATACATGATTAAAAGAAAGGCACATCATAAAACATCCAATAGTGGAAGAAATATAAATCTACTGTTACAGCGCATGCATATAATCAATAATAGCAAAGATAATCACATAACAATTCATATGAAAAGGAATGAATTCAGACATAGATAGAAATACCATATGAGTTGCTTGACACTCCCAATATCAATCGCTACCTGTAATTCTTCCTTCAACACAGAAACATTCTCAACAAAGACAATAGTGCACAATTGCATAAAAAGCTTCTTTTTCGAATTAAGAACAACTGGTCTAGTTTCATAAAAGAATATTGACTGAAGCACAATAGTGCAAACTTCAGTCTTTAATTCTGGTACAAAACTTTACGACCCTTTCCAAAACAATGAAAGGGTCTATAAATACTTAACTAATCTATCTATCTATAAAACAAAAATCCTATTAAATTGGTATCAATCAATCTTGATCCGATTTTCTTTAGCAATCTGGCAGTCGGCGGCATGATTCATCAAGTAGACTGCTTGCCTTTATATCTGAGCTGACTTATCGCAAGCATTGGCTCTACTTCAGGTGGTTTATTAAGGCGCGAGCTGAGCTGGGCGGCATAGGTGGCATCCTCAATATCGGGAATAATATACCCGATTGCATCTGTTAGACACTTAAGGGCGGATCTCTGTGAATGAGGCTTTACCAGGAAGAACCAATATGTGTCCCAGGTTAAACTGTTAATCCCAACGATTAACCTACTCTTTTCTTCTAGATCTGGATAACATGATTGCTCCAATGTATTCATAGTTGTCAACTTTCCTGGTGTACATTGGGAAATCATATTTGATAAGTAGAGAGTGTTATTAACTAGCTCAACTAGATTGCTAGAGGTTGATTTACATCTTGAAGCCGCCCTCTCTGCTTTCAATAACTGGGACTACCATTCTGTGAAGAGTATATCTTTATGCGTTTCTAGGATCCTGGGCAAATTCGCTGCTTGTCCTTGATCAAAATCTTGCCAGTCAAGAAATGCAGATATAGTTTCTTTGGCTTGATCCAATTCAGTTCTGGCCTTCTCTACCTGTTGATTTATGGATGCCGTTAATTCACACAGTGGCTCTTCCTGGGTGATTTGTTGACACAGAAGCTTAATTTGGGATATTAATGTAGCGTTTATTTGCAATGCTTCTGCTCTAAATTCAGCCACTTGTGGAACGCCCTTTATTTTTTCGCGCTGCGATGACAATTGAGCAATTTGCTCATCTTTTGTTTTCATTATTTGCTCATTTGCTGCCTCTAATTGTGTCAATGCCTCTGATAATTCTTTCTGCTTCTAGATTGCACTTTGGTCAATCCTTTGTTTCTCTGCCTGCAATTGTTGAGTTAGTTGACTGTTCACTTGCTGTTGTGTCAACAATTGTTGCTCTGCCTTCTACTTTGTCTCAGCTAACTCTGCCTGTAATGAGAAAATCTCTTGATCCTTGGTTTTCAGTAGAAGACTTACCTCCGATGCCTTATCAATTGTCGCTACCGAATAGGCTCTTGCATACTGCGACAGTTTTGTCAGGTCATCAGAGGGGTCAAATTCCTCCTTCCAAACCATATTGCCCGTAACAATTTGCTCTGGGAAAAGGGAAGGTTGATCAGTCCTTCTTCTTTTCCTTTGTCGTTTAACCACTGCTTTATGGCTTGGGCTGTAGGAGACATCCATGGGAGAAATATCTTCTACCTGCAAAATGATTTGGTCGGAGGGGTCTTTTGGTATTATCTCAACTTCTTTGGAAATGGGTGGGCCACTGGTTCCACTCTGAACCTGTGATGAAGTGATTTCCGGTGTGTCCGTTGACTTGGAAGTGTCTGTATCTTTTGAACATTCCAACCCACTGATGATGGAATCAAATTGCTTCCATTCCTGGAGCAATTTAGGGTCAATATGAGTATCTATATTGACATCAATGGTGGTTTGTCTTTGTTTTTCAGCTTGGGACTGCTTCCGCACTTTTTCCAGCTCTCTCTTCTGCTTTTCCTCTTGCTCTTTCTTTTGTCTTTCCTCCTATTCTTTCTGTTGCTTTTCCTCTTTCTCTCTTCTCTGTTTTTCTTCCTGTGCTTTCTTCTGGCTCTCTTCTTTTTCTTTTCTCTACTTTTCTTCCTGTTCTCTCTTCTTCTTTTCCTCCTATTCCTTCTTATGATCCTTTATTATAATCGGAGGTTCCTTTGACTGTTGTTGATCAGGCTCGCTTGATGATGTCGCTGGGGTTGTTGCCAATAAATCTAGAGGCAGAGTTTGCAACCTCTGTTCTCTAAGTTTATTAAATTCAGTCAGCCCCTCGTCATTATACTTTATTTTGGCCAAGTTTCTGACCTGATTTATTGTCTCAGCTAAAGAGAACAGGTCGTCAAACATATCTTCCTTATGGTCAAATTTTGTCAATTTGGCCTGTTCTAGTGCAGTGTAGGCAACTTTGTTTGGATCAAACTGCCTATTTGGGAGAGTCGCCAGAGTCAACGATTTAATCTTTATGGCTTCCTTTTCTACATGTTTGAGATCATGCAGAGTATAGACACCACATCTCAAGGGAAAAGAGGGCTAGCCCTGCTTCTTATTTTTCTTGAGAGTCTGTGTAACACTCTCAGCCATAATCTGGTAAGAGATTTCTCTTGCCAACAGTTTATCCAGTATGTATAAAGGGAGGATATGAGGTTCGTCTTGACTACCAAAAATTCCTATATAAGTGAAGTTTTCCTCCCCGAACCATCTTCCTATTGAGGTTAAGTCAATTCCGTCTTGATAAGAAATCTTGGGAGCAGGTTTATCAAAAATAGAATAATGAACAGGTAACATAAAACCATTGCAGACTTGATACAAATGGTGTTTATAAGAGGACTTTCATAATTTCTGATGGTATATGTGAATAGTCATGGGGTCTTGTGGTTTCCACCTCCAGCCGAGCACAGGAAATTCAGAATTAAAACACAAGGTATCTAAGATAAAGGCACTGTAATAAAATGGGGGAATTATCCTTTCAGAAACGTGGGTCTTACTCCTAAATTCAAGAGGAGCCGAGGCTAGCTTATCCGAGAGAATAGTGGCCCAATCCATAATGACACTGTCACACCTCTGTTACTAAATACAAAAAAAAAAATTTTTATCGTAGGTCAAACCCATATCATCACTAAGCACACATCAAGTTCATATTCACCTTGACATTAACACTTTATAACACACCTTACATCTATTCGGCATTCGACCCATATGGCACATATTATAATTACTTGGCATATAGCACATATGGTTTCGGTATTTACAGCTGTACTTGTATTTGTAAAACGTAAGCATTCAACCTTATATATATGCTTCAAAGAACAGTCAACTGTCTTATTCATGTTTCAATGTTTAAACACTATATGCATAAAGGGTCGACTACATAAATATGTTTTCCACATTCGTGTACCATGTAAATTAATGTGGCGTGGCCTGTGATGGTCCGACCACAGTACTTACAACCACCGCTGCACTATCAACTTAAAGACACCAGTCCGGAGAGGGTTAGGTGGCAGTCTCAGGCTTCTCCAGCCATGTGACACTTTGGGTGCGGGGATCTCGGTTTTGATGATCCCTATTCCCGCCTTAACTCTACGGCGCAGATCTAAACCCTCAATCCAACGGATGACAATTCGGTCAAGGGTTTACGGGAATATTTATGCCCCTTCCTATGCCTCCAGGTTCATTTGCTTGTTCACTTGTATTCGGTTCCAGTTCTGCACACCAGTCCAGGGTTTCTTCTACCAGCATCGCCGCTTTGCTCAGCGAATGTCCAGCAGATGATAAATTTCGCCCACCGGTCTCTACAGGTATGCGCTTTCGGTTTAATGGCGATGAATTCACAGTTCATATTGCTCCTTTGAGTTACAGGATTTACAATTCGTTACAGTAATGTTTAGCTTTTTATTTGCTTTGCTTCAGCCAGCGTGCGCATGCTAGTTCATGGAACGAAGCTGGGTTCCAATGAAGGTTCAACCCTCTGGTTGCCAGGTAAACTACGATTACCTCACTGTCTGTCATATATTCGCAGAATTCTTTAGATATTAAGACAAAGGTGTTTGGATGTGCAGGCCTCTGCCTCCACGCGGGCCTTCTTGCATTATCTGCAGAGGTACTCTCTGTCGAGAACCCTCCTGGTTGCATTCTCCTGCCCTTAGGTTATTTAGCAGGGCACTATGGATATCTGGTTGTTTTCGAAAACTTTCGATCAGCTCCAATGTTTATATTTGCTAGATTTACAGAGATATTTATATAGTTTCGACTTTAATTGAGGGTTGAGCCTCCGCGCTCAAACCCTGCAACCGGCTTACTGAAGCCTATACTTGCCATGACTTTTCGTTCTTTATAGTGCAGAGTTTTCTCTCTATGTTATTCGAACTTTGCCTTTGCGGCCGAGGAGATGGCCAAGTTACCCCTCGGTGATGTATAAACAGAGTAATAGACTTATACAGTCTCATAGCATTATTATTATTTGGTTAACGAACATTGCCCTATTCTCGTTTTTATTTAATATCATGATTGTTCATAGGATTTGTTCATTTCAGCTATGATTACATGCTTCAAAGGGCGGCGAACCCCCACTGTTCTTATGCTATCAATATTTATAACTTTACTCTGTACAAACTTAATTTGTATCGATTACAATACATGCATTCCGGCACTGTTCGTTTACTGTTCTTTCATTCTCTAGAAATGCACGCATAGCTTTTATAATTATTCTGGGTTTGTACCATCCGGTTGCATGCATAGTTCTGCATACGGTTTATGCGTCTTTCCACAGTTATACAAATAGTTATCCACATAACTGTGTTCTTTTGGTTATAATCTCATGCACAGGGTGAATATATTACTTGCATATTTATCACAGGTTTATATAAATGCATGGACTGTAGTATAACCGTAAGCCCTTAATAGATTTACATATACGGGACTTACAAGAAATACATGTTATTTTCTTTCTGTATTGAAGTTAGAGCTAGCTACCCTCTGCTATGCGCTCATGTCTCACCTCTGACCACAGTCGAGGAATAATGGCGTATCCTTACTTCTACCATACAGTTTATTGCTATCCGTGATTATTTAAACATTTACAGGTTCCGCCACGACATTCTCGTGCTTAGTTTCGGTAGGGTCTCACGGTTCTTTATGTCGATAATTTCAATTCATTCCTCGATGGTACCGCTACACCTGATTCAGAGGTTCACCTTTGTCAAGTTTCGGTTCCCTGCAAGGGTTTGGTATTATAATGACTGTTAACAGAGTTCATATTTCAACCCGTGAGGGTATTTCGACTCTGTCCCTGATATCAATTCTTGATAATTTCTTTCTGGTTATATTACCCTAATGCATTGGGTATTCTGCAGTGACTTACGTTTGCTATTGACATTCTATCATACAGAGAGGAACCGCTTCTGCATAATCACATAAAGCTACAGCTTCTAGGGAAATTATAATGTATGTCCCCTAATGATTATCTTAGTAATTAATGCATATATCATTACTGTTCAGTGGTTTACAGTTTTGAGACCGTACCTGGTTCACCCGAACTGGAATTGGTTCTCAAACAAATAAGTCACCTGAACTTTAGTTCTGCTCGTCCACCCAACCTTGAGACTCATCACTCAGATGCAGTTCTCCCCCCGAGCCATCCTGCAGGCCTTCAGCCCTCAACAGGTTCTGTGCACTTCTGTGCCAGGTTATCTGATCCTCATCAGACTTAACCCATTCATTTCTTTCTTTTCTCTTTCTCTCTTCTTGGAAAGATTTTCCTCTCTTCCTCTGTCTGTCTCTCCACAAAGATCCAGATCGAGCACATGACCTTCAATCATATTCTGTCTCACGCTCTTCCCTCCAAAAGACACCCAGCTCTTCCATCCAAAAGACACCCAGCTCTTCCATCCAAAAGACACCCAGCTCAGCATCCCCTCGTTCCATTTTACAGGAATCAAGAATCAGTTCAATAACTATTTCAAGAATCAGTTCACAACTGATTCGTAAGTTTTTTTTTTTTAATTTAGAATTACTTTTTACTCAGGGTAGTTGCAAATAGGGATATGACATACTCCCCCCCTTAACAGGAACACCGTCCTCGGTGTTCATTTCTTGTTGGAACTTTAGATTGTATTCAAGGTATAATCATCTAATCCATACACAATGATGATCCTTCCTCTTTGGAATCCAAGATTTCATTCCAATTATTGACAATACCCGAAACAGTAATGATATAATCATACGAAATATCATTAGTTATAAGCATCAATAATCATAAGCATTCGTAATTGCAAAATATGCTTGCCACCACCTGGCCCTTATTCATTCATAATAAACAATTCTGTGTGAACTTACCATAGCCTACCATCTTATGCTTTGAAAATCATGAATACTTTCATGTAAGCCTTTTAATAGAGGTTGGACAATTCTTCAACCTTCCATGGTAAATAGTTCCTGTAATATATGACTAACAAATTCAACCACATTAGTCACTATATTTTGAGTCAAATGAGATACTTTTGACTAGCAATCAATTGTGCAATGTTAGATGCTTTCTAAATCACAGTACTTTTACAAGTACTTGAAGAGCACTAACACTAATCATCAAATGATGAATCACTGCTCACGTGCACACTGAACGAATTCTCACTCAAGACATTCGTAAAGTACTTCGAGAAGTATCAAAAGAGCACCTAGCCCTCTAATCATCAAAACAGTCAATCACTGCATTAAGCAAGAATTGTCTTAGCTCCCACTAAGATGTTCACAACATTAATAACACAATAAAGGGAATAAGATTCCATTTATCCTTTATTGAGCACTAAGCTCATTTCTTGTTAAATGTGCATAACATATTTTACACAACTATATGTAAAATTCATTTTTAACATGACATATAGCTGATTAGTTAATTCCTTTAGCCATGAGACCACAATGGACTAAAGAATTCCCAATCCATGGAAACTGGTTCTCACAACCAAATCGAGTCATTTTCACATCCAGACAGTTTCTTTGATAGAGACCTTACCAGGTCTAACATGGAATTCCACTAGCCCACCAGCTCAAGAATTCTAGGGAGAGGAGATCTGGGCAGACAAGTACCATCAACCCTTCCGGGCAGGTAGCTGCCATCAACCCAACTCCGGGCAGACAAGTACCATCAACCCCTCCGGGCAGGTACTGCCATCAACCCAAGCACTTGCAGGTCCTACTCGACCGCAATTACACTGGTCTCACCAGTAAACGCTATCTGATCCTAACCAGACATAGCGTACACAGGAAAATTCTTTTCCTCTTATGCCATCAGACATAGCATAAATATTTTCTCTTTTAATACTCTTTCTCAAAGCAATTTACACAATGCACCATATGAACATTATCATTAGCACAACAAACATGCATGTATACCATGCATTTACACTTAACCCCAACATGGGTCCACAACATCAAGATTGATGGGAAACATATCCATCATACACGTTGTATGCATGCAAATTTTTCAAATAACATAATTCATGCATATCATATAACATCATTCTTTCTCATTTATAATTGTATTTCACATTGCAGCAATTTATGTGATGAGTTTTCTTGTTGCCATTAAGCTGCCACTACTTAATCTCATCAGCAACGTTAGTTATAAATATGCATCAGTTAACACGTATTCAATTCCCAAGAATTCTCATGCATACAATATTGTCATGTATAAAAGCATATGCAAATATTCAACAATGTATAAATGTCGACAACAGTTGAATTAATAATCTAACCATTTCCAATTTTGCCATAGTCTGTGGTCTTACTCCAATCGTCATTACTGGAGTGTTATCTTACGTTTTATTATGGCTAACTTTGGTCATGCATTGTTAGTGTAATTAAACATAATTTCTCTAACATACGAGAACATAACTCTCATGTCACGATGACTAATCTTTGTGCATACTATTGCTTATCATATAAGCCCTTCTTTAATGTATGCAACACTTACTCCCTTCACTAGAAGACCACCATCATTTCATACGGCAAACCACATACCTCTTTCTTAAGGAAGTCATTTTAATCCTCATTTCTCTATCTTTCGATGTGAGGATTTCTCAAGATCCCCTTTCAAGAAATTATTAAAGATGTCTATCTTTCGGCATAAAAACCAAGATACGAAAACAAGGTTTACTTATCCTTTATGCATCAAATCAAGCAATCAACACAGCTCTTCCAACAAGACAATCTCTCCAAGAGAGTATTATTTTCAAGGAAGCTAACATGACCACTTTCTCTAAGTACACACAGACTCATAATTCCAAAGTCAAAATAGCTACCAATATGCAACATGTGTTCTCCTAACACAATTATTTTACTTTAATGTAAACAATTAAGACTTTTTGGTTCTTGTATGAACACTATCCTAATGTGTTCTTAAAGGACAGAACCTTTATTTCCATTTTCAAGAACTCTCTTAAAATCCTTTATCTTCATACATGAAGTATGCATACTCTTAGGATGAGACTATATTTATGTATATAGGTAATATACTCTTTCCTCAAGAAATTAGGGATAAATATCTATGTGCCTAGAAGCACATCCTTAGTTATCTTTTATCATGCATGTAATGCATAATCATTTCACTAGAACTTAGAGACTAACTAGAATCATAATGCAATTAGCATATATATATATATATATATCTATATATATATATATATATATATATATATATATATATATATATATATATATATATATATATATATATATATATATATATATATATATATATATATATATATATATATATATATATATATTTTCCAAGAAGCTTTTATCAAATAAAGATACATATTTTAATTCAAGAAAACTTGACCACCTTCCATGCTATGTCCTCGGGACATTTATATGCCTCATCCTCTTCTCTCAAGGAGACACTTTGGCTATATTTAGCAAGGATTTTATTCAGGAAAAACAACGAGAGACAAACATTTCTCTCACAAGACTCACATGTAGTCTGACTAGGAGGAACTACCAATTCTTTTTACTAAGAAGCATATAAAATAACCAATTCTTTTACTGCAAGTATTATCATAAGAAAACATATAAACAGTCAATCTTTAACTGCATGCCTTATCCCATTTTCTTTACCAAGAAAATCTATAAAAGAACCATTCTTTTATTGCATGCATTCAAATACTTTCTCTACTAACAAATCATATAAGACATTCATATGTGTTCTTCAAGAAAGTGGACAGGACACTTATCTTATCGTTGGATCAACATGCATAACTAACAAGTTAAACCACCCTTACTGAAAGCAATGGCTCTACTTTATGCGATTAGAAGCATAATCTCCTAAGTGTCACACACGCACCAGAGTTACCACCTGATGCTAGACGCAACAACTATCATAACAGTACTTATGTGTCCATTTCAGAACAATGACTTCAAGGAAGCATTACGAAAATCATTAACATCAATACACTATAGTTATCATTTTCCAACTCCTTAAGCATGGTCAAGGGAATACTCACATGCACATCAAGTACTATCTACTTCTAGTCATTGCAAGATTCTGATACCCAAGCTTGCTCTATCTGGTCATCACCAGGCTTAGCGATTTCTTTTCCCATCTCCGTCTGTCCCTACAGCACGGTCTTCTTCCTTCTCCTTGCTTCCTTTTCCTTTCGAAGCATCTATGGTTGGGGGAAGGTAATTAGAGCTTACTGACAACTGTATTAACACAGGTAGTTTATTTATGAATAATTATCACATGTAATTATACCATGAATGGGTCCTAGAAATGTTACCCACTGAACATGCCTCTACCCTTAACTTCACACTGGAATGCAACATGCATAAGAAATCCATCATTCCCATAGTGGAGATAAATTCAACCATCATTTAATCGAAGCTCCAATGGTTTTTTTTGTCTCCCAACAAGTAATGATTAACATCAGCACATACCATGCTAATGGATTTCAGTCAATTAGAGGGTAATCATCATTAAAACTATTAGGACATAAGCATATACTATTCATCATGCATTCTCATAGTGAATAAAATTAAGAACTCTTCTCGTGCACAACTGGACTATAGCACCGAGAGAGTAACAAAAATAAAATCTTCATACACACATTTCATGCATGCGACATCAATCAACCTTCATTTGGTTACGATCTGTAACGATCTTAGTTCAATTGAATTAATGCATATAAGTTCTATGGGTTAGTCATACAACACTAACCAATCTCAACCACTAATCGTCTTCATGCATCCATGACAAGACTGATTCAAAAGTTAGTTATGACAATTAAGTCTCGCTGCTTGACTCATTGCATGTTTTCAAATCTAAAGGGGTTCTTCTAATGTCCTTTTTAACAATTTTTTTTTTCATCCTATTGAAGGATGTTCCCCTAAATTTTGTTCATTAAATACATCATTGTTATTGCCATATTTGCAAATCAAACTTGGTAGTTGATCGTCACTTTCTTCAATGAATGTTCAATATCGTTCTTAAGTGCGACAAAAGTTTCATTGTCTTTTATCCTCATCAGGAATCCAACGTTATGAACGTAGTTATGCAACAACTTATCACCTACTTCTCAAAGAAGTTATAAACATGAATCACACCTGTCACGCCAAAAGTAGTGTACGACATAAATGAATATGCGAATGATTAAACTCATACCTGAGTTAATGGCGTACTTCAATATCCTTTCCGCTTACCAATTCCCAAAGGCGCCAGTATTGCAACCTTTAGCTCTGATACCATTTGTCACACCTCTGTTACTAAATACAATTTTTTTTTTTTTTATCGTAGGTCAAACCCATATCATCATTAAGCACACATCAAGTTCATATTCACCTTGACATTAACACTTTATAACACACCTTATATCTATTCGGCATTCGACCCATATGGCACATATTATAATTACTTGGCATATAGCACATATGGTTTCGGTATTTACAGATGTACTTGTATTTGTAAAACGTAAGCATTCAACCTTATATATATGCTTCAAAGAATAGTCAACTGTCTTATTCATGTTTCAATGTTTAAACACTATATGCATAAAGGGTCGACTACATAAATATGTTTTCCACATTCGTGTGCCATGTAAATTAATGTGGCGTGGCCTGTGATGGTCCGACCACAGTACTTACAACCACCGCTGCACTATCAACTTAAAGACACCAGTCCGGAGAGGGTTAGGTGGCAGTCTCAGGCTTCTCCAGCCATGTGACACTTTGGGTGCGGGGATCTCGGTTTTGATGATCCCTATTCCCGCCTTAACTCTACGGCGCAGATCTAAACCCTCAATCCAACGGATGACAATCGGTCAAGGGTTTACGGGAATATTTATGCCCCTTCCTATGCCTCCGGGTTCATTTGCTTGTTCACTTGTATTCGGCTCCGGTTCTGCACACCAGTCCAGGGTTTCTTCTACCAGCATCGCCGCTTTGCTCAGCGAATGTCCAGCAGATGATAAATTTCGCCCACCGGTCTCTACAGGTATGCGCTTTCGGTTTAATGGCGATGAATTCACAGTTCATATTGCTCCTTTGAGTTACAGGATTTACAATTCGTTACAGTAATGTTTAGCTTTTTATTTGCTTTGCTTCAGCCAGCGTGCGCATGCTAGTTCATGGAACGAAGCAGGGTTCGAATGAAGGTTCAACCCTCTGGTTGCCAGGTAAACTACGATTACCTCACTGTCTGTCATATATTCGCAGAATTCTTTAGATATTAAGACAAAGGTGTTTGGATGAGCAGGCCTCTGCCTCCACGCGGGCCTTCTTGCATTATCTGCAGAGGTACTCTCTGTCGAGAACCCTCCTGGTTGCATTCTCCTGCCCTTAGGGTATTTAGCAGGGCACTATGGATATCTAGTTGTTTTCGAAAACTTTCGATCAGCTCCAATGTTTATATTTGCTAGATTTACAGAGATATTTATATAGTTTCGACTTTAATTGAGGGTTGAGCCTCCGCGCTCAAACCCTGCAACCAGCTTACTGAAGCCTATACTTGCCATGACTTTTCGTTCTTTATAGTGCAGAGTTTTCTCTCTATGTTATTCGAACTTTGCCTTTGCGGCCGAGGAGATGGCCAAGTTACCCCTCGGTGATGTATAAACAGAGTAATAGACTTATACAGTCTCATAGCATTATTATTATTTGGTTAACGAACATTGCTCTATTCTCGTTTTTATTTAATATCATGACTGTTCATAGGATTTGTTCATTTCAGCTATGATTACATGCTTCAAAGGGCGGCGAACCCCCACTGTTCTTATGCTATCAGTATTTATAACTTTACTCTGTACAAACTTAATTTGTATCGATTACAATACATGCATTCCGGCACTGTTCATTTACTGTTCTTTCATTCTCTAGAAATGCACGCATAGCTTTTATAATTATTCTGGGTTTGTACCATCCGGTTGCATGCATAGTTCTGCATACGGTTTATGCGTCTTTCCACAGTTATACAAATAGTTATCCACATAACTGTGTTCTTTTGGTTATAATCTCATGCACAGGGTGAATATATTACTTGCATATTTATCACAGGTTTATATAAATGCATGGACTGTAGTATAACCGTAAGCCCTTAATAGATTTACATATACGGGACTTACAAGAAATACATGTTATTTTCTTTCTGTATTGAAGTTAGATCTAGCTACCCTCTACTATGCGCTCATGTCTCACCTCTGACCACAGTCGAGGAATAATGGCATATCCTTACTTCTACCATACAGTTTATTGCTATCCGTGATTATTTAAACATTTACAGGTTCCGCCACGACATTCTCGTGCTTAGTTTCGGTAGGGTGTCACGGTTCTTTATGTCGATAATTTCAATTCATTCCTCGACGGTACCGCTACACCTGATTCAGAGGTTCACCTTTGTCAAGTTTCGGTTCCCTGCAAGGGTTTGGTATTATAATGACTATTAACAGAGTTCATATTTCAACCCGTGAGGGTATTTCGACTCTGTCCCTGATATCAATTCTTGATAATTTCTTTCTGGTTATATTACCCTAATGCATTGGGTATTCTGCAGCGACTTACGTTCGCTAATGACATTCTATCATACAGAGAGGAACCGCTTCTGCATAATCACATAAAGCTACAGCTCCTAGGGAAATTATAATGTATGTCCCCTAATGATTATCTTAGTAATTAATGCATATATCATTACTGTTCAGTGGTTTACAGTTTTGAGACCGTACCTGGTTCACCCGAACTGGAATTGGTTCTCAAACAAATAAGTCACCTGAACTTTAGTTCTACTCGTCCACCCAACCTTGAGACTCATCACTCAGATGCAGTTCTCCCCCCGAGCCATCCTGCAGGCCTTCAGCCATCAACAGGTTCTGTGCACTTCTGTGCCAGGTTATCTGATCCTCATCAGACTTAACCCATTCATTTCTTTCTTTTCTCTTTCTCTCTTCTTGGAAAGATTTTCCTCTCTTCCTCTGTCTGTCTCTCCACAAAGATCCAGATCGAGCACATGACCTTCCCTCCTATTTTGTCTCACGCTCCTCCCCCCAAAAGACACCCAGCTCTTCCATCCAAAAGACACCCAGCTCTTCCATCCAAAAGACACCCAGCTCAGCATCCCCTCGTTCCATTTTACAGGAATCAAGAATCGGTTCAATAACTGATTCAAGAATCAGTTCACAACTGATTTGTAAGTTTTTTTTTTTTAATTTAGAATTACTTTTTTACTCAGGGTAGTTGCAAATAGGGATATGACAGACACTGTTGCATGCCGCTTCCATTAGGGGAACCATTTCTATGGTAATATTAGCAGAGTCATGCAATCCCCATAATCTACACATCATTATTCTAGCATAGCAATAAGGAGAAGCCAGGGAATCAACTGAGTACTTACCAGAAGACTCATGTTGGTGCTTTGCCGGATTTTGTCTCCAATCCCAGATGGGTTCGGATTCAACTTCATTTTCGTTTGCGAATTTCTCCAGGAATGCCTTATTGTATATCTTCTCTGGCTCAGGCAAATGATACATTTGCCTCAGATCATCCGCCCTGAATGACCCGAAAATTCTCCCGTCTCTGGTGTTGAAGGTCCTATCCAGGACTGGGATTTCCTCAATCGCCCACTGCACTACATCAGTATATGGGAGAATTTGTTCTCTAGCTGCTATCCGGTGAAGGAAGGAGTCAGCTAAGTCCTTGAGAGTACCCTCAGATTTCTGAGTAGAATCTGCAGTAGCTTCTACTGTTCTAGGTACCTTGCCAAGTAACTCTGACGAGACCCGAACATGTAGTATCAGATATCAATCCCTTCTTTTTGTGAGTGGTAGCTTGTCCTGCAGCTGGCGCAGCGGAAGTGCCTGTGGTCTTCTTGGATTTCTTCCCCATTTTGTTTGAGCTTTCTCCTTGGGATGAATTCTGCACAGAGGCAAAAATAAGCGTAACACGGAGAAATGCAATGAAAACTTCGAAGTAATGAGCTATGGTGACTGATGCGTAATCAGGGATTAGCTTTTAAAATGGGCGCGTATACAATCCATGGGAGGATTTTAGGACTAATGATCACATTAAATGGCCGTTTAAAACCTGCCAATCTTAAATGCCCATTATATCATTATTCGGCCGAATGGCCCGCTTAAGCGTGCTATGGATATTTTGGCGGTTGGGCGCAGGTGGATCATAGCTTAACAGATTGAGTTTTAAATATGATTCGATCATAATATCCCTCCATTTAATGGCTTTTTGAAAACTGCACTTTATCGCAATTGGCCATCGGGGAGAGCTTTAACCTCTTGTATTGACACCATTTAAAACCCCCGATCGCCGATAGCCGATATCGCATCGCGTCGGGAGAATAGGGATTATATATGACATGGACAGCATATCGCCGATTTGCCGATTGCGATATCGCATCGCATCGGGCTGCATCACCTGGGCGCCTTATTATTGTGCATAGGACATTGCCGATTGCCGATTGCGATATCGCATCGCATCGGGGTAAAAGGCTTGGGGTGCTTTAAGACTGCGCATAGAGTATTGCCGATAGCCGATAGCGATATCGCATCGGCAGAAACCAATATGTCACTTATTTGTGTTCTCTATGTCATTGCGATATGTGATCTTGCGATTGCTTTATCGCAATGATAAAAGATTGTTTTATTTTATCAAAATGGGTTTTTCAAAAGGCTTTTATATATAATGTTTCCATTTGGTTATCGAACCTTTTTGAACAATACAATATTGATACCAATTAACTTCTAAAGGGACCCATTTCATATGATAATTTTGTAAATAAAAATGATATGAAATGGGGGGTTGTTGTAGAGCACAACAATTGCCGATTCGCTGGAAGAACCAGTTATTTCTGAAAAGCATAGAAATACTTAAAGTTTTTCAAAATAGAGTTCTAATCAAAGGGGAAAATTCTAATACAACTAGGTATATATGTATTCCAAATAAAATGAATCTATTTTTGCTAATTTCCTCTCTTTTTCAAGAAAAAAGATACATTCTAAGTTTTAAATAGGCCTCTAGTGGTTTATAATGATAAAATAGAAAACCTTTCCAAATCAGCTTTTATAGTGAACTCTTCTGTCATAGGTAGAGCCTCTGCTGCCAGCAAACGTTCATAGTTTCGACAGGGATACCTTTTAGCCATGTTATTGTCCATTGTTCCATCCAATTAAGAGTGTGATTAACAGAATCAATTCAAAACATGTTTTCATATTTTGTATTTCTTTCTTGTTATTGATAAGATAAAAAGCCATTGTCCTGGTTTGGTGGCCAGTTATTGACAATGCCATTCACTGGTAGTGATCTAACCGAACAAGATGGCTCGTGGTGAGACCCCTTGTCTTAAAATTGCTAAGCCATTACCCTGTTATGATGTGCAGTATTGGTAATGTCGGTTAAACTATTTCCCTATGATCATGGTAAGCAGGCCTGTAATAAGACCTCTTATCTTTTGTATCAAATATTTTAGAATTACACTCTCAGTAATCATAAACTTTAGTGAATGGGATGGACAATTTTCTCTTTTAAGAGTAAATGGATGACAGGGTAAGAGTTGAAGATGCTGAAATTGGATTAGCTTCCATCTTGATATTGATAACCTTTTGAGACCAATTTGAAAACAGAAAATGATTTACAATACTTCTAAATTTTAAGAGGAGTTCACAAAACTTGAAAGGTAGTTTCAGAATACAGTGATACCTAATTTCCTAGAAATTATCTCTTTTGGCTGTGATCTATTATTTAAAAGCAAGTATCCATACTACTTCTGTGGGACAACTTTTCAAATGCAGCAAAAGGTCAATGGAAGATACCTTACAACTTTATTTGCTAAAAATCCTACAAACTACAAAACTCTATTAAACTAAAAAAGGAGAAGGGGTTACCTTCTCAATTAAAGAATTTGTTCAAGATAAGGCCATTAACAGGGAGAGAATCTCTCAAACCTGATAAATCTTGCAACATGAAGGTTGAATGGCCTATCTTCTCACAGATCTGAAATGGTCCAAGCCACATTTTTTGGAACTTGGTGTGTTTTCCCTTGTCCTCATGGGCTTTGTCCCATTTCAGAACTAAATCACCCACTTGAAATTGTTTTGAACCAGATGAGACTGAATCAAAAGCTGCCTTAATGATTTGCTGATGTTTGGCATGAATAACCTTGGCTTTTTCTCTTTCTTCTTCTAGTTTTAGAATTTGATCATGTCTAAGCTGAATAGAAGAAGGAGTTTCCTCAATGAACTGTACTAGGGCTAAAGAAGGAAGAACAAGATTTGTGGGTAGTACTGCTTCTTTTCCATACACAAGATTGAACGAAGAAGATTCTATAGAAGCTTTCTGTGTTATCTTATCAGCCCATAACGCAAATATTAAGGATTTATGCCAGTTTTTATGATTCTGTTCGATAGTTCGCTTAATGATTTTGATCAGATTCTTATTAGTAGACTCTGCTAAACCATTACCCTGGGGATAGTAATTAGCAGAATACTTTAATTTAAATCCTCTTTTAATAGCGAAATCAAACATAGCATTACCTGAGAAATAATATGCATTATCAAAAACAAGAGCATTTGGGACACCAAACCTGGTAATGATGAATTGATCTATGAACTCAATGATTGCTTCAGAATTTGTTGTCTTCAAAGGAATTTCTTCTACCCACTTAGTAAAATAATCGGTAGCAGTAAGGATATACTTATGCTGTTTGGAAGATGGTGGAGTAATTTCCCCAATGATGTCCAATCCCCATTGCTCAAATGGTTGTTCAATGTTGACTGGTTGCAGAGGGAAAGCTGACGTTGTCTTCCACTAGAAGCTTGATAGTTGAGGCATTTCCTTACATATTCGTGGGCATCTCTAAACAGAGTAGGCCAATAGTATCCAGCATGAATAATTTTGTGAGCTGTTGTGTCAGCTCCAAAATGTCCTCCTGCTCGTCCATCATGTAACTCCTGCAAAACCTTTTGTGCTTCAGGTTTCTCAAGGCATCTTAATAAGATTGAATCATAATTCTGCCTAAAAAGCACATCATCAATAATTGTAAAATTATTTTCTTTTAACCTAATGGCCCTTTTGTTTTCGTAAGACAGGTTTGGAGGTGCATAACCATTCTTTAAATAAAAGATTAAATCTGCATATTGAGATTCAGAATCAGTAACACTTATCTGGTTGATTTCTTCAGTTTGATCTGTATCGCTTGATTCTGGAATGTTGGATGCTCCTGCCAATATCCTGCAAAAACCTTGGCCCCTAACAATCTTTGCTGGTTTAATTTCTAAGTCATATTCTTGAAGCGCTGTGACCCAATTTTCCCTTTTTTCACCCAGTTCTTTTTGTATTAATAGTTGCCTAACTGTAGGGAAAGGAACTCTAACTTTTGTGTGGGTTTTCAAAAGGAAGGGTCTATAATGCTTGATTGCTTTAAATACAGCAAAGGCTTGTTTTTCTACATCGGAGTAATTCAATTCAGCACCCTGAAGATTTGAGCTAAAAAATGAAATGGGTGCTTCAAGATTGTGATCATTTAGTTGCGTGAGTACTGCAGCATAAGACAAGTTGGATGCGATGGTATACAATGTAAAATGATTAGAAAAATTTGGAGTATTTAAGGCTGGGGCATTGATTATTGATTGCTTGATTAGATCAAAAGCTTCTTTTTCTGCTGGTCCCCACTTAAAGACTGAATTCTTCTTGATCATAGTTTGAAGTGGCAAAATAATTTGAGAAAAATCTGGAACAAACCTTTTAACAAAATTGATTTGGCCTAAAAATGACTGCATGGATTTCTTATTGTGTGGAAAAGGGATGTCAGAGATTTCTTTGATCCGATCAGGATCAATATAAATGCCATCTTTAGACACAATAAAACCTAAGAGCTTTCCTTGATCAAGAGCAAAGAAAGACTTTTTAGGGTTAAGAGAAATACCATATCTTTTGCAACACTGAAAAATTTGATTTAGATCATGCAAATGATTTTACCTCTCCTTAGAGAATACAGTAATATCGTCTAGATAGACGACTACTGTTTTATTAATCAACCCTTTAAAAGCTATATCCATAGCTCTTTGGAATGTCGCTCCTGCATTTATAAGTCCGAAAGGCATTTTCTGATATGCATATGTTCCCCATTTTGTTCTGAATGTGGTTTTAAGCTGGTCATCAGGATGAACTAGGACTTGGTTATATCCTGAGAAACCATCTAGAAAGGACATCAATTCAGAGCCTGCTACTGATTGAAGTATTTGCTCCATAGTAGGTAATGGGAAATTGTCTTTCAAGCTTGCTTTATTCAAATTTCTGAAATCAATACAAATTCGAATGTCGCCATTTTTCTTTCTGACTGGCACCATATTAGAGACCCAGTTTGAGTGTCGGACAGGAAAAATAATCTTGGCTTTCAAGAGTTTGTTAAGTTCTGATTTTATCTGGCTCTCTAAGTTTGGATGTATTTTTCTTAGCTTCTGCTGAATTGGTTTCTGATCGGGAAGCATTGGAATGGTATGCTGGATAATGGATGTATCATATGTCTTCAAATCATCGTATTTCCAAGCAAAGACCTGTTTATTTTTCCTTAACAGTCTAATGAATGCCTCCTTCTCTTCCAAGGAAAGTCCTAGTCCTAAGTTAATGTTTTGAGGAGTTTGCTCGGTGCCAAGATTTATCAATTCAAACCTAAGGGTAGAACTTTGGAGCTTTGCATTAGTTACAGGTTTAAACCTGTCTTTTATATCATAAAGATCCTCTAGCTTTACCACTGGCTTAGGGATTGAATTTTCCTGAGGAGTTTCTTTCATTTGTAGATCATGGTCATTTTCCTCAATAAGTTGATTGTCATAGGACTTTTTAGAAGCTAGAAATTGTAAAATATCCTCATCATGGTTGAATACTCTCCAATTAGTGACATTGTCAGGAATTGAGGGCCTAAAAAGAAATTCTACAGAAAATCTATCTGGGCTGTAGTCTTCAGAAGGTAGGAGCTTGGAAGCTACATTGGCTAGGAGATCGGCTGCCGAGTTTTGAGACCTAGGGATGGAGGAAATGTTGAATGTGAAAAAATGCGAGGTAAGTTCTTGTACCAATGATTGATAATGCTTGAGGTGATTTGAAAGACAATGGATTGCATTCCTCACCTGTTTAACAATAATTTCAGAATTGCCGAATACTTTTAGATATTGCACTTTAAGGTTGATTGCTTTATATAGTCCCTAGACTAAGGCTTCATATTCGGCTGTATTGTTAGTGCATTCAAATTCTAGCCTACAAGACAGCATCGTCTTTTCTCCTTGTGGACTTATCAAAATACATCCTGCTCCTGAGCCCTCACTAAATTTGGACCCATCGAAATATAAAGACCAAAATAAAGAAGTATTAACAATTTTATTTACAGACTTCTCAGTATCATTGAAACATCTTGATCGATCTGTTTGTGAAAATTTTTTGATCTGAGATGTAGAATGGTTTACTGAGAACGGAGAGGGTTGAGCAACGAAGTTGCCAAAGAATGACTCTGATGAATAATTCCCCAAAATGTTGTTGTTGAATGCTACCGGCTGGTTTTCTTGTTCGAATTCTGTAACTGTATGGGTCATGTGTTTTTCACGATCGATAGTTATTTGATTTGGCTTACCCTTGTAGGGAAGCCACATATGTGACCAGTCATTGGAAATATACCCATGCAATTTCTCAGACCAATCCCTACTCAAAATTAAACCGTAAAATTTAGGTATATCGGCTATCAGAATATCAATCGTCTGTACTATTCTGGGATCACCAGATAACCTAATAGTTACGGAATTAATTTATCCTAAAACCTGTACTTTGGTCCTGTCCAACTGTACAATATGAATAGCAGACTTCTGGGGTTCAATATTCAGTTTAGAACAAACTGAAGCTGGCATTATGTTAGACAATGCCCCTGCATCAATTAAACAGTTGTGCAGGTTTCTGTTATAAATCTCATAAGTCAATAGGAAAGGTGGGGTATGAGAATTTGATCTTTCACCAATCAGAACTGAATCAGTAGCTTCGACCATACCGGGAGGGGGTTGGCCTGAATCATTAACAGCTTTAGCACTGGGAAGAGGTGCAGGGGGAACAACATTCAATTCCTTGAGAAGCAATTTCTGCTGATGCTTTAATTTACTAAGTTCAAACATAGTAATGTTTGCTTTAGTTTTCTTCATGTCATCAACAATATTGTATTCCATTGAATCAGATACCACCAATGTTTTAGATGTTGAGGGAATATTAGAAGTTGAAGGCTGGTTTTGGGGAACTGCTGCAGGTGATTTCTTTGCAGGTATTTTTTCTTTGGTTGTAGCGGCACCAGCACTCCTTTTCTTTGATGTTACCTGAATAGGTTCGGAAGTACTTTTACTCCTAGTAGTGACCGGGAATTCTTCCTCTTCATTATCGGTATCGGAGTTGGGGAGTATAAAATTCCACATTCCATGACATTCTACCACTTCTTCTTCATCGCTAGATGGTGAAATCGTTTCCTCTTCCTCTTCTTCTTGCTCTGAATCAGCATTAGATATGACATTTGGTGGCTTTGATTCATTTTTCTTATAAGTCCTAAAGGGTCTTTTGGTTGAGGTCTCGGCTACCTGTTTCTTTATTTCAACCATTTCATTTGATAAAGTTTTTAGGACTTTTTGCAAACCCTCCATGTCATAGGGGTCTTTTGAGGTTTTCTTTCTCGAGTCATCTTTAAAAGAGACTTTTTTGGCTTTTCTGTCTTCCAGGGCAGCTTTCTTTTCTAGAGCATTGATATGTTTCTCCACAGCAAGCGCTTCTTTCATGTTTTCGGCTAAGGTAGGTTTCCTAGCTCTATCTACAAAAATGGCTATATTGGTAGGTAGGGCGGTGATATACCATTCGCTTCGAATTTGTTCACTTGGTTTGGAGGCTGTCGGGATTTTATTCAGGAGTTTATTGAATCGAGCATTAAATTCCTTAATTGGTTCCCTATGCTCTATCCTAAGATTGGAGAGGTCGTTTATTAGGGTAGCCAGAGACCTATCATCTCCATATTTGGTAAGAAACTGCTCTTGGCAAGTGTTCCAACTGGTAATGGAACCAGATGGTAGAGAAAAATACCAGGATCCTGCTGATCCTTGCAAGGTGTAAGGAAAACGTCTAACAACAACATCTTGTTCTGTTCTCCTTTCAAGTTGACTGCCAACGTGAAATTATTAATGTGTTCCTCAGCCTGGGTCCCATCATCTGGATTAAACTTGGGTAGCCATTTTTTAGGAGCATCTGGTAATGGATGCAATGGTGCAGGCATATTGACTGCACCAGGTCTGGTCCATGGATCTGCCATTATAATAGCAGTAGTGGTTGGTACTACTGTTGGGACTCCAGATGTCTGGGAAGGAAATAATGTTGAGGAGTGAGCAGGTTGGGATGTTGAAGCTCCTAATCCCTGGTGAACAACAATATGTAATGGGGGAGTGGATGGTTGACTTTGCAGAGGGGAAGATGCAATGGAGGATGTGGATGAAAGCTCTTCACTGTCAGATCCTTCAGTAAATTTCTTCGCCTTTTTCCTTTTGGGTAAAGGGAACTCAGTGGGTTCAATACCAAGCTTTTCACTCTGAAGTCTGGTGAGAGGGTGAGGTAAATTGAACTGCGAAGTTGCACTGCTTTGTGATACCTCAGATTTCTGTGGTGAAATCGAGAAGCTCTAAAGTTTATGGATAAGAGACTGGACTTCAGGTGATTCAAGACTTAATTGTTCTAGAGTATGATGGGTTTGAGCAGTGGTAGTTGATTCCTCTTCTTCTTGTTTGGATACTGGAGAACCAGCATGCGAATGAGAAGCTTGAGGGGATTTGGAGGGAGAATTACTCTTAGAATGGCTTATAGATTTTGGTTTATGTGCCATTCACAGTCAGCCCTCCTTCTAGCGCCAAAAATGTTGAGGCCTTGAAAATCGCTGCAACAACATTGGGGATAACCACCCGGTCCGGACCTTAGCACAGCTCCTTTTCCATTTGGAATAGTGGCTCCGACTGGGGATAATGGGACCAGTTTCCCAAAAGTGGATAAACAGGATGAATGGATGATTTATAAACTAAGCTAGCGGTGAGCGAATAACTAAAACCATTAACAAGAATACATAAACTATGATCTATCCCAGGAACTTATTGAGCTTTATAGTGCAGCGCTTGATGATCCGTGTCTATAAACAGGCATATAGATGACTCCATTTAACAAACATGGATATTGTTTCATTCATGATTACTATGATTAAATAGTTAAGCAAAGCGATTAAAGCGATATTACCACATTATTTATATCATTGACATATACATGATTAAAAGAAAGGCACATCATAAAACATCCAATAGTGGAAGAGATATAAATCTGCTGTTACAGCGCATGCATATAATCAATAATAGAAAAGATAATCACAGAACAATTCATATGAAAAGGAATGAATTCAGACATAGATAGAAATACCATATGAGCTGCTTGACACTCCCAATATCAATCGCTACTTGTAATTCTTCCTTCAACACAGAAACATTCTCAACAAAGACAATAGTGCACAATTGCATAAAACGCTTCCTTGTCGAATTAAGAACAACTGGTCCAGTTTCATAAAAGAATATTGACTGAAGCACAATAGTGCAAACTTCAGTCTTTAAGTCTGGTACAAAACTTTACGACCCTTTCCAAAACAATGAAAGGGTCTATAAATACTTAACTAATATATCTATCTATAAAACAGAAATCCTATTAAATTGGTATCAATCAATCTTGATCCGATTTTCTTTAGCGATCTGGCAGTCGGCGGCATGATTCATCAGGTAGGCTGCTTGCCTTTATATCTGAGCTGACTTATTGCAAGCATTGGCTCTACTTCAGGTGGTTTGTTAAGGCGCGAGCTGAGCTGGGCGGCATAGGTGGCATCCTCAATATCGGGAATAATATACCCGATTGCATCTGTTAGACACTTAAGGGCGGATCTCTGTGAATGCGGCTTTACCAGGAAGAACCAATATGTGTCCCAGGTTAAACTGTTAATCCCAGCGATTAACCTCCTCTTTTCTTCTAGATCTGGATAACATGATTGCTCCAATGTATTCATAGTTGTCAACTTTCCTGGTGTACATTGGGAAATCATATTTGATAAGTAGAGAGTGTTATTAACTAGCTCAACTAGATTGCTAGAGGTTGATTTACATCTTGAAGCCGCCCTCTCTGCTTTCAATAACTGGGACTGCCATTCTATGAAGAGTATACCTTTATGCGTTTCTAGGATCCTGGGCAAATTCGCTGCTTGTCCTTGATCAGAATCTTGCCAGTCAAGAAATGCAGATATAGTTTCTTCTGCTTGATCCAATTCAGTTCTGGCCTTCTCTACCTACTGATTTATGGATGCCGTTAATTCACACAGTGGCTCTGCCTAGGCGATTTGTTGACACAGAAGCTTAATTTGGGATATTAATGCAGTGTTTATTTGCAATGCTTCTACTCTAAATTCAGCCACTTGTGGAATGCCCTTTATTTTTTCGAGCTGCGATGACAATTGAGCAATTTGCTCATCTTTTGTTTTCATTATTTGCTCATTTGCTGCCTTTAATTGTGCCAATGCCTCTGATAATTCTTTCTGCTTCTGGATTGCGCTTTGGTCAATCCTTTGTTTCTCTGCCTGCAATTGTTGAGTTAGTTGACTGTTCACTTGCTGTTGTGTCAACAATTGCTGCTCTGCCTGCTCTGCCTTCTGCTTTGTCTCAGCTAACTCTGTCTATAATGAGAAAATCTCTTGATCCTTGGTTTTCAGTAGAAGACTTACCTCCAATGCCTTATCAATTGTCGCTGCCTAATAGGCTCCTGCATACTGCGACAGTTTTGTCAGGTCATCGGAGGGGTCAAATTCCTCCTTCCAAACCACATTGCCCGTAACAGTTTGCTCTGGGAAAAGGGAAGGTTGATCAGTCCTTCTTCTTTTCCTTTGTCATTTAACCACTGCTTTATGCCTTGGGCTGTAGAAGACATCCAGGGGAGGAATATCTTCTACCTGCAAAATGATTTGGTCGGAGGGGTCTTTTGGTATTATCTCAACTTCTTTGGAAATGGGTGGGCCACTGGTTCCACTCTGAACCTGTGATGAAGTGATGTCCGGTGTGTCCGTTGTCTTGGAAGTGTCTGTATCTTTTGAACATTCCAACCCACTGATGATGGAATCAAATTGCTTCCATTCCTGGAGCAATTTAGGGTCAATATGAGTATCTATATTGACATCAATGGTGGTTTGTCTTTGTTTTTCAGCTTGGGACTCCTTCCGCACTTTTTCCAGCTCTCTCTTCTTCTTTTCCTCCTGCTCTTTCTTTTGTCTTTCCTCCTGTTCTTTCTGTTGCTTTTCCTCTTTCTCTCTTATCTGTTTTTCTTCCTGCGCTTTCTTCTGGCTCTCTTCTTTTTCTTTTCTCTGCTTTTCTTCCTGTTCTCTCTTCTGCTTTTCCTCCTGTTCCTTCTTATGATCCTTTATTATAATCGGAGGTTCCTTTGACTGTTGTTGATCAGGCTCGCTTGATGATGTCGCTGGGGTTGTTGCTAATAAATCTAGAGGCAGAGTTTGCAACCTCTGTTCTCTAAGTTTATTAAATTCAGTCAGCCCCTCGTCATTATACTTTATTTTGGCCAAGTTTCTGACCTGATTTATTGTCTCAACTGAAGAGAATAGGTCGTCAGACATATCTTCCTTATGGTCAAATTTTGTCAATGTGGCTTGTTCTAGTGGAGTGTAGGCAACTTTGTTTGGATCAAACTGCCTATTTGGGAGAGTCGCCAGAGTCAACGATTTAATCTTCGTGGCTTCCTTTTCTGCATGTTTGAGATCATGCAGAGTATAGACACCACATCTCAAGGGAAAAGAGGGCCAGCCCTGCTTCTTATTTTTCTTGAGAGTCTGTGTAACACTCTCAGCCATAATCTGGTAAGAGATTTCTCTTGCCAACAGTTTATCCGGTATGTATAAAGGGAGGACATGAGGTTCAGCTTGACTACCAAAAATTCTTATATAAGTGAAGTTTTCCTCCCCGAACCATCTTCCTATTGAGGTTAAGTCAATTCCGGCTTGATAAGAAATCTTGGGAGCAGGTTTATCAAAAATAGAATAATGAACAGGTAACATAAAACCATTGCAGACTTGATACAAATGGTGTTTATAAGAGGACTTCCATAATTTCTGATGGTATATGTGAATAGGCATGGGGTCTTGTGGTTTCCACCTCCAGCCGAGCACAGGAAATTCAGAATTAAAACACAAGGTATCTAAGATAAAGGCACTGTAATAAAATGGGGGAATTATCCTTTCAGAAACGCGGGTCTTACTCCTAAATTCAAGAAGAGCCGAGGCTAGCTTATCCGAGAGAATAGTGGCCCAATCCATAATGACACTGTTGCATGCCGCTTCCATTAGGGGAACCATTTCTATGGTAATATTAGCAGAGTCATGCAATCCCCATAATCTACACATCATTATTCCAGCATAGCAATAAGGAGAAGCCAGGGAATCAACTGAGTACTTACCAGAAGACTCATGTTTGTGCTTTTCCAGATTTTGTCTCCAATCCCGGATGGGTTCGGATTCAACTTCATTTTCGTTTGCGAATTTCTCCAGGAACACCTTATTGTATATATTCTCTGGCTCAGGCAAATGATACATTTGCCTCAGATCATCTGCCCTGAATGACCCGAAAATTCTCCCGTCTCTGGTGCTGAAGGTCCTATCCAGGACTGGGATTTCCTCAATCGCCCACCGCACTACATCAGTATATGGGAGAATTTGTTCTCTAGCTGCTATCCGGTGAAGGAAGGAGTCAGCTAAGTCCTTGAGAGTACCCTCAGATTTTCGAGTAGAATCTGCAGTAGCTTCTACTGTTGTCACTACCGGTTCTTCGGCTTCAATCAGGTTGTAGGTACCTTGCCAAGTAACTCTGACGAGACCCGAACATGTAGTATCAGATATCAATCCCTTCTTTTTGTCAGTGGCAGCTTGTCCTGCAGCTGGCGCAGCGGAAGTGCCTGTGGTCTTCTTGGATTTCTTCCCCATTTTGTTTGAGCTTTCTCCTTGGGATGAATTCTGCACAGAGGCGAAAATAAACGTAACACGGAGAAATGCAATGAAAACTTCAAAGTAATGAGCTATGGTGACTGATGCGTAATCAAGGATTAGCTTTTAAAATGGGTGCGTATACAATCCATGGGAGGATTTTAGGACTTATGATCACATTAAATGGCCGTTTAAAACCTGCCAATCTTAAATGCCCGTTATATCATGATTCGGTCGAATGGCCTGCTTAAGCGTGCTATGGATATTTTGGCGGTTGGGCACAGGTGCATCATAGATTAACAGATTGAGTTTTAAATATGATTCGATCATAATATCCCTCCATTTAATGGCTTTTTGAAAACTGCGCTTTATCGCAATCGGCCATCGGGGAGAGCTTTAACCTCTTGTATTGACACCATTTAAAACCCCCGATCGCCGATAGCCGATATCGCATCGTGTCGGGAGAATAAGGATTATATATGACATGGACAGCATATCGCCGATTTGCCGATTGCGATATCGCATCGCATCGGGCTGCATCACCAGGGCACCTTATTATTGTGCATAGGACATTGCCGATTGCCGATTGCGATATCGCATTGCATCGGGGTAAAAGGCTTGGGGTGCTTTAAGACTGCGCATAGAGTATTGCCGATAGCCGATAGCGATATCACATCGGCGGAAACCAATATGTCACTTATTTGTGTTCTCTATGTCATTGCGATATGCGATCTTGCGATCGCTTTATCGCAATGATAAAAGATTGTTTTATTTTATCAAAATGGGTTTTTCAAAAGGTTTTTATATATAATGTTTCCATTTGGTTATCGGACCTTTTTGAATAATACAATATTGATACCAATTAACTTCTAAAGGGACCCATTTCATATGATAATTTTGTAAATAAAAATGATATGAAATGGGGGGTTGTTGTAGAGCACAACACCTACATAAGGGCTTTTCGGTATGCATCGCACCCTTTACACTGGGAAAGTGGGATGCATCGCACCCTTAGCACTGAGCAACCTGTATAGTCCAGTTTTGACCAGTTCTGAGCAGTTTCCTGTGGAGAACTTCTGGGAGATGATGTAATCAGCTGAACTTGTTCCTTTAGGGTATGAAGAAACAATTTTAGGGACTTAGGAGCCCTTGGTTTATAAACATGTATGATTGGGGTTGCAATGCCCAAAAATGTCTATAACAGTTGCCCCCTAAAGCATGAAGTCATTAATCTTTTGATGTCAGGTGAAATGCTTTATCATGAGGATCCGAAGTTTTTTCGAGCTAGAAGGCGACCTGTAATAAGATACAATACAATACATTATATTCATAATATTTTTCGTGATCTAGCTGAGGCACGCATTCCCATGCTCGGCTTTATAAATTAATTTTCATGTACATAAGACAGACAACCATCTGTGTGGCAGACTGATGATTCTGATAGAGTTGTCATCCTTTGGTTCAGATGATCATCTGTGCAACAACAATGTACATTTGAAGCCTTTATTTTCCTGAATATATCACAACCCAGATGGATGAAACTAGATCCGGGGTCTTCAAACTCATTAAATCTTCACTCGGAGTATAAGTCGATCCATGTGAAAGATGTTTTGGAGTCGAACAGGGAAAAACACACGCGATTACCAGCCAACGATGTAAGCTGTTAACAGGTGTGAGAGGAATCATCGATAATGATGATGACCCTCAAGGTAATATAGTACAATTCGCATGATGTGAAAAGGGACTTGGCGTCGAACAACACGCAAAATCTTTCGATCAAAGGCCATTGATGTAAACTTGTTGCCGGAAGTGAGAAACTTGCCATTGAGGCATGCAAGCTTCAAAGTACTGAAAGGGTTGTTCCTAGGTCGACCTCTTGGATAATGAGCTGATGTCGATAAGAAGCAACCCGTCGTAGGAGGGCCTTAATGAATCCCACATCTATGACACAGAACGGAGTAAATGATTTTCGAGGTGAAAATGATCTGATGACACAGGGTTCAGGGTGACGGTCATGTAAGAATGGAGCGTGAATGTATTGCAGCGGATGAGACACAAGTGAATTCTCTGAGCGACTTCTCTTGAACATACTAGTGACACTGACATGGATTGGTAGTGTTAACCCCAAATATGGATGGTGCGGTGGACCAATGATGATATGACTGGTGAACGGAACAACCCAACCCGAATCAGATGCAGAGTGAAAGTGTCATGTTCAAGAGCGACTTGCTACCAATAAAGTTTCTTCAAGTTTTCTTCTCAAATTTTCCCTAGTCATTGCTGACCAGTACCTCTTTATTTTTATCAAGCTTGAGGAGGATAACATATGCTTGTTCTATAATTTTCCCTTCAGGCAAACCCGTCGCTATGTTTTAACGAGCCTAGCGACAATGAAACTCGTTCTTGTCTAAATGGACAAGTTTGTTGCTATTCGGTTTTAACGAGCTTAATGACAAAGATAACTCGGTCCTTTTCAATTTTAGAGAGTCTGAAAGGGGCGTAAAGTAAACTCCAATAATCCTTTTTCATCATATAATCCATTAAGTCCGAAAAAGTATAAGATAATACGAAAGGGATGAATTTTCGGTAATCGTAACGAGCCGAACAAAACAAGTGCTCGATCTTTTTGTGTAATAATCCCTCAGGTCCAAAAAGATTAAAATCTAGAAGAGGGATAGCGCTTACAGTCGCTCTAATGAGCTGGAGAGGCCAATCGCTTGGCAATATTTTCAGATTTTACAAGTCAGGTGAAAAGAGCTTAAAGGAGACTTGTTTTTGAGGAACGAGTGATAATTTCAGGTAGCAGTTGATTCCAGGTAAGGTTTGGAATTTTCCAATCATGGCAGTGTCACAAGGATGGCTAATAGGATCACTCTTCGCAGCTATTCCTCAAAAGGGGTAAACAATCAAATGGAGGTGAATGATTGGCTAAAACATAGTGGAGGTGATGGTGAGAACACGACCAGGGCTCAAAAGCTGATGATAATGCATTCACAATGGTTATTTATCAAAAATTGGTTCATTTTTTAATGAGCTTAAACTCTAGGGGAAACATTTGCTCACTGTTTAGGTTTAATTTTTAATGAGCTTGAACTCCACATAAAAATTGCTGATGTCAGTCATATAATAAGGATGTCTCATCTAAGATGCCATTTTTTATGGAGCTTGCACCTTCCAAAGCTTTGCCCCAGATCATTTCTTTATGCAAGTTAGGAACGACCAATCCTATGAGTTTAAAGGGTTGAGAAACTACAAACTAAGAAAATAAATGGTCACTCTTCGCTTGCATGAAAAAAGGTTTGCATGCCCCCAGGTATAGCGAAATGTTTCAGGCTACCATATGAAAGCTCTCCATCGGCGTTGCAGACAAAATGCTTCCTTGGCAATGTCTACCAAAATAGACAAAGGTGAGTGGCGCGGTCGCCTCCACTCACATAACTTGGATGAGGGATCCTTATTCTTGTCTAATCCCATTTTCCTAAATGGACGGGTGTGTCAGACCAGTCATATATCCCCCGCAGAAGCCTACCCTAAACCCAAGGTTTTCCTGCCGAAACAGACCAAGGTGCATGCCCCCTGGGTTTCAGTCATGTCCTCCCGAATCACTCGTGCTCTTCAGGTGGACGAACTGGAGATTGATGAGACATTCCTTGCATGAAAAGGCCATTTAGGAATGGCATTTGACTATTAGCTATGTGTGAGCTGAGGAACGAAAGCTGGTCTACGAGCTTCACCACTCGGCCTTCGTGTGGAAAACACATTACTCTAAAGAGTGAGGAGACAATGGCTCCCATGCTATAAATATAGTCACGCTCAAGGAGTATATTATAATCTAGAGGTCCTTGGACTACCATTACATTCATGTAAAAGGTTTTCCTTCTCAAGCAGTTGAGGAAAGGATACTCACAGAGGCCCCTTCATCTATGATGGTACCAACCATGATCATTTTTTAATCTTGTACAATGATTTGGAATGGTACATTAGCAGGTACCCGGGGTCTACCGAGTAGATTCCAATCGAGGGAGACGACTAGGTTGCTTGGAGGTGGGACCGAATAGATGGCCGGATATGACTCTAAAGAACTTCCTTCCTGTAGTAAAGGAATGCGTAGAATACCCCCATGTTCATTGGAGTCTGTGTTTACAAAAAGGATTTGAACGATGTCGTTCTCATTCTCTTAGGTGATTGTGTCATCTCAAGATGGACCTTCCAAAGACTAGACCGGGTCGACTATCGTCTCAGCCTTTTTAATTTCTTCTAGTATGGATTCAACTGGTTTATCTTCAATGATAGATGCTTTGACCGACCACAATGGCGTGTTAGTCAGATTTTCAACCAGTGACGAACTCAGCAAAAGTTTCTTATATCCAGGAGGAAGCCGTAGCAGTGAAGCCGGACAGTCATCCAAAACTCTTTTAGCTTCATCTAGGAAGGGACAATGGTGGATGATGTGATCACCTTCACATAGTTTACAAGGAAATTTACATTTCCTTTTTTGTCCAAATGCTTCACTTTCACTAGTTGATGGTGTACTTTCAACATGGTCTTCAGAGGTTGATGACACGGGTTGTGCAAACGAGGAGACCAGTCCCTTAAGATCCAAGGGATGCAAGGACAATTTCGATGATAGTGGTCTCCTTTGCAAATGACACATGGAGATTTAGGCTTAGATGGTGCAGTGTGTGGATTTTCACTAGACGACACCCAGTTACCCCTTTTTGCCTTTGGCTCCTTCTTCTTCTTCTTCTCTTTCTTCTCCTTCCCCTTCTTCTCCTTCTTAGTTACTTGATTTTTGGCTTTACCAGCTTTATCAAGCGAAGAGGAAGGAGGAGAGGGAGAATCGGATGAAGTAGAAGGTTGGGGAGTAACTTCAGTATCATCCAGTTGCTAACTTGATTGTTCAGGAATCACGGTGTTCTGAACGACAGAGGTCAAGAAGAGCCATATTGGCAAACCAATTGTCAATCCTGGAAGTGACAATGTGGCCATATGAGGTGCACCAACATCTCCCTAAGAGGAGAAAGGACTAGGATTTCCTCCATGGGGAAATCCTTGGTTGGTGGACTCCATTTTCCTCAACCTAAGACCAACGTGGGAATGGTGATATTATTCTGATTAAAACAAAATTTAGATGCTTTGACACAACTTATTTTTTCAATTTTTAAGAGTCGAGAAAAAACAAAAGATGACTCTAGTCGCCTTCAATTTTTAATGAGCCTGAAGTGACAAGTGCTCAAACAGACCTTTTCCTTTAAGGAGTCTGACTACTCTGGAAATCTAGACAGAGGGATTACAAAACCAATCGCAAAACTGTAGAATACTTTTTATGGTACGGCAGTCAATCTTCCCGAATGCTGTGTTCAATGCATTGCGATCGATAGGGCAGCAGACACGGCTTCCTATGGATAAAGGATATAGTCTATTGTGGCCTCCGAATATATACTTGACGGTACATGGGAGCACAAGTCTGTACTGGCACTTGTCGTCTCAAAGAGGAGGAATCACCCAACCAACAGTGAAAGCGACAGTTACCAGGCTTTACGACACCGGAATAGGTCTCTAGCCTAGACTTCTAGATGTTATGTGTTAGGTTCTAAAGCATTCTTATGTTCATTGAATTTATTTTACAGTTGATCTTTCTTAATAAAGTCGCCTTTCAGGTTCACCGCGTGATGTATATATAATTCCTAAAATGCAATCTAAGATGATAAACAATCGTTTAATCTTCTTTTTGCAATGAAAATCCTAGCTACTAAAGAAAGAGAGACGATATTCTTTCAACATAGAGCAAAGAGCACACACTAGATGCACTGTCCTAAATCAAACCAACAAGCAGTCTAAATGCAAATGCACATGCATGTATTTGTTTTCATCTTTCTTAATGTGTGAATGACAAGAAGAATGCTAAGTACAAATCTAAATTATTGTTTCAAAGTGACAATACTAACAAATTTCTCTTCAAAAATGAAAGGAAGATAATGACGACACTTTGCTATTTTGAATTGAAAACTACTTTCAACACTTGAAAAAATACTAATTCAAATCAAATACAAGAGTAACTATATAATAGACCATCAAGAACAATAGAATTCTTTTCTTTGACTGAAAATGACACTTGCGACACTTCCAAATCAAGAAACGATAGTTTGATTATGCTACTACTTTGTAAAAGAGAACTGAAAATGGCACACAATACATAAAAACATTCATAGTTATTTGCACAATGGAGGTGGAATGACAGAAAGGAAGGGAGTTTCCACGGTGGTATACTGATCACAGACAGAAAAACTCCTGAATAGAGTTGAAGAGAGTGAACAAAGAAACCAAAAAATGAGAGCAGAAGAGGTCTTGTCTGATCAGCGCACCTGTAACACAAGGAAAGTGCGATGGAGTGCACCTACTACACAGAGGTGCGATGCATCCAGATTCCCAAGAGTAGAAGGTGCGATGGTCTAGGGACGAAACTTCAACTGGGTTCCAGGTCACAATTTGCAGCTCAGTTCAGGGATTTAGGCTGAGCAAATAATGTACAGTAAATATAAATCATAGGGGCTGATCTAATGAAGTTACTAGAGCCACCACTAGGGAAATTAGAAGGTTTGCAAATCAATTGTTCAGTTTATAAACAAAACCCGAAGATAGACTGAAGCAGCATTGATCTACTTTGCACTTGCATAGCAAATGCAGTTCGAAGGCTAGCTGGCTTGACTTCAGGCTCCATCTGTAAGTTTATAAAACAAACAAATATAGATAAACAAACAACCTATTCGCTCCCCAGTGGAGTCGCCATTTTGTTATCGAGAAATCTAGTGTCCACTCGGAGCTGCTAGTCCCACTAAGACTGGTAGCTATCTTAGAAACAAACAAACTAAAACCACTTTCGTTTTCCTTTATGAGACGTAGACAAGAGGGGAATGAAGGACACTAACCTCAGTCTTGCGCTTGGTTCCTTGCTCGGTTCCTCTCCCTTCTGACAGATCCTTGCCGCTTCTCTTTCGTCTACCCAACTTCAAAGAGTACCTGTGGAATCAAAGCAGCATAATACTATCAAAGAACAGAGATCTACAATCATAAACAATATAGGACCAGATATATATTGACCACACAAATGCATATATCATCAAACATACAAGAATGTGGAGGAAAACTTGAATAACTTTATTAATATCAAGGATAACAAGGAGAATTAAAACCAATTGTTCTGACCCAACATCATCCTCCAGCATGAAAGTCCTTCTTTCACCTCATGAAAAGCTTAGATCACCCAACACTATGATATTCCAACAAGAAACCAACAACACTTCCTTACAAGATACAAAATTCCAGCCTCTGGATCTCTGGGATGAAGTATCCATATATAGATCATTGCAGGGGGGTGAGTCAGCTTCTGGGATTTTGATTAGTGTCCTCTCTCTGATAGTTCTTGATTCCACTTAGAGATTGATGATTTCTTACTCATCCCTGGGCGAATTCAAAGAGGCAAGTGTCATAGGAGAAGTTTCTGGAAATTTTCTATGATCATCCACCTCCAAAACTGTCTCTGCCATTTGTCCACTCTCGTCCATCGCACCCTACAGAAGGGATTTTTAGTATGTATCTCGCCCTTTACACTGGGCAGGTGGGATGCATCGCACCCTTAACAGTGAGCAACCTGTATGGTCTAGTTTTGACCAGTTCTGAGCAGTTTCCTGTGGAGAACTTCTGGGAGATGATGTAATCAGCTGACCTTGTTCCTTTAGGGTGTGAAACAACAATTTTAGTGACTTAGGAGCCCTTGGTTTATGGACATGTATGAGTGAGGTTGCAGTGCCCAAAATGTCTATAACGCCACATCTCCCACTAATTGTAACTTTGCAAGTCCTAGTATGGATCAAGAATGTAGTTATTCGATGTTGCATTGTCAATGAACATGTATATATATGTGCATGTGTTCCAAATGTTAGTGAAATATTAGCTCCCTTAAAGTCACATGATTTAGAATCACGTTGTGCACATATGATGGTGAACCCTCATATTTGAAATGTTTATAACAAATTTGTCTTATTAATCTTACTGGAAAACAGTTCTCGATACATTTGGTGGTTATTGAAAAACCCCTTACCTATAATCTCCTCTTAGGTCATTGCTTCATGTATGTCATCAAGGAAACTTTCTCATCCATATACTAGATAATGATCTTCCCTCATAATGGGAAGATAGTCACCATATATAGCCTCACAGATTACAACCCTAAGACTCAATTTAATCATAAGAACATCATATCCTCGATGGTTGGAAATCAGTCCATCTCTTCCTTAAGAGAAATCGTCATAGCAATATAAAAAGGATCCACATTAATTGAATCTCACAAAAACCCATCACTTACCTTGACCACACCTATCTCCTTTCAAATATGCATGGTCTAAATCATAAGCCTCTTAAAGGCCTAGATATTTCTTTTAATAATGAACTCCTAAGAAATATACACCTACAAATTCAACACCTGCAACTAGGACCATCCCCCTATTCGTAATACATATGGCTAGATTGCTTTCGTACACCAACTAATGGGAGTGGTTAGAATACCAGTGATGACCATGTTGAATTTTCCAATGTTTATGTTGGGGATTCCAATACAGTAATTAGATCCTCCAACTCCTACCCCACCCTCAAAGCTATATCCTTCTTTGGCATTGAAACCCATTCAAGCTATTCCTATGGCCCCATTCAATGCTTTAGTTATAGTAAAACCCTACCTAGAGTATTCTATTTTTGTGAGATAAGTTAGAAAGTGGGGCAAGGCTAAGAAGAAAGAGGAAAATGAGAAGAAAACTCAAGCATTGGCCACCCTAACCGCTACATCGAAGCCTCCACCTCCTTGTGCTTTGTGCAATTTTCTTAGTCATGATACCAATAATTTTCCTTCTCTTCCTCAAATAAAGGAGCTTATTAGTTTGGTTAACAGATAATAAAACCTAAATTTTCTAGTGGTACAATTCACTCTTCCTAAATTCTCCAAGAGTAAAATATCATTACACAAAAATCATCCTTGCACTTTGTGTAACACATGGTTACTACTACCATTAATACTATATAATTCCACATTTTTGTGATAGACTCATTGTTTCACACAAATTTCAAGTTACTTGTAGTGAAGTCTCCAATCCTCCAATTACGACCCCTCATGATTTTCCTCTACCAAGGCAAAGAACCATTCACCAATCATAAATTTGTGTCCCCCTAATGTGTAAATGGTCAAGGATGTTGTATATAACCTATATATTCCATTATTTATGGGATTGAATTATTTATAGCCTACTTTGGAATCTATTCATGAATATAAACACATACATTCTATGTCCCATGTCGCTTCATTCTTGACAATAATGGAGCCTTCTTCCATTAGACATAATTCCACTCCTATAGAAATTTTGTTTCATCTAGTAATTTGGTCCCTGGAACCACTATTCTTCTCTATCATGATGACCATATAGAGTCCCATACCACTCTATATCATCCTGGGGATGGTCTAACTAATCATTCCTACTTCATACTTCAACAAGGAATTCCCCTTTATAGTCTTTTTGTTGAGTCATTGTCTCATTTAAGTGAGCATTCGTTCATTATATCCCAAGCCACTACTTGGTATGATAACGCTTTTTTTGAACCCGTAAATTTATTTCCTTTAAGTCAAATGTTTAGTACCAAGATAAATTGGCACTCCCCCATTTCCTTTTTCCCACTACATTGTTGTGCTTATACCTAAATGATAACATACAAATAAACTAGTGACTTCTAAAAATTTAAAGATGCATAATCATATTATGTATACTTTCATATAATATCATCAACAATGCATAGTTTGGATTCCACTACTCTAAATACACTCAATGTGTTCATAACATGCTACATATAAATCCAATTAGTGGCATCATTTCCACCTTTTCATACCCAATTAGTTCCTCCCCATCATCATATGTTGGGGATAAACATCTCATGCTTGGAGCATGATGGCCATTTTTTCCAATATTTGATTTTATCATTATCCACCATTGACATAGAGCTAAAAGGTCTAGATAATATATATCATTCTCTCACTAGTTGGATAGTTCGTCCCAACGGCCTGTCTAGAGAGCCATGTACACAAAACATATAGTTCATGATGAATACCATATATTAAAATATTCTACTATATGCAACACCTCACTTACATCTAGTTCACATGTTTGAATTGGTGGGGTAGGATAACAATGGACCTCCTCTTGTAGTTCATCACCTTATTATTTCTTTCCTTGATTCCCCCGAGGAAACATTTGTCCCCAATGCAATAAGAGACTTTCTTTAGCCCCATTGGACTTTTTGAGTCACTATTAGAAAAGTAAGACCACCCAACCAAAATTATCATATCCCAAATCCATAGATTGGTTAGCTCAAAATGATCTTACAAATATTTCGGGACTTCTCCTCTCTAAGATCTACTCCACCACATGCACAAACGAGTTGGAATTGGAGGGAAAACCCTGTTTATAATAGAATCCATTTTTTTCACTTGGACATTATAGGCTCATCCAAGCTTCATTTTATGAACCATCAAAACCACTTAAAATTTCTCATATTGCACAAAAATTGGTCTCCATTAGTTATTAATCCTTTGATGCTTCACCTAGAAGCAATTTTTCCACGACGTGTCAAAGCCCCCTTATTTTCATATCAACTTTCTTCATATTTATATCTCTTACAATGAGACAAATTTGTCTTACATTGAATTATTTTTCTAAATTTTTCATGAGCATAGTGCCTTTACTAATGTTAATAGGGCATCCTTTAGGTCCATTCGCTATGGCATTTCACATATCACCAACACCCCCTCATTCATTGCATTTTATTATAATTCAATGGAAATCATCTTAGGGAACCTTCACACTTGGTTATATGAATAATCCCCTCCATATCTTTCATATGACATATATAAAGTGTTATAACCTTCCCCACATGGGAACTTCAGCAGCATTACCCATTTTGTATTTATGTTTCTACGGTGTTCAACACCCTTTGGATTGGGAGTCAAGTTTGTCTTCATATCATATCCAACAATAACTGAATTTCTCTTTATCATGTTGACAAAACATGTACCCATGTACTCCCATGTTTATAACCTCTTAGTTTATTCCAGAAGGGTTGTGTACCATTTGTACTTGGTTCAGTCACTAGTAGCACCATTTTGTCTCACAATTTTTCAAACCATTAGAGATGAGTCACATTTATGTCCCATGTAGTATATTTAGTACCAATTTGAATCCTATTGCATTATTTCAACACCTCCATGAGTCACATTCATCCTATATCCCAGAGGTTCAACCTCCAAATGTACCACTCGATTACTTATATACCTTTGAAAAGCCTCTATCCTAGTAATTAATTATTTCCTGTCGAATGCTTTTAATCATTTATAGGTCAACCTTGCATGTTATTCTATAAACAAGGGAAGTCAGTAGTCCATTCTTGAAACCATATTCCACCAATAGTGTCAATATTTGTCACTCACATGATACTATACAACCTGTGCCATGGTTGAGGACCTGTCATTGCCTCAACTCTACTGGGACTTCTTATATCAGCTTTAGCACATTTATTCTAAGGCATTATCCTTGAGGGTGGCGTAACTTCAAGGATAATTTTAGGGGCAAATGTTCGCCCTTTGGCGGAAATTAAGGGGCTTTAAATTTTTAGTGGGCGAATATTTTGTATCATAGTACATTTTTACAAATCACCTCAAATAGCCCACCTAATTTTAAGGGAGAGGGTAAAAAAGGTAAATTTAGCCCTTGAAATTAGGACTTACAACCTTCCATTCGCCCATTTTCAAGAATAGGTTTTATTTAAGTGAATCCTATGGGCCAAATACCATATTTATAAAAGAGGTATGGTAAATTAATAAAAATATAAATAAATGAGAGGTATGGTAAATAAATAAAACATTTTTTATATTTACTCCATAAGTCACCTTATATACATGTAAGGGTGTAAACAAATAAAAATATAAGTAAAGTGGAGGTATGGTAAATAAATAAAACGTCTTTTTATACTTACTCAAAATGTATGGTAAACAAATAAAAATATAAATAAACTAGACGCATCGTAAATAAATAAAACCTCTTTTTATATTTATTCCATAACCCTCGTTCTATTTATGAAGGGTGTAAACAAATAAAAATATAAGTAAAGTGGAGGTATGGTAAATAAATAAAACGTCTTTTTATACTTACTCAAAATGTATGGTAAACAAATAAAAATATAAATAAACTAGACGCATCATAAATAAATAAAACCTCTTTTTATATTTATTCCATAACCCTCATTCTATTTATGAAGGCTCAAGAAAGAGGTTTTATTTAAGTGAATCCTATGGGCCAAATACCATATTTGTAAAAGAGGTATTGTAAATTAATAAAAAATATAAATAAACGAGAGGTATGGTAAACAAATAAAACATTTTTTTATATTTACTCCATAAGTCACCTTATATTTACGAACACTCAAAAAATGGGTTATATTTAGGTGAAACTTATTAATACCATGCAAAAAACCATTATTAACCCTAATATTAGAATTAATAAAAATAAAAATGGCACATGGTATTGACCCATGGTATTTACCTGGAATGTAGCCTATTTAAATGGGGGAATTAAACTAGCATGTAGCCTATGCTAAGATTCACTAGGACTTTACAAAGTTTTATTATTTAGTGAAAGACTCGCCAAGATCTTACAAGATTTTATAATTGAGTAAAATATTCGCCATGCCTAGTGAGAGATTCGCCAAAAAATTATATATACATATTATATTATTGATAAAATCGCCTTCCATTTTTCCTATATACCATAGAGATTCGCCCATTTATTATATTTGTAAATTTAGGGGGGGTTCTTAAAATTTTCCCTGCATAACTTGGTTCCATTTTACTCATTGATGGGTTCCTTAAATCAAGCATATGGATATCTTCATGTTATTTGACTTGGTTTTTTGTCACTTGCTTGACTTTAACTCATTGTCACACAATTGTGAGTTGTAAAATTAATGGTCTAATACATGAGATGTATGTACCAGATCGACCGGGAATTTATGAGTTTTCCCAATACCTTAGCAGGTGGTTTGCCTTTAGGTATTCCCTCGCATGCCTAGATTTCAATAGTTTATGATCTAGCTGGACAACGAATTCGATAGAATTAACTAGCTTGATTTTCATCATTCTTAGAGCCCATAACATGAGCCTCCCATCAATTGGCTTATTAGAATTCTTATAGCTACTTCCCATTCAACAAGGCTTCTTAAGTTTTATCCACACCCTCTCCTGAAGAAGGGGGAATTTGGTGTCATATACCTAGATCAATAATAGTTGTTATATTAGTCATCACCCTTTTATTCAAAGCACATGTATATGATACTATTTATACCATTGTACTATATTATGGCCAATTGATGTCGGCATATTAATATACTATATACTACTTTCATAGGTGAACTTTGTTGGGCACATTGTTATTCTTTTTTATTGATTCATTGAGATCATGTATGCCCCATTGTGAGTCATGCTTGATGAGTGGTAAAAACCTCCTCCAAAATTGGTTTGGATCCTTGCAGCAGAATCCTTCTATTCTTCTCTCTACATAAACACCTCTCATGCCTAGTGAAAAAAATAAATGATGCTAAAGACCAATGACTTATAATTAGTAAAATGACTTAAACTCTTGCAAAATAAAGATTATGCCTTCACATACTTCAAACTACATACTTCAAACTTAAAAAGACATAGATTATGCAACAACTAACACCATACATTATAAACAACCATTTATATGTACTTCATTAAATATTATATATTTGAATGCCCTTCCATAATAAGAACATGATCTATATCCATGGTTCAATATAAAAATCCATGTATTTAATTTGAGACTTTCTTGAAACAATAAATAACAACATTAAATTATATTTCCATAAAACGATACAAAGAGGGTTAAAAAAATGGTGAGAAAGAGCCAAATTATAAACTCTATCCACTAGAAAAAGAATGATTTACGTTATAAATTGCTAACCCAAATCTTTTTTAATACATGTATTCTCTATGTGATCCATTCCCTCAAAATATATAAGAATATACACCACCATTTTTAACTCCAATTTGGCAAGTAAATGTACACATTTGATGAAATGGTTGTATGAAAAAATATGCTTTATAATTTTGGAATTATAAGAAAATTTTATAATACATTTTGGGGATCATATTTTTCTAATTAGTGACTTTTTCAAAAAATTTATATACAATTATAATTATAATTATATATATATATATGATATGAGAAAATGTAGACATGTAAATTAAACTTGGTAATCAATACTTAAATTAGTGGATAATTCTCTAGCATCTTTACATATGTAAAGAATTACAATATTTATTGGAAACAATTTAACATGTTGCAACTCATATTTGTTAAATATTACCAATTAATAAACAATGTAACTAAACTTAGAAAATTGCAAAATACATTATCCTATATTTCATATCACATTTTTTTTAATAAAAAATTTAAGTTAATTTGGCTATCTATAAGCTTTTTCAAAATATATATATATATATATATATATATATATATATATATATTCAATTGCATGAGATGTAACAGTTTTTTTAAGAATTTGTAATTTATAAAATGTTGGATAAACATAATTTATTTTTTATTATTTATTTCTTTTAATTTTAGAAGAATTTAGGAGCTTCCTTCAAGTAACTAACTATTAGTAAACTGATATTGAATATATTGTTGTAATGGAGAGATCTTGAGAGCTAGAGTTTGCAAAAGAAATTAAGAGTTGGACACCATGGAGGGGCGCAAGAGGAGAGTATCACTCCCTTCTATAGTCAAGCAGTCTCCTGTCGCTGCAAGAAACCGCTGGAGGCTGAAGCAGTCCAGGGTGCGGCCTTCATGGACACCTTTTCTCTTGCAACGGTTGAGTGTCTTCTCACAAAAGTTGCGGCGAGGCTTGCGATTGTCATTGTTGCGGTGGACGAGTTGGGAGAGCTTGCAAATTTCCCCTTCGCGGAGGAGTGGGGAATGCGTCCAATCGTCCATAATTATGATGCCTCAGCAAAAGGATCACCCCACTACCCGTTACCATCTCGGACAGAGCGCATACAGTTACCTCTTCTGCCCGTGAAATCAGTTCAATGGTCGCCCATGTGAAAGCTATTAAAATTTATATACTTGAAATGTATGCACATCAATCATTTTTATTAACACTATTAAAATGTTATATACTTGAAATAGATTGATTAATTTGTAAAACGGAATGGTTGTAATTCATCTCTTAATCAGATTTTATTGATGAAAGTTATGCATATGTAATATGAGAAATTAATGTCGAGTTTATGTATAAAGAGCTCTGAACAATATTGGAACGTGAAATTACCAAACTAAAGCGAACAACCCTTGTAACCTCGTTTTCCGCTTGGATTATGTGTATGGTTGTAATTCATCTCTTAATCAGATTTTATTGATGAAAGTTATGCATATGTAATATGAGAAATTAATGTCGAGTTTATGTATAAAGAGCTCTGAAGAATATTGGAACGTGAAATTAACAAACTAAAGCGAACAACCCTTGTAACCTCGTTTTCCGCTTGGATTATGTGTATGTTATATATATATATATATATATATATATATATATATATATATATATATATAGATATATATATATATTTATATTTATATTTATTGTTCCTCTTGGATTATAAGTATGTTATGTTATTTGTGATCTCAATGGTGTAAAAATTCAAACATTGTTATAGCTTTTGTAAATTCCATTTTTTTAACAATTAAATAAAAACACTTTTCTATGTTCATATTCATATTCATATTGAATTGATTATATAAAGTGAAAAATCAAATTTTATTGTTATATAAAGTGAAAAATCAAATTTTATTGTTAGTATGTGCATTTGCTGATATCTTCATTTTCCTTGGCAATTGCATATTACTAGCGACTCTTTGGTTGCCACCATGAAAATTTGAAAACGCAGTTGAATGTTAAGTTGCTCAGTTAGAAATGGCGTTTCCTTTTCTTCGATGATTGCTAGTTAACCAATAATTTTAAAGAGTCGTTTGACATATAAGGAAGCCAATCATCATATAATTTAGCATTTAGATCCTCCACATTCTCCAATACCTCTTCCAATGAATATATACATGGTAGAAGGAGCATACATAAGTTGTTTAAAATGTATACAACACTTTTATTTTGTTTAATTTCGTCTATCTATGTGAATGTTTGTTGAACCTGATATGGGTGTGCCAAGAAAATCTAAGTGATATTATAGAATTTGTCTTATTATTTTCTTAACCTGGAAAAAAGATTGTGGTAAGACGTGTTTTTAATCATTATTGAAATTATTATTTTTAAATATTACCTCATATTTTTTCAAAATATCGAAGTTATAGTTTGTCAAGCATTTGTATCTATCATCTTTAGAGTAATATTTAAGTTTTAATTTTATTTTATTAATGTGAAATGATATAATTGATGGTTGTTGAATTTATATCTACATGTTTTTAAGAAAATTATTGATTGTTGGATTTATAGGGTTTCAATGGGGAGAAACACTATACCACATATATTTATATTGGGGATATATATTGAGGAAAAAATGACATAATATATTGATCATATAATAGAGGTAAAAAAAATTTATATTGGCAGTATAAAAAATGGACCTTAAAGTTAATGAAAAAATATAAAGGGGTTATAATGAAAATGTTAATGAAAAATTAGATACCTAAAATATCGAGTGAAAGTAGGGGTTTTTTATTTGGGAATGTGAATTGGGTTCGTGTTGGTAGCGGTTAAATAATGTGATTTTTAGAGGTGTTTTCCAATATGTGGTCAAATTAGGGGTATTGTTTAATACACCTTGAACGGATGTGATATGTCAGAGTTTCAGAGTTTCATTAAGGGAAGCCCCCGTGGTTGGATTGAATTTTACATGTGTGTAAGAAACCTAAAAAAATTGGTTATTTGCTTGCTCTCAAAAAGTATTTAGAATTTCTCGGGTATTGTGGGAGTGGATTTTCAACATAATTTTAGTAAAAGAATTTTAAGGTCTAAAATGGGCCTCCTAAGGAAAATTAAAAAATAATAGAATAAGAGTTACGAAGTTTTAAATGAAAAAAATATACAATTATAATTTTTTTTGTATGTTGTACTTATCTCATTATACATTTACTCAAATTTCAAGTGTAGACACTCATTCTACATCCAAGAGTATGAATTTTTTCCAGTTGGCATACATCCATAAAAATTGAAAATGTATGGAAAACATGTTTCTTGAAATATATTTTCAATATTTCTTAATGTGGGTCTACTCAAAATTGTGTATAGTTGGCACTCTTTGGATGTAAAATCTAAATGCACTTCGAAAGTGATCGAGATTTGTGAAGGGAATGAGATGAAATACATATTTATAAGCAAAACCCATAGAGATAATGAAACTTGATTTCTATTAATAAATGGAAAATGATAAAATTATAAAAACGTTGAATAAAAATAAACTAGCTCAAATTGTGGTACTTTATCTCCATGAAGAGATGTGACTGTTATTTGCCTTTTCCAAAGTTAGTTACAATGAGGTTGAAAGGCCCCTTTTAATATCAAAAGCAAAGAGGAAACCTTAAACATACAAAAACATAATGCTAGAAGATAAAACACCAAATGGATAATGAATCCCATTGGGTTTAGTTGGAACATCAACTTCTCGGGGTCATAACCTTTCAATACAATAAATGTTTGACATGCTCAATAATCTGTTAGAAATGTATAAGAGAGAATTACACATTTCAAATTAACCTAGGCTCTACCTATGGAGAGCCTAGGTCCTTACCATATCAAGAAAATACCATTTAGGGCTTTAAAATGGTCCCAAGATTTAGGATAAATTTTTTTTTGGAAAAAAACATACAAGATGGAGAAATATGCTCCAATCCATTGGAGTATAAGGATTGACATTGATATCCACCTAGATAATTCCTCTCACCTTAAGAATAAATGGTCTCAAATGTGTTGGTGAAGAAGCTACTCGACTTTCACAACCCATAAGAGTTGGAAGTGTTGTGGGGAGTATCCTCTATCTTGGTGCCAATAATCTAATCCAGTATATATGATTCAAGACAATCAGGATTGAGCTTTGTGGGGGACAAATTTCTAGATTGTCTTTGCGGTGTCCAATAGAGGTGGATAATATGGTCAAAGAAACTCCACATTGAGCACCATATGGTAATGTTCAATTCAAAAGTATTATCACCCACCTCCTTTGTGATTATGCATGAGCTATATCAGAGTGGTATAAGCTTCATATTGGGGCCCATGAGGTTCCCTTTACATAAGTGTAACCGCACCTTATCACCAACATAAAACTTATGTGTAACTTTGTGTTGGTCATGCCACTTCTTATACTTGGCATTAGATTTCTAAAGGATATCGTAGGCCTACTATTGAAGTTGTTGAATGTACTAAACCAATTTGGATGCCCTATCTTCCTCACTCTAAGCATGGGAGGACTTGGTTAGTGTATATGTAATGGACATAGCTACATCAATTGCAGCCAAGAGTTGGAACCCCTAACACACCTAAAAAGGAATATGGCCAATAGAGTTGTGGTGGGCTCTATTACTATGGAAGGTTTTTATCCATTGTATGTCACTACTTGGAGTTGCATATGCATAAAATATGAATAAACATTTGGTATACAAATTTTGATTTTCTATTTGATTAGGAATGAAAGGAAATCGATTTGGTCAAATTGGTATCCATGAGACACCATAGTATGGACCAAAAGGTGTGAATGAACCTATCATCCCTATCTGAAATAATGGTCTAAAGTAGCCCAAAATGGACCCAAACACACTCAAAGAAGTGTTTAGCAATAATTTACTTGTGATACACTTCTTAAATAGTGCCAAAATGGTGATCTAGTCAACCACCACAAACTCACAATCATTTCCATGTTTGGTGGATGAAAAACCTAACATGTAATTCATGTAGAATGATTCCTGTCTTGTTTGTGGTAGGTAGAGGAGTGTACAATCCATTCTTTTTTATGTTTTTTTTAGCAATGACACAAAGAGTGCATGATCTGATATACTACTGGACATCCAGTCGAAGATTTGGATAACAGAAATATCGTTGAAGTATTGTTAATAGCTTCTCCACACTAAATTTCCTGTCAACTTACTATAATGTGCCTTCCATATTAACATAGCACACTCACTCGTAGGAACACAAAGGTGGCCCAGGTAGCATAGTAGTGGATCTTGGAGGTGGAATTTTGGAACCTTCTTGTTTTCCATCCACATCTAATGCGTGCCTACGATTTTGGGTTAATTTTGTATAAATATGGCCACCCATAGGGATGATTCCCACAAGAGTTAAGAATTGTAGTAAGTCACAGAATTAAGGGCTGACTAAGGAAATCTACGACATGATTGGTGTTTCCCTTCTTGTATTTGATGTTCAAATGGAATTGTTATAGGTAACTAGATCATTTATGATGGTGATAATTCTGTAACTCCCATTATGTTTGAATAAATTGAAAAGTCCTATGGTCAATGTGGATGATTTTATCCTTCTCTAGAATATAATGCTTCCATTTTTGACAGGTTGGCACAATGGAGTACATCTCCTTATCATAGGTGGGGTATCTCTATATAGTACCAAAGATTTTTTCATTATGATAGGCCACCATCTATCATTGTTGAGTGAGCACTACACCAATAACGTAGTAAGAGGCATCTATCTAAATATAAAGTGGTTATTGTTACTCTGAGAGGGTTAGGAAAGATGTAGAGAAAAAACATGTTTCAATGTTATGCATCTAGATCCCAAAATAGAAGAAAAGAGAGATAAACGCCTTCAAAATCAGCCTCTTCGAGGGGGAAACCTCCTTTACATTACACAAATGAAAAATTCTTGGATGATACAAATGACAAGACATCCTTTCGATAAATAGGAGTCTAAGGGCTCAATATAATCAGAGCTGACATAACAATAATAATGTAAGGGAAAAACTGTAAAAATAGTGGCCTTATATGGGGCACAATAATAACAATATGGGGACAACATGGGCACAACAATAACAATAAGGGGTACACTGACAATAATAATAAGGGAGTACACTAGTATTATAGGGACCTAACATGCCCGTCTCCTTCAAAAAGTTGTTGTCGTCAACGCTTGAGTAGTTTTGGATGCTTCTATATAAAATTATCATCCTCCCATGTAGAATCTTTAACAGGTAAGTTCTTCCACTTGATGAGATACTCTAAAATTGATCGATTTCACAGCTGTCGAGTCCTTGTTTATGTGACTACTTCAGGTTCCAATATGATTTTTTTCATTCCTCGTCAAGCTCTGGCAATATTGTTTGAACTGGGAGCTTGTCACCTATAACCTTCTTTAAGCATGAAGCATGGAAAATTGAGGGGACTTGGGAAGATGAAGGAAGTTCCAATTTGTATTCCATAGTACCAATATTTTGCAACACCTTGTACGGACCATAATACTTTGGTGATAATTTATTATCCTTCTTAGCTTGCTTGAGGGACATTTGTTTGTCTGGTTGCAGCCATAGAAATACCTAGTCACCTACATCAAAAATTCTTTCGCTGTGATGTTGATCTTCCTATTGTTTCATTCTATTCTGTGCCAAAGTGAGGTTATCCTTTAAGAGTTGGAGAACTTTTTGTTCCTCTTCATTCTTTGAAGTAGTCAAGATAAAGTCCCATAAGGCATGAGCTTCAACTATCTCTTTTTCTTGTGCTTCATTCGCATATAGAGATGTTTCTTCCTCTTCATCATCATCATGATCAGATTCTTCATTTCATATTTCAGCAGGAGGTTGTGATTGTGAAGGTTCATTCCTTTTAAAAGGTCAAAAGGATTTCCTCAAGGATTCAACAACTTGTTTCTTGATTTCAACCATCTCATTTGACATTGTTTTCAGCACTTTCTGTAATCCTTCCAAATTAAAAGGATCTTTAGAAACCTTTTTCTTGGATTCATCTTTAAAGGTTACTTTCTTGATCCGCATTCTTTATTCAATGACAGATTTCTTTTCAATAGTTTGAACTCCTTTTTCAATAGATAAATCTTCTTTCATATTTTCTAGAAGTATTGTTTTCTTAGATTTATCTACAATCATGGAAATATTTGAAGGAAGGGTGATAATATACCATTAAATTTGTATATCAACACTAGGTATCAAAGTATCTAGGATTTTATTCAACAATTTGTTAACTCGAATTAAAATCATTAATTTTCTCATTTGGGTTATATTTGAGATTTGATAAAACATTGATTAAAGTATTTGTGATCATCCCAAAATTTTAACAAGAATTGTTCCTTGAATATATTCCAACTTGTGATTGATCCAACTGATAGAGAAAAATACGAGGACCCTCCAGATCCTTCAAATGTGTAATGAAAAAGTCTACAAACTACTTCTTCTTCTTAAAATCCATTGAGATTGATTTCCAACATAAAATTATGAAGTTGTTCCTCTGTAGATAAACCATCATCTGGATTATATTTGGGTAACGATCTTTATGGTTGTTTAGGAAGAGGATGTAATGGTGGTGTCATTGCAACTAACCTTGTGTTATTCCACAATCTCTTTTCCATTCTTATCATATTAGGAAAAGAAGGATTTGTAGTTGATGTAGAGGTTGTGGGATATTGGACAATTGAATAGGTTTCCCGTGTAGTACTATTGATTAAAATAACACTAGTTGATTGTGAAAGAGGAATATGAATGGAAGGAGTTGATAAAGGATGATAAGAAGAAGGTAAAGGAGAATGAGAAGAAGCGGGATCGATAGAAGGAGTATGAGGTGGGGAAGATGATATAATCCCACTAGCTAAAGATTAAATATCAGGAGTATTTTTATTTTTCCAATGAGTGGGAAATGGAAATTCAAAAGGCTTGATTCTGAGTTTATCACTCTAAGATCTAGTTAAAACTCCAGAAGATTAAATAGATGAAGTAATAGTTTCTTCAAATAAATCGGTCTGAGCAGGTTTTTCTCGAGAAATTGAAATTCCTTCCAATCTTTGATTAAAGTCTACACTTTAGGGGATTCTGCAGGTGATTCTATAGAAATTTCACCGTCTTCCTTTGGGAGTGAGCTAGGAGATTTAGTGACTAATTCAACAACTTCATATCGAGGATTATGATATTTAGAATGGGATCTTGAAGTTGGTGGAAACTTTGAGGCATATTGACCCTTAGAATGGATTTTGGTCTTAGGATGTGACTTTGTTGGCATTCATAGTTTGATGTCCCTCATTCTAGTGCCAACAATGTTGATGGTATAGAATGACTGCATCAACATTGGGGGAAGCCACTCTGTCGGGGCCTTAGAACAAATCCTTTTCCATTTGGGATGAAGACTCCAACTAGAATTATGGAACCAATTTCCCTTTATATAAAATTATATGAAATGGAGTGAATAAAAATAAAATGCTCTAATACAAGTAAAAATTGAAACAAATATTGATATACTATTATCTATCCCAGGTATGTTACTGGTATATTTGATAATATAGATTTCATAATTGTCACAAAAATTTAGATCATCTGGCAATTATGAAGTTAACGTGGAGAAAGATAGCTAATTTAATTAAATAGTTTATTAAATTAGTTTATTAATTCATCAAATATAGCGAGATCTCTTTGTTCATATATAATGTATAATTTCAATCAAACACATCAATAGTGATAATGAGAAATTCCTTTAGTACATATATTATGAACAAAACCAGAATTCCATTCCACTCTAAGAAAAATAATAACAAAAGGATATTAGTACCTGATATATCATTGATCTACTCATGCTAGAAATGGTCACCGTTTAGATTTATATTAAGAAAAACCCAAGTTACAATACTTAAGATTTCTTTTCAAAAATTCAGAACCCCTTCTCATATCCAAGAGAGGGGATTTATAGTTTCATATTAAAAGACAAAGATGCAAAATACAATAAAAATCTCAAGACGTTTCAAGAAAAGTAACTAAAAGTAACCAAAAAGAAACATATTTAGAATCAGTTACAACAAATTATCTAATCTTAGGAGAAATATTGTCCTTTGATTTGTTGTTGCAGCTCATAAATATCAATCATATTCTTCAATTCAAGTGGAGATTTGGGATGTATTCGCATTTGGATAGTAAATATTGCATCCCTCAACATTGGCAACATCTAAGTGGTGGTGTTTTATAAGCATTAGAACATAAGCCACTGACTGTGTGGTTTGACAAAAAAATTCCAATTACTCTCCAAGTTGGTTTTGGTTCGTGGATCGATAATCTCACCCTGTTTCTTGGAGGATTCTCGTGACATCTTAGTCAGTAGTTTGATGTTAGGTATTTCTCCCTCGGGACAACTTGATATGAGATTAGCTTGAAACAAATTATCAATAACTTCTTCAATAGCATTACTTGAAATATCCCACGCATGATAAACTGATGCTTCCGCCTGCTTAATGTAAATTTCCCTCTCTGAAAACAATCTCTTTATGGGATTCTTCAATTTTGGGAAGATTGGCATTAGGGGAATTTTGAGGTATAAAATAGGCCTCCTAAGAAAAATGTACAACCAAAATGAACTTTATAAGAACCAATAGGATTCAAGATGATGAGGTCAATCATGGGGGATGATTTAACATTTTTGGAGTATAAAAGTAAAAAGGATTAAATAATAATAAAATAATAAAACTACTTTTTCAATTCTTATTTTCAACTTATCTCCCTAAGGTTTTACGTAAATTTTGAGTGAGAGTACTCATTGGATGCAAAATTTGATTCTTCATCCAAGAAGTACCCATGTTACATAATTTCTATGGACCCTGCTACAAGAAAAATGAGAAATACATGAAAAAGCATAATTGCAATCACGTTTTTCATGTATTTCTCATTTTTCACGTAGTAGGGTCCATCCAAATTATGAAACATGGGTATTTCTTGGATGAGGAATCAAATTATGCATCCAATTAGTGTTTCCACTCGAAATTTGAGTAAACACATAGGGAGATAAGTTGAAAATACAACTTGAAAAAACATTTTTTTCTTTTTTCCCTCTAAAATTTGATGATGTAATCAAATCTTTTTTTATTATTTCCACTATTATTTTATAATTTCCTTAGGATGCCCATTTTATACCTCAAAACTTCCCTAATTCTAATCTTCCATTTGCACTCTCCTGCCATGTTAAGAAACCAAAAATGTTCTCCTCTATATCTTCAAAGTAATTTTTTAACATCTTATAGTTGATCCACCAAGGAGATAGCAGTCTTGCACTGATCATGAATATTTTCCAATTTCTGGCAAAAGACAATATACTATTGGGGGAGAAAAGTATTCAATTTCTTCCTCCTTAAATTTAGTCAACTCTGAATTGAAACTCATATGTTCAATCTTTCTCTGCAGCTCTTGAATTTGTGAATCTCAGGTCTGTATATCAATATCATACTAGATTATGAGAGAGAGATTTGAGGAGCCTTTTTATCAACGATAATACGATATGGTGGTAACATGACCCCATGACAGATTTTATAGAAATGTGGTTGATATTTGGAATCCCAATGAACATCATGGTAGATTTGAATAAGGGTTTGGTCTTCTATAGTCCACTTCCAACCCATAGATGAAAAGTCCATGAAAAAACACAAGCATCCATGATATAAGTACTCATATAGAAAGGAAGGATTATGTTTTGAGAAACTTTATGTTTACTTCTAAAATCTAAGATATGGGTAGCTAAATTATCTAAAAGTATAGTAGCTCTATCAAAAATAAGCCCCTATAAAGCCTCATCTATAAGAGGTACCCATTGTTCAAGAAATTTGTGTACATTAGACTGTGCATAAATCCTACACATCATAGCACCTATATGAGAATGAGGACCAGTGAAGGAATCTACAACATACTTACAAATTTATTCTCGCCTGTGTTTTATTGGATCCTCTCTACAACCTTTAATCAACTCTGATGCATGTTAATTATATTTAAGAAAAGCCTCAATGTATTTCTTATCGTATTTTCATTGTGGCTCAGGTATATAGTACATACTCCACATGTCCTCACTGGAAAAAGATCTGATGGCTATTTTCTTGTTTGTAACAATTATCCTATTAGAACTACTTAGATTATCTATGACTAACCAAACCATATTGATATATGGAAGAATTTTAGGTCTCGCTGCAATTCCGTGTAGGAAGGAATTCACCACATCGTTGTAAGTTGTGTTTGAAACTAGAGTAGAATCATTAGAAGTTATCGCCCTGTGAGTAATTGTGGGTCCTTCATGTTAAAAGAGTTTATATATTGATTCCCATGAAGATTGTCTAAAGTCTTTATAACAAACTGTATCAGAGAAGAGCCCTTGCATAGTTGTGTTTTCTTCAATACTTTCAATTGAAGGAGTGGCAGATTGTTGTTGCACTGATATTTTCCTCTTTTCCTTCCCTACTTTCGAAATTTCTTCTTTATCATCGTGATTGAAGCTAGCCTATAGTAGAAAATAGAGCGAAAAACTTTTCTTCAAAGAGGACTTAACGGAAAAAATAAAACTTTACAATACAAATATTTTCTTTAAAGAGAATCTTCATAAAATCAAGGTGGAATGAATGAAAGCGTTTAAAATTTTGAAAATAATAACTCTCTACTCTCAAAAGTTAAGTGCACAAGTGTGAAATCACATGGGAATTCAAAATTAGCATATCGAAGGAATCATATTAGAGAAATATATTGGAGGACTGCATCAAAAAGTTACGATGATCCTAATTTGTGATGTGTAAGGTTTACGATATCATAATGGTCATTACAGATAACAGATAAAAATCTTTGAAGAAAGAGGCGCGAAGCATATTGGGGAAGTCTTATTGGCAGTTTCATATCGAAGGCGTCATATCAGGATTTTTAGCAAAAGACTTCTGATAAAAGAGTTCTGGTAAAGAGTTTCGATAGGAATATCAGAGATATTGGATATCAGAGGTGTAATATATAGGAGGACAGGGATATCGGAGGTGCAACCTAATAGAACTTACGATATCAAATGCACCAATATAATAAATAACAGTTGTGGGACTAATGGATAATTATAATATTCATTTATGTGAAAATTCATAAGTTTATTGTTGAAATCCATTTATATAATTCATTTTAATAAAGCAGGCATTGAGGAAAAAGACATCAGCGATGAGCTTTATCGTAACATTGTTAAAAGGAAAGTTATGATATAATATAGTTCCAATGGAAGTATTATAATATATATTTTACTTTGTGAGTGGGTCCTATCAAAGTTTAAGTTTATCGTAACTTATTTAAGGTGTAGCTCTGATATGTGAAGTTCTGATAAAGGAAATAATTCAAACCTATTAAACTTAATTCAAATATGTTCCAACTTTATCAAAATCAAACAATTTTATTAAAATAAATGAAGGTTCCCCATTACTTATTAATAACTATGTATAAAAATGGGGGCGTTGTTGAATGCTACAACAAAAATGTAGAGAGGTACTCATCCATTAGATCAATTTTTTCTTTGGCTACACAGATGGAGTGGAAGATCTACCAAATGGATGTAAAAACAACATTCCTAAATGGAGTTATTGAGGAGGAGGTATACATTGAGAAACCATAAGGCTTTGATACTTTCGATCGAGAGTCTCATGTGTGTAGACTCAAGCAAGTGTTGTACTATCTCAAACAAGCACCCCGTTCTTGGTACACCTAGATCAATAGTTAACTGACCAGTTTGGGCTTCACCAAAATTTAAGAAGATGAAAACCTCTATATATCTTGATAGAAGGTAAATTGTTGATTATTGTCTTATATGTTGATGATTTTATTTTAATTAGTGATGAGCAGTTGATCATATCTTGCAAGGAGGACGTTGCAAGGTAATTTGAAATGAAGGACATGGGTCTCATGCACTTCTTCCTAAAGTTGGAAGTATGGAAAGCCGACGGGGAATTGTTTGTCTCTCAAGGAAAGTATGCAAATTAGATTCTAAAAAGGTTCTGCATGGATATTTGTAAACCCATGGAGACACCTCTGGTGACCAACTAGAGGAAGGAGGATGCCACTCTAGGTCAGGAAGTGGATGCTACCATTTATCAATAGAAATTGGGTTCACTGATGTATCTTGTGAACTCATGATCATATATGTGTTATGTAGTCAACCAACTGAGCCAAGCTATGGTTAGGCCAACCAAATTATTTTGGAAGGAAACTAAGCATGTTCTATGGTACCTCATAGGCACAACCAAGTTTGGACTATGGTAGAAAAGGGTAGAGGGAGTGAACCTATGTGGCTTCAAAAATGAAGATTGGTCAGGGAGTCCATTGGACCGAAAGAGCACATTAGGTGAAATTTTCATTGTTGGGTCCATAGCTATTTCGTAGTACAATGGGAAGAAAATATATATGGCGCTCAACTCGAAAGAATTAGAATGCATGGCTGCAAGTCAGGCAACATGCGAGGCATTCTAGATGAGAAAGATACTTTTTGGATCATTTGGTCAGATTATGGATCCAACTGTGATCTACTTTGCTAATAAGAGTTCCATCAAATTCTCTCATGATCCTGTATTTCATGATCTATCCAACCATATAGATATCCGGTGTCACCATTTATAGGATTGTGTGCAGAGGTGGATAATGTTTTTGTAGTGCATTTCGACAAAGGAACAAGATGCTAACATTTTCACAAAGGCCTTGTCAATAGGGAAGTTTGAGTTCCAAAGGAGCAGGATAGGGGTGGTTGATATTGCCATTATTGCTAAGAGGGAGTGTCAAAAAATGTAGCAAGAAATTCTCAATTTGGTTTTGCCTTGATTAAATTAATAAAATTTGAATTTCCACATCAATATACAACTTGGATGCTATTAACTTATGTGACATGGCTTGTGTCACCTAGTTTACTCAATAAATTCAAGTTGGAGGATTTAGAGTTCATTTAAGCATGTTTGATTGCTAATTTGTAGATATCAAAGTCAGTTATCTCAATTTTTTTTCAGTTAAACTAGTTCAAACTATTGGAGGAACTAGTGGAAGTTCAGTTGTGTAGTGGGACTTAAGTAAAACTCAGTAATCATCCATTTAACTGATCAATCAACCCAAAATAGCTAGTGCATGTAAATAATTCAAATTACTGAGTTGAGATGGATATTCCAAGGAAGTGTAACATCATTTGTAGACTATTTTGGAATATATAGGTGTTGCATGCAACCTGATGATCAACCTAAGGAATTGCGCTATCCATTTTGGAGAAATTCCTAAATAATAAGGGGCTAATTTCTCAAGGAATTGCGCAAGGAAATAGGGGCTCAAGCAAAGGAAGAAATCGAATAGGTTTGGGTTAGAACTTATTAGTGAGTAGAGAGAAAGGTTATAGACTTGCAGGGTGTGCTTAATTGATAAAGGGAATTCTAATACATCTCTATTCATCATATTAATGGCATTGGAAATTTTGGCAGATTTCTTTCCCCAGGAAAATAATATTGCATGCATGTGATTTCTTATTGCATGTCTAATATTTCTGTTCTAAATTGTGAATTAATGTCCACATAGAAGTAGAGTAGGTTTGTTTCTTTTGATTTTGATTAAAACTTCATAAGCCATTACAAATATACACCATAATTTCTAAAGAAATTTTTGAAATCCTATGGACTTAATAAATGATGCCCTTACATAATGGGAAGGAACTTCAAGGTAAAAATATATCATGATAGTCTTAAATACTTCTTGTAACAAATATTGTCTTCAGAAGAGCAGTAAAAATGAGTCACATTGATGTTGGCTTTTGACTTTGGAATCATCTACAAAAAAAGAAGGCAAAATATTGCTGCAAATGCACTCTCATGAAGGGATGAGGATGTGGAAGCAATACTCTATTCCATTTCTATTATCCAACCTGATTGAATAACTGAAGAAAGGGAGGAATGGAAGAATGAAGAAGAGCTATGGCACTCATTCAAAAGTTGCGGCAAGATCGTAGTACATCTGATATATCTATCTAGAAAAATGATTAATTATGGCACAAAGATCACTTATATATATGTAGGAACTCCCAAATCAAACAAATCATGCTTTTGGAATCGTACACATCTTATCTTGAAGAACACTCATTTTTTTTTAAACTTATCATAGAGTCAGGAAAGATTTTTTTTGGGATGGCCTTAAATCCAATATTTAGAAGTTTGTGGTAGATTGTTTGGTTTGCTAATAAAATAAAGTTTATACAATTAAAAAATTAATTTTGTTACAAACTTTGGCCATTCTATGTCAGCATTGGAAGGAGGTCTCTATGGATTATATCACAGGTTTACCGAAGTCTGTAGGAAAGAGTGTATCAAGGTGGTAGTCGATAAACCTACCAAGCATGCACATTTTTGTATACTATCTCATCCTTTCAGAGCCAATACAATTTCTACTACATTTATGGAAACATATCAAAAGCTACATGGAAACCCAAAGGTTATTGTAAGTGATAGAGATCCCATTTTCACTGAAAAAAATTGGACATAATTAATTTCTTGTCTTGGTACTCAATTAGCTGATAACTCATATTATCATCCTCATTCTGATTGGAAAACTAAGATAGTGAACAAATGTTTGGAATGATATCTTCGTTTCTCCATATCTAATAAACAAACACAATGGATCAATTGGTTACCTCTAATAGAATAGTGGTATAACACTTACTTCCATATTGCAACAAAAATGAGCCCATTCATGGCACTTTATGGATATCATACACCGTCTATCACATCGTCTTTAAGATAAAATTCTAAGGTTCAACTAGTAGAAGATCACATCGAGCATCAACAACAAGTTCTCCATCTCTTAAATAAATAAATAAACAAACACTATGGTCCTTACAAGGTGTTGCAAAATATTGGTAATATGGCAGACAAATTGGAACTTCTTGCATCTTCTTGATTACACCTAGTTTTCCATGTTTCATGCTTAGATAAGGTTATACATGACAATCTACTTGTTCAAACAATATTACTAGAACTTGATGAGGAGGGAAAACTCATATTGGAGCGTAAAGTATTCATCGAATGAAAAGCATGACAACTACATAGTCGATCAATTTTAGAGTATCTCATTAAGTGAAAGAACTTATCAGTTGAATATTCTATGTGGTTGTATCTTCCGGATTCATCGCATTTGTTGTTTGAGTGCATCGACGTTTCGAACCAGCCTCTATGGTTCTACATAGGAGGATGATAATTTTATACAAAATCGTGCATAAGTACTCAAGCATTGAGGAAAATACATTTTTTAAGAAGAGGGGCATGTTAGGTTCCTATAATACTAGTAGAGCCCCCATGTTGTTATTGTTGTACCCCGGGTCACACCCAAATTGTTATTAGTGTGCCCCATAAAAGCCCACTATTGTTATTGTTTAGCCCTTACACCATTATTTTTATATAGGCCCTGATTATATTCTGACCCTTTAGACACCTAGATATAGCAAGGAGCTATTGTCATTTGTATAATCCAAGAACTTTTTATTTACGTGATGTGATGGGCCTCCAAATTAGACATAAATTAAGGCCTATTTGACCATCCTTGAACAGATTAAACCTCTATTTTGCATTAGATGACACAATTTTAACTTTAATATGTTTGTTAGGAAGGTTTAGAGATAATTGCATATTTGTGCCTAATATTATTTATTTTTGTAGAATATTGTGCAAATATTGGACATACTATGAAGATTTGAAGGAGAAGATAATCCATGGACTTGCTTCATATTACAGGAGGATCAAGATTGGATAATAAATCAACAAAATATCATGAAATTATAGACTAATTTTGGATCTCCGCAGATTGAGAAAATATAGGAATGTGTTCCCTGTCATTTAATTCAAATTCTTAATATTGGGAACTATATCCACTATTTGAGGGATTTTCGAGGGGAAAGCTTCCTCCTTTCAAGGAGAATGCATCCTCATCACTTTGTATACGTACCAATTCAAATTTTCCTCTAGGAGAATGTATTTCTTCGTCTTCTTGTGGAGAAAACGTGTTATTCAATAGCTCCACTTTCATTTCTAGCAGGGATGTACTTGGATTGATTCAAATAATGAATTTTGGTGCCATTTTTAGACTCTAAATCTTGGTTTACTTCATAGGACTTTGAGTATCCTTTGGCTTGGCCATCCCAAGATCCTCAGAGCCCTGTTATATAATTTGTTTTCCTCTTTGCACTTCTTATTCACATGCATCTCTTATTCTTTATTTTCCTATTTCTACATTTTAATCTTCATGTTTCTTTTGTTGTAGGTTACATTGGTTAAATGATTGAAGTGATCCTTCTTATAGGTTATTTATAGGGTCACAAGCATGATGCATATTAGGAAAACTTTGAAAATTCATATTCATCATTGAGCCACTTGGATTGGTTTACTGGTTGACAAATCTAGAATTTCTAGAAGTCTCTTGTAGCAAAATAGTAGTAATTTTCTGCTATTTTTTAGAACATGTCAATGAGATCATTAGAGTTCATTCCACTTGTATTGGGTCATAAAAACATTAAAATTAATACAAAAATTCACCCCATATCATTTTCACTTGATTAGGTTAGGCATTTGATAGGTTAACTAGCCCACTAATTCTTGAATTCCCAGTGTTTAGAGTAGTAATTTTTTGTTATTTTTTAGCATATGTTAAAAAGGATATTTCGAGTGATTCCACTTTTAATGGAGTCATAGGACATCCTACTTAATAAAAAAAATCCATATTATTTTTATCTTATTTCTATGGCATTCTTCATGTTATCTCACTCCTATAACAATCCTATCATTCTTGTAGCAATCCTTTAGCAAACCTGTAGCAATTTGGTTTTGAGTTATTCCTTACCTAAATTCACTCCAAATTCATCGTAGAAGTAGACTTATATCCTATGAAATATATGAGGTGACTTTGGTTGAGCTAAGGTTTGTTTAGGCCGTCATTTAACTCTTATATTTCTTACTTCTTGAATGTTGATTTCTACAAATTAATGTAGATTCATTTTCCACAATTTACTTTATGCAAAGTGTGATTTCCTTTTCTCAAGAGTACTATAGGACTTTCCTTTCCTATAAAATAAAATATATATCCTCTAAATGTCATTTCCTTTCTAGGAATATAGATTACATTTTCTTAGTTGTAATTATTCTTTAGATGTTTGCAAAGAGAATAGATTTCCTTCCTGCCATCTACTTTCCAAGTAAAATATATTTTCTTATTGTTATTTACCCTTTTGTAACTTGGGATTGGCATCTTACTAATATATTTGTTCATTTGAAGTTTCCTGATTTCCTTTTTTCGCTTGCATCAAAGGGAGTCAGACTAGGAAGAGGAATATGTCTACTACACATAGAGTCTTGGCCCCTCTTAAGCTTGTACGAACCCCAAGTTGATAATTTAAGTCTATTGCCTCAGGAGTTGCAAAATTATAATGGGGCTCATCACATTTTGGGGCTGTTTTCGGGGAGGGTTTCACAGAAATACTCTCTTGTTCTTGTAGTTATTCCCTCTTTCTTATCTATAAAAGCCAATTGCATTAGGCATCTCTCATTGCATTAACATTCTCATTCAATTTTTTTTTTTTATATATAAAAACAAAAACATATATTCTTCAATACCACAAACCCGCCACTTGATCATGTGTAGGTAGGGGAAGAAGGTGTGGCAGATAAATTAGAAGGAGACATGGAGCAACCCTACTTTGTCAACTCATATTAGCAATATATGAACTACCCCTCCTCTTTCAACATAAGATATAATGCACAATTTCAACCTTGGTCTCCTTGGTCTTATCCTTCCCAATGGGGTGATCCATATTCATGGTCCTATCCTCTGCAATATTTCATTCCTTCTTTTCATCCATATCAACACCAACCTCCTTAATGGGGTGATCCATATTTCCCTCAACACCCTCAATATTCTCCATACCAAACTCAATTTTATCCATCCCATCATTCTTCAACACAACCATGTGATCAACAAAAAGCATTTCAAAGACCCACTCCCACTCAACTACCTGCACAACCATTTTCAAACCTGAGCAATAAAGTAACTCTTCCCAATTACGATGTTGAGATACAAAATCTCCAAACAAATCCTCTTTATCCAAATGACATTCATCTTGGATCGGAAAGAGTATTGAAAAGAAGAAATTATCTTGCTCTTATTGAAGAAAAACATCCAAAATAAGAATATTCAGAGGAAACTAAAAAATCATGGACCACATTTGATGAAGAGTAGTGATTAGAGCCTGATATTGAAGAATTTCTACAATGTTTATCATCAAAGGCTTTATGTGTTCAAGGGGCTAATAAAAAAACAATAGAATATTTGAATGACACAGAAAAAGAATACATGACGAATGATCCAAATGAGCAAGCAAACCAAGTGCATCAAATCTATATTGACGTTTGGTTCTAGAAAATCAACAAGATGGAGCATCACTCTCTCCTTCAACAGTGCTTGCCATCATCAAAGTCAAATAAGTTGGTCTCTAATATTCAGGTACATGTCGAAGCATATGTTTCGAGCCTACAAAAGTTTATATGCAACCTTGTTATGCACATGACTCCAATGGAATTATTCTTATACTTGAAAGATTTCTTTTTTTCAAGTAGGGTAGGATAGAGGAATAAAAGAAAAATAGGAAAAAGAGGAAAAGGAAATAAAAGAACAAAAATAAAATCTCATGTGAAAACCTTTGTTGAGGTGCCTAAGATTGGCTCATTGATTTAAAACCTCCATGAGGTGGTTAATTGGGTTGGAAAAAAGAGAAAGAAAATGGATCCTAGATGAAAACCTCCTTTGAGGCACCTAGGCATGCCTACTAGTTGAAAACCTCATTGAGGCAACTAGTAGGTCTACGAAAAAATGAAAAAATGAAAACAAAAAAATTCTTTGGTCTATGTATCTCTCTCTGATGAATGCAAGTTCTCTTCAACCTTTGCAAGCAAAAAAAATAAATTAGCGCCAAAAGAAAATGTTGATCAAAAACCTAGTGAAAGAAAGTCAAACTTGGGCTTTCTCCTCCTTTTACCAAATGCTCCAAAAAGACTAAGGCCATTTCAATCTATCACCCTCATCCATTTCCAACATCCACCCATCATTCCCAAGCCTTTCCCATTCATTTTCTTCCTTGTACTAAAATGTTACAGGAAAGTTTTGTTTTTCTACAAGACTAACAAAATACACAGGGAAGAAATTGTTTTGACCATATCTCAAAAATCATGAATCATTTTTATAATTTGTTTCATGGGGATATGTATAAGGATTATGGTAACATCCTCAAGTAATTTCAAGAAATGCTAGTGCACAATTTTCGAGAAATCAACCTCCATCACCTACAAATATTTTTAATTTTTCCCGTGATCCATGCATCCATTGGACAAGATGTATTATGGGGAGGTGCATATTGATGATATAAACATGTTCAAACAATTTTAGACAAATTAAGTGTACCATTTTGATGGATATGGATAAAATAATTCTGCTACAGGAGTGTTCCACAATTGCTACAGGAGTGTCCATATTTGGTGCAAGAGTAAGATCTGCTTAGAAAAATGGGTCAAAAATCATGTTTTACCTTGGGAAATGTCAAGAGAGGTTCATAAAACCTCCTTTAGCACTAATCCACTCCACTTAACCAAATTCTTTTCAATATTCCACTAATGTTCATGAAAAAAAAAAACAAAAAACCAATTAAAATAGACTTTTCCTTCACCCCTTCTTCACAAGATATCACCACCATAAGAGATTCTTTTCTTGTCCCTAGGCTCACCATGATTCATCCAACTGACTAAATTCATTTCTTCAAGCAACGTAAGTTTTGAATGAGGTTTTAGGGAGGGGTTGTGTGACTGCTTTAGGAAGGAGTTCAATCTTGTAGCATCCTGCATAGATCCAACAAGATCATAGACAAAGGACTGTTGCAACTACAGAATGGAGATTTGGCCACCTTGAAGCCTGAAGAGGACATCCCTAAGGCTTGGAGAAGTCACATGTAACTCTATCCTCCCACGTTTACCCAAGCTAACAGGCCAACCAGGATAAACATGTGATGACGAGTTACTATGGTATGATTCAACTCCCCATGTAGTGTTAAGGAAGTGGAACTGATAAGACAAGACCAATTTGACCTTCCTCAGGAGCTACAAAACCTTCAGAAGACAACTAACTCTTCCATGTTCCCAACCTTTGAGGCAACTTGATGTTTTTATGAACTAGACCCCTATCACTCCCATGAAAATCTCTCCATGCAACTAAGTCCCTCCAGTCAGTCTCACAGTGAGGCATCCATGTGAATGTGTTCTTTTTCAAGAAGTTTTGTGCCAGAGACCCCAAATTATGATTCTCTTTTTCAGGGCTAGGACTCGGGCCTCTTCCCATAACTTCATGAAACTTCTAGAATTGGTAACTAACAATGAAATAAGGCTACTGATGAAAACATTTTAATGAGGACCTGACCTGAACCCTACCAACCATGGTAGGCCTTTCATGAAACATATCATAGACATGTAATCCACAGGTCATAACAACATATCTGAACATAGGGATCTCATACTTATCTAAGAACCATCAAGGAGGAATGATGTCTCCTACTAATATCTGCGTTGTTATCTATTAGGTCATTAATTCATTAATAATTTATCTACTAGCCAAAACATGATGAGATCTATTCATCAAGATTGTCATAAAACATGCTTGTAACCAACAAATAACTAGAGATATATCTATTATGAAACCACTATTAAAGCCACATAATTACAAGCATATTTTCTCACGAAATATCAAAGGAAAATGGGTCCTTATTAACATATGAAAATCAAATATCTCTTTCATCCAATCACCCCCATGCCATATTCCAAGCATGAATGTGGGATCTCATGGAATAACCAATCAAAACCAAACCACGACTTCCATAGGCCAAACCAACTCAACCCTCAGTGAGTGATTCCACCTCACTGTCAGACATTACCAACCATCGCCATATTAGTCTCTATCCAAGTTTTCCAGGGCTCTAGAGCATTTGTTCCAACCTAGCTTCCAAGACTAGTAACTCAACCCACAATTGTTGTTGGGCTTCAGAGTGTTTGTCTAAACAGGCCTCTGAGGACTAGCAATTCAACATACAAATGGATCCAAAGTGTTTGTCCAATCAAAGATTCTAGGACTAGTAACTCAACCCAAGCTATTACAAGGATTTGAGAGGGTTTTTCCATCTAAGTCTCCAAGAACTAGTAACTCAACCCATAACCAAGGAACGTGGGAACCAACCAAAAAAATAAGATAAATCTAATAATGCCATGGCTATCCAAGGAATGGGAAGAATAGGAAAAACCATTATCAATCTCGACAATCGTCCATGCCAATGGAAGTTCATAACCAAGAGCCCACATGCATGTGCCATGCATGTCAAAAATAGCAAGGAAATCATACATGAAATTTGTTACCTACAAGAAAAACCCATTGTATTTGTTGATCCCACTGTCGTCCTGTGATTTCATACTTTTCCTTTTCCGAATTTCTCCAAACCCCAAGTATGCCACACTCCTCCAAGAGCGCTCCAAGAAAAATATGTGTCCAAGAGTGAGAGAGAGAGAATAGAAGAGAGAGCTCCAATCTAAAACTAACAAAACGTTTTGAATTGATCCTTATAAGCCTTTTTATCATTGAGGCCTTTATTTTCATCATTTTCCATTATTTTCCTTCATTTTACTCCTCACATGCAACCTTTGACATTTCACCTTCCTTTTCTCCTATTTTCGATCATTTTCATAAATAAAATGCCAATTAATGCCTCATACTTTTCCAAATCCTTTGCCATTTCCCTTGTCAATTTCCATAGCCATTAATTAATTACAAGTGATCCCTGTTACTGTGTTTCTTCCCAGCATTCAGCTTGGAATATGTGTCCCATGACCTTGGTTATTATTTTTCCTTTATTAACATTATTACATGGATTTTTATCTGAGGGTTATTACATTACACCATCCCTAACGAGCAGCTGCAAGGTCACCAATTCACTCCAGCAACGACAGATCAAGAATTATAAAATACCTACATGAAAAAGAGATTGTATCAGTTAAATACATCATCACATTGTTATGAGGACCTATCCACAAGTAATAAAATGAAAAATGTAACCTCTAGAGGAAATTTGATTGATCATTAGCCCAAAAAAAACAACATTCATGCATCTACAACGACTCGACATATGGTAGTTACAACTAAGCATTGTTTTTCACCTCTCCTCTTGAGCATATTATCGTTACAAAAATTGTTTTCAATGCACAAGAGAGGAGGTTTTATAGGCTGAAAATGGCCAGTAAACTTGGCCACCCTCGACTAATAAGGTTGACTTTTACTTGAGAACTCATGCAATGTGGAAAACAACAAGAAAATGTGGATGATAATTACGAGGATTAGTCCTATGGGTTTTATAATTTATGAAGGCGTTAAGTGGAGGAAAACTCATCCAACGCACTGCAAGAGTAAGGGATGAGCCATAACTTCATTTGTACAAAGATGTCGTTCCCAAAATGGTAAGAGAAGTCCACTAATTCATTGAAGATCAAGTTAGATTCTACCAGGGGTCGCCTGTGGTTCTACAAAAGAGCTACAAGCTAAGTTTGCAGGTTCTACAGGGGGTGCTACAAGACTCAATACCACTGCTACAGGAGTACCTGAATCGCTATAGGAACATCGAAGAGATGCTATAGGGCTAAATTAATAGGCGAAAAGGAGACAAAAACACCAAGAATATTCCTCAAACCCATGATGAACATAAAGGAGTCATCCTAAAAAGTGTAGGTGGCCTTTTCCCTCCTCACTTTCCATATAATTTCATAGAAAATTATGCTTGCTACATGCATCCTATAGCAAACCCTGTGAAAGTAAATTTCTTTGAAAAAATTATTTTATCACATAATAAAGGAAAGGAAAGAACAAAGGAAGTTTTTCACTGAGGTAGGGGGTACCATTCATCTCCCTCTCTGACCAAAAAACATCAACCACCCTCTGCATCCTAGACTGCTCAAAGAAAAATCTTGGAAATTCGCTTCAAATAATTTAAGGAAGTAGTAGTAGAAGTCATGGAAGTAGGTTTCAATAAAAGATAGGTACATATCTTGTGGGTGGGGTTGACTCTTGTGAATTCCCATGAATTTAGACTGCTCTTTGAGCTAAGGTTTGAGATAAAGTTAACAATTCCAAGCAGGATGGGTGTTCCACATTTCCTCTTTCAGTCTGTCATTGAAATGAGCCAGAGAGCGAAGAAAGGAAGCACCAAAACATTTCCCATCATGGCCTCATTGTCATGAATGCCTTAAGCCACCTAAAGAACCATGTGTTATGGGATGACTTAAACAAATATGCATTAATTAAAACACAAGACCTCACCATGACACAACAAGAGGAGAAAAAAATTCTATTGTTGGAGGTAGGAAAGAAGAGGAAGTGGAAGAGGAAAAGGAAGAAAAAAAGACAATGGAAGAATAAGAAGGAGAAACAAAATCACAAGAAGAGAACCCTAAGCAATGCTCATGATCTCAAAAGATATAAAAGCAGGGGCATCAAATTAGCCTCTTGCTAGAAAATAGAGTTGCTACAAGAATGGGCAAATTTCCTATAGGAGAAGACAGTGTGCTACAGGAAAGTCTAGTGAGCTGCAAAAGGCCATGATTTTGAAAAATTTCACCCCCAAAGCCTAGGATTCGAAGGAAAAAATCCAAAGGAAGGGTAAATACATATTTCTCCTTGCCATATGTGAACAAGAAGTTTGAAATTTTTTTATTTTTTTCAGTAGTACAACCTATGGAAAACTTCATATTTTTTTACAAATAAAAATATGAAATTTGGATGTTTTCTTTGAATTGAGCCTGATATGAAAGGGAATTACAATTACTTTTACAAGCAGAGAATTGCCTTGAAAACAACCAAGAAGAAGAAGCAACAGAAGAAGAGGAAGAGGATGGAGAAAGAGAAGGCGTACCAAAATTCATTCTGAGGTAGCTTGGGATGTTAAGGACGCCACTAGGGCAATGAATGAGGCACAATTAGGTCACTAAATTGTTGAGAATATGATCAACACTTTCAATAGGGGGTATGATGGGCCTCCAAATTAAACATAAATTAAGGCCCATATAACCATCCTTCAACACTTTAAACCTCTCTTTTTTCATTAGATGACACATTTTTAACTTTAATGTGCTCATTAGGAATTTTTGGAGATAATTTCATATTTGTGCCTAATATTATTTATTTTTGTATAATATTGTGAGAATATTGGACAGAGTATGAAGATTTGGAGGAAGACAAAGATTGAATAATAAATGAACAAAATATCATGAAATTATTGACAAATTTTGGATCTCCACTAATTGAAAAAATCTAGGAATGTGTTCCGTCTCATTTAATGTAAATTCTATTTTTGGGAACCAGATCCACTATTTGAGGGATTTTGGAGGGGAAATATTTCTCCTTTCAAGGTGATTGCTTCCTCATCACTTTATATAAGTACCATCTTGAATTTTCTTCTAGGGAATGTATTTCTTAGTCTTCTTGTGGAGAAAACGTGTTATTTAGTAGCCCCACTTTCATTTCTAGCATGGATGTACTTGGATTGATTCAAATAATGAAGTTTGGTGCCATTTTTAGCTTCTAAGGATTGTTTTCATTAATAAGACTTCAATTATCCTTGGGATTGTCCACTCCAGGAGCCTCAGAGCCCTAGTATACATTTTATTTTTCTTCTTTTCTCTTCTTATTCAGATGGATCCCTTATTCTTGTTTTTCCTATTTCTACATTTAGTGTTCATGCTTCTTTTGTTGTAGGTTACATTGGTTAAATGATTGAAGTGAGAATTTTTTAGGTTATTTATGAATTAAAAATAATTATTAATCCTTATAACAACTTTGAAAATTCATATTCATCATTGAGCTACTTGGATTGGTTTACTAGTTCACAAATTTAGAATTTCTAGAAGTTTGATGTAGAAAAATAGTAGTAATTTTCTTATATTTTTTTATAACATGTCAATGAACTTCATTTGAGTTGATTAAAATTTTATTGAGTCATAAAAAAATTCAAATTAATAAAAAAATCACCCCATATCACTCTCACTTGATTAGATTAGGAATTTGATAGGTTAACTAGCTCATTAATTCTTGAATTTCTAGTTTTTAGATTAGAAATTTTATGCTATTTTTTAACACATGTCAACAAGGGAATTTTTTAGTGATTCTAGTTGGAATGGAGTCCTAAGAAATCCTACTTCATAGAAAAAACCCCATATCATTGTCATCTTATTTTCTTGGACATTTGGCAATTTATGTCACTCTTGTAGCAATCATGTCACTCTTGTAGCAATCATGTAGCAGACCTGTAGCAATTCATTTTTGAGATTATCCTTGTGTCAATTTACTCCAAATTCATGGTAGAAGTATATTTACAACCTATGAAGACTTTAAGGCCAATTTTGTTGAGTTGAGGTTTGGTTAGGCTGCCATTTAGATCTTATATTGCTTACATTTTGAATGTTTATTTCTACATATTAGTCTAGATTCCTTTTCCACAATTTACTTTATGCAAAGTGTGATTTCCTTCTTTCAAGAGTACTCTAGGAATTTATTTTCCTACAAAATAGAATAGATCTCCATTAAATTCCATTTTCTTTCGAGCAAAACAGATTATATTTTGTTAGTTTTCATTATGCATTACATGTTTGGAAAGAGAATAGATTTCCTTCCTACCATTTACTTTCCAAGTAGAATAGATTTATTATTGTTATTTACATTTTTCAACTTATCATTGGAGGATTACATAGATCTCTATTCATTTGAAGTTGTTTCATTTCGTTATTTCACTTGCATTAAAGGGACTTGGACTAGGAAGAGGAAGGCATATGTTGGACATACAATGTCGACCCCTCTTATATTTGTATGAACCCCAGGTTGATAATTTAATTCAATAGCCTTAGGTGTTGCAACATTATTTTTGCAATACTAGGGATCATCATGATGTAAAGGAGGTTTCCCCCTTGAACAGTCTAATTTTCAAGTTTTCAATCCATATTTTCTTTTACTTTGTGATCTCGTTACCTAACATCCAAGCCCAAGGATACTCATAGCCTTATGAAGGAAACCATGCCTTAGAAGTTGAGAATGACACCAAACATCATGATTAGAGTCAACCCAAGTACATCCATGCTAGAAAGGAAAGCATAACTGCTAAATAACAAGTTTCCTCCACAAGAAGACTAAGAAATACATGCCCCTAATGGCTAATTTGATTTTCCAATTATAAAAATTATGGGGAAGAATCCTCCTTGGAAGGAGGTAGTTCTCCCCTCCAAAATCCCTCAAAAAGTGTATCTGATTCCCAACAATAAGAATCTTCCTTAAATACTGATTTTTGGATTCTCTTGTAGCAAGGAACACATCCCTAGATTTTCTCAATTAGTGGAGTTCCTAAATTTTCATTGATCTAATGATATTTTATTCATTTATTGGTCCACCGAGTGGCATCCTGTGGTAGGGAGAAAGCCCATAAATTATCTCTTCTTCCAAATATTCAAAATCTACACAATATTCTCACAATATTCTACAAAATAAATATTATTAGGCAAATAATATGCAATTATATCTAAACCTTCCTTATGAATACATCATAGATAAAAAAATATGCCATAACATGCAAAAAGATATGTTAAATGTGTTGAAGGATGGTTAGATGGGCCTTGAATTGTACCTATTTTGGAGGCCCATCATACCCCCCTACTAAAAGTTTTGATCATCCTCTGATAAACTTAGTCACCTAGTTGTACCTCATTGATGGCCCTAATGGGCCTCTGTATTGTACATTTATTAGTATTTTCTCTTAAGAAGCTTGGGTGTAAGTTATGCAAGGACAAGCACAAAAATATATCTTCTCTTTTCAGCATTTATTTCATTCTCTTTTCAAGCAAAAAAAAATAACTTTTCTCTTTCCAGGTGAACTCTGTCGGATTGTAGGGAAAAGTGAAATCATCTCCATTACATTCACACCCTCTCCCTTAACATCCTCATTACATTTTCACTCATTCTTGTGCATAGAGACAATTAGTCTGCCTATTGTCCCTTGTGCAAGATGGACTCTTCAAGAGTTCTAGGCTTGGAAAGGTTTCCACATCCTTTACGATCCCCTTGCTACCTTTTTTCACCATTAGGCCACCTCTGGAACCCTCAAAATTCCCTCGAATGCAATCCTATAGAAATATAAAGCATTTTGTAGCATACCTCTACCATCTTGTAGCACCTCACAGAATCCATTAGAACTTGACCATAATTATTCTCGAGGCCTAATTTTTGCTTCTTACACTTTTATAAAATCTTTTAGGCATTGGACACAAGCTAGAAAATATCAGAGACTCCTTGGAAAACTATTTTCATCATTATGGTTTGAGTTCTGCGATCGGGGTTAGAAATTTTTATGGTGAATGCCTATCTTCCTTTTGCTCCCTTCATCTTCTATTTTTTCGCCTAGATGATTGCCCAATAGCCTCTGGATTTCTTTGTTCTCCTATTTTTGTCACAACATTCTTGATTAGGTTTTTCTTAGCCATTGTTATTTTGACTTTTAGTGTTGGCATTATGATACATATGTTGTACTTGATGGCAACCCACTCATCTCAGATAATAAATTATAGTGTAGAGAAAAGTTCACGCACTTATATGCAGAGAAAAGTTTATTTCATGTAGAGAAAAGTTTACGCACTTTTATGCAGAGAAAAGTTTATTTCATGTAGAGAAAAGTTCACGCACTTTTATGCAAAGAAAAGTTTATTTCATGTAGAGAAAAAATTCACACACTTTCATGCAAGGAAAAGCGCGTATATGTTGGAGAACTTACCTTTGGTCCATGGTAGTTAGTCCTTGGTATTTGAACCTATGAGGAAAAGCGCATATATGTTGGAGAACTTACCTTTGGTCCATGGTAATTAGTCCTTGGTATTTGAACCTATGAGGAAAAGCGCATATATGTTGGAGAACTTACCTTTGGTCCATGGTAGTTAGTCCTTGGTATTTGAACCTATGGTTTTGGACCTTGGTGCACACTTTCATGCAAGGAAAAGCACGTATATGTTGGAGAACTTACATTTGGTCCATGGTAGTTACTCCTTGCTATTTGAACCTATGGTTTTGGACCATGGTTCCTCGTCAAAAGTGTTGATCTCACGCAATTTCATGGTTGGTTCATGGTATTAGTCCGACAGTTTTTGATCCTATGGTTTTGGCCCGTGGTATTGCATCCAAAAGTGTTGATCTCACGTACTTTCATGGTTGGTTCATGGTATTAGTCCAACAGTTTTTTGATCCTATGGTTTTGGCCCGTGGTATTGTGAAAGGCCTAAGACTATAAAAGAGGAAGGAGATCATTTGGCAAAGCATCTTTTGAATTATCGAATATCTGATAAAGTGCTAGATCTGGAATATTGTGATTGGGTTTTGGTGCAGATCTGGATCTGAATGAAGAAGGAACCTGAGCATAAGGAGAAGGATAAGTTCTATTGATGGGTCAAAATATTAAGGCTGGAATAGTGGTATCTCTATATGATTTTGATTTGTGATATGTGGCATATGCTTGATCTATAAATCTAATAATCTGGGTCTGAATTATTGATGCATGTTTTATTTTACACATGTTATGATCTGGGTATGTCTGATGTAACAACTGCAAAGTTATAAGGAAATATTTGCAGATCTGTATGCAGGTTGGCTTTGGTGAAATCAGAGATTGATGATGCAAGTGTAGTTGATGTGTTTTTGATGTTCTTGGATCCAGTTTGAAAATTTATGAAAAGTGGTCCTTGAAAGAAAAGAAGTAGGGGGTTGTAGCTCCCTTCCAGGAGAGACTGGAAAACGAGAGAGAGTTGTAGCGCTCTGCAAGTTGCAGCCTACGTACTGGCAAAGGCCTGCACCAGTACAAAACCATTGTAAAAGGAGTTTCTAATTTGAAAGAAGATAGAGACATATTGCAGCAGGTGGTTTTCACCCACATTGGGTTTCCACCTTACATCTTGTGTTCTTTGGTGTGACTATCTGTTTTCTTTGTTCATGCTCATTATTTTATGGTACTGACATGCAAAAATAATTCAAAGAGTAAATAAGGAATATTTATTGAAATAACTTGATAATACTGATTCACCCCCCCTCTCAGTATTATTTCCAACATTTAGCATAGTTTGTGCCTCTTCTTCTCCTGCTTCATCCTTGAATTTTTTCTTTCGGGTTATCTCCTTATTCTCCATCCTCCTCTCCTTCTTCATTATTTTCTTATTCTCCTTTTTATTCTTGTATGTGGGCTCTCTATACTTAAATCCAACCCCCATAGTCTTCAATACAACTTTCCAAAGTTGGCAGGGAAATTATCCATTTTTGCTATAAGTATTAGAGATTTATGTGTAATAAGGGTTTTTAAGAGAGAGGTAAAAAAAAAGTTTTCTTATATTTCTTAGAGGAAGGATGATTTCATGCTCACACTAAAATAATTACAATCCCCTTTCTTATCAGGTTCAATTCATGGGAAACACCCACATTTATTTTTTTTCATTCTTAAACTTTTGTGAGAAATTTCGCACAAGGTGTATTACAGAAAAAAATGAAAATTTTGCAAATTATTGTTCACATATGGAAAGGAAAAATATGTACTTACCATTGTATTATATGTTTTCCTTCGAATCCTAGGGTTTCAGGGTGAAATTTCTCAAAATCAAGCTCTCTTTCAACTCACTAGACTTTCTTGTAACACATTGTCTTATCTTGTAGCAGTGTATTTTGATCCTATAGTAGTCTTAGATGATCCTGTAACAACACTTTCCAAGTCCAGTAGCCCCTATACAATGGTCTATGAAAGAAATAGCTCATGTGTCTTGTCCTCCAACACTAGTGGTGGGCCTCCTTAGCTTCAAATAAGATTTTTAATGTGCTAAATGAGGCTCGAGCTTGCTTAAGTTATTGGTGGTTGAGTGGTTGGCTTAGCATGTTCTGTGAGTTTTCCCCCACCTACCATGTTGGCCCACACTTCATAGTTATAACCTTTATTTCCACATTTTCTATTGACAAAATGAGATAATCGTAGTTAACAATCAAAGGTGGTTGAGACCACTGACCCATCCTTATATAATAAAACCTCTCTGTCATGCATTTATAACAATTTTTAAACTAAGATGAGCTCGAAAGGAAGGGTTAGGAATGTGCATACCTCAGCCTACCTGATGATCCTCATGTCAATGTGTTGGACTTGATGATTCTACCATTTGATGCTTGCATGAGGTTGTTGGAATATGGATGAGAGTGAATTAGTTCCCTTTGAGGTTCATTTTTTTGTCTTCGTTGATCAATTCTTTGTCTTGAAGAATTATTTTTAAATATCATTCTTGAAAGACTTTCTTTAACTCTATTAATAAGAAAATAGGTTTCTCCATTTATGAGAAGTTGTTGTGTTTGAGTACTTATGATCCTGTAGCAACCTACAAGGGATCTTGTAACTGCATAGGACTAGTTTTGAAGTCACCTGAACTTCGTAATGTTCAAAAATCTCTACTTGGTGCTTCAAATGTGATCATGTAGGGTTTATGAAAACTGCTAAAAGATTGTTTATATTCCTGTAGCAGTGACATAGACCCCTTACTATCACACTTTTCAATGAGTATTTATTTTCAAAAATCTTTATAATTCATAAGAAGGTTGTTGATGGTGGATAGGGAGTTTATTTGTGATGGAAATGGGTGGAAAGGAGGTTCATTGCTAGGTTTTTTATGGATGGTAATTAGAATGAAGGTGGAAATGGTGAAAAATAATGGAGTGGAGCGATGATAGGGCTCTCATCGGCCCGCTCTCTTGTTATTAAGTGAGAAGCATCCAAACTACTCCTTTTTATGCATATCAATATCATGTGGAAGTTTGGAACAATCTTGTAGAAATTCAAGGAGAATACTATAACATACATGTTTAACCCATCCCTCTCAAACAGTATATTGGATTCACCATAAATATTTTGGAGCATGTTTTCATCATCCTTATGCATCTCCCCATAAAACATCTTGTCCAATGGATGCACGAGTATTGAGAAAAATGAAAAATGGTTGTAGGAGATAGTCACCAATTTCTCAAAAAATATGCACTAAAATTGGCTGATTTTTTTTAAAATGTTACCATCATCATATGTATCTCACCATGAAACAATTTGGCCAATGGATGCATAGTTTTCAAGATATGGTCGAAACAATTTATGCCATGTGATTTTTTTCAATTCTGGAATATCTTGTAGCAATACAGAACTTTCCTATAGCAGTCGTAAGACAAAGAAGAAAATGAATGAGAAAGGATTAGTAATTGTGGGTGTATGTTGAAAATGGATTAGGGTGATGGATTTATATTTCCTTGGTCCTGCTGGAGCATCTGGGAAAAGCAGGAAAAATCTCAAGTTTGACATCCCTCATTAGATTTCTGATCATCTTCTTCTTCTGGTGCTAACTTGTTGTTGTTACTTGCATAAGTTGAAGAGCACCTACATTCATCACAGAAAGATACTTGGAGCAATTAATATTTTTTCCTTTTTATTTTTCATTTTTCTTTTTTCTAGGCCTACTAGCTGCCTATTGTGGCCAGCAACAACTCCCTTTCTTATTTAGTGTTATCACTAATGCTAAATAAGTGGACACCCTTATTCAAAAATTTAAAAAATCGATTAATGCTTGTATTTCCTATTTCAATAAAACTTACTATCATAAACTTAGGAGAATACCCTCAAAAATCTAAAAAGACTTAAGTTTTATGATAAGTTAGAATGAAATCACTCCTTAAAACATGTCGCATCGCAAAAAGGGTAAAGGATACCTTCCCACAAGTGGAATTCTAAAATGCAAAATTATGATGCGAAATCACACATCGATAAAACCTCATCGCATTGCATGCCTTAAACCTCAGCTACGCTGAAGTGCCTTAGAATGCCGATATGCTATGGTGCATCTCGCTAATCGCAAAACACATTAACGAATGCTTGCCACACGTAAAGGAACTGTGATTTGCGATATTGCGATTTTGCGATATTGTGATTTGTGATATTGCGATCTGTGATACTGCGATCTGCGATATTACGAAGAAAATCACAAAATCGCCTTATTGTAGATCTTCACAACCCATTGTTCGAGAAAGCTTTTTCAATAAACCGAGGCTTGGTTATGCGCATTAATGTTAATCAATGAGTTAGTTGGCAATCATTAATAAAATATGGTTTTGATCTTATCAAGGAGCGAGTTCACGTAAGGTAATATATTTTATATGTTTTCCGCATTTAAAGCTTTCTCGTCACTTTTCTTATCATTATTCTCACCTCGTTTGCAAACTACAGGAGTGAAGAACTGAGAAGTATACAAAGCAGAGTTCAAAATATTATGGGAAAGAAGGGTAAAGCTCCCAGTGCTGAAGATAAAGAGATGACTCCCTTGTACACAGACACCACCTGTAACAAAGATGTCAGTATCACTACTTGGGAAGGCATGTATAGTTTACTTGAGGAAGAAGATCCCAAGGTAATTGAGGTAATGGCTACTATATTCTCACACGGGTCTTCTGAGGTGTCTATTACAAATCTAGCATGTTCCTTCTTGCACAGGATAGCGGCGAGACCCAAAATTCTCGCGTATATGGACATGGTTAAATGAGTACAAAATAATGTTGATATCACGTATAGAGAATTTAAATCTCAGAACCAAGAACATATAAAATCGTTCTTTCCACAAAATCTAAGCTTTATATCCTCTAACAAAAGCACGCAAGAGGCGAAAATCACAACAGGGAAGCCCGGATCAAGAAACGGAGGCAGTTTCCGATGCGCGATTAGAGCCAGGAAAAATCCCTCGAGATGGGAAGCCTCAAATTGCTTAGTCGCCTGTAAGCACGGAAATTTGTAGGAAAAAGTGCTAAATACTGAAAGTAAAACTGGAACTCAAAACTAGTGATATTTATCACATATATCAACAAGTGGTATGTAAATATCTACCAAATGTGCAACATCTACAAATAAGCTGGAGACAGAAGGCTCAAGAAAAGGCAGAGTCAATCCAAAGGTTAACCAAGTTGAATTGGGATTCTTACTGGGCGTACTTGGTAAAACCACACAGCCAGTGCATGACTCTCAAATGTGTCATCAATTCTGCCGAGAAGATGGCGCTAGCTCTTACCGATTCCATTTTTGCAGGACAACTAAAACCAGAAGTCGGCCAGCCAACTCTCCTCAAGAAAATGCTGAACTCTTGCGACTTCAAGGAGCAGATACTTAAATAGTTAGTTAGTAGTTTTAGTTTTAGATTCAGTTTTAGTTTTAATTTTGCTTTATTTTTTCCTAAAATGAGGAGGGTCATTTAAACCGCATCCTACATTTTTGTAGTAAATTATTTTTAGAATTAGTTAGTAGTATTTAAACCCTTATCATGCATTTAGAGAAGGGTCCAGAAATTTATCAAAAACTTGTCCTTAGAACATGCACTTTTGCACCCTCTGAGGAGGTTTTGATGAATGAATGGAACATGATTTATTGATATCTGCATTTAATATCTACCACTGATGTTGCACTTCTGTACTCTTAGTGGATGTTGGATTAAGAAGAAATAGATCATTATTTCTGGAGCTTATGAGTAGAACTAGTTAGAAATGGTACTTTTATCTCTTAACTGTTTCTGCTTATGTGTTATGGTGATATTCATGTTTAGTTATTTATATGTGAATGCTTAAATGCTTGAGTTATCATTTTGGCACTTTTGTACAGTGATAGCTATTTATTTATGCTTAGTATATGAGTAGCTTATGATGCGATATGTTTTTCACAACTATTTCATCTAACTTCTTATATGAAATGGTTTATCATTATTGAATTCTTTTCTCATAGTAGTTGAATGATATTTATTACCAACTGTTGTTTGAAATCATTTCAGATCGCATAACGGAAAGATTACATCCCGGGTTAGTTTAGAATTAGATATTTCTATTTATTAGATTACAATTTCATGTTGATAGATTAGATTTAGAATAAAGAAAGCATTTTAATTAGGAATCATTAGGAAAGAAATATCAATTCTCAACAGACACACACATATTGGGAAACTGGTCCGATATCCCCAGTTGGACCCACTATACCAAACGGAAAAGGAGCTGCAAACCAAGGTCTAGACTGGGTGGGTATCCCCCTTGTTGTAGACCTAATTTTCGAGGCTTCAACATATTTGGCACTAGAAGGAGGGCCTCGAACTATGAATGGAGAGTAAGTCTAAATCTAAATACCATTCTGAGAGTAAATCGCCCTCACCATCTCCCCTGACTTCTCCATCGCACTTAGAATCTTTAAATCTTGAGCAAGAAGTCGAAAGAACAACAACCACTGCCACAAACCCTGACATTTCATATCGCTCTACTATTGAACCTCCTGAAGTTGAATCTTTAATTCAGAAACTTCAGCGATTTTCAATATCTCCTCAAAAATCTGATAAATCTCAAGGCAATGTGACTTCGCAATATAATCCTGCTCATCCTCTCACCAAATTAAAGATTGGAAAGTTTGGTATTGAGCTAACTGATTTACCTCTACCTACAAGGAAGAGAGCAAGAAAATCACCTAAAGGGTCTCATAGTGAGACTATTTCTTCATCATCATCCATCTCAACTTCCCCACCGCGAATTCAACCATCCACTCCTCCACTTCAAATCATTGTCCATCAGACCACTGGAACTTCAACATCTCCTTCTCAAACATCTGGAATTGTAATATCCTCATCTTCTCAACCGCAGGGATCATCTTCTATGTTTTCCTCTATTAGCAGTTCAGCGATGGCCCAAATTCCATGGAATAACCCAGGGGCAATCTTAATGCCTGTGCCCTTGAGTCAAATACCAGCCCATCCTGAAAAATGGTTGCCTAAGTTTAATCCTGAAGTAGGCATGCTAGCAGAAGAACACATTAATAATTTTATGTTATCCATATATCTCTATGGGGTCACTAATGAGGATGTTGTCGTTCAGATTTTCCCTTACACGTTGCAAGGATCAACTGGATCATGGTATTTCTCATTACCATCCGGGTCTATTACTAGTTGGGAGATCTTCCAAGAACAATTTTTGACTAATTTTGGTGATGACAGGTCCATTATGACATTAGTCAATGACCTATCTAACCTAAGAGCTGAGTCAAAGGAACCTATCAAAGATTTTAACTCGCGTTTTAATAAACTATTGAACAAAATTCCTACTGCTTCTAACCAAGCGAAGAAGTGTGAAGTGAATGGTACATCTTTGTGTTACCATGAAACATAGCAATTTTCATGGATAGAGCTAACAAAACAACTTTAGCTGACAATATGAAGGAAGCAATAGTGGTAGAGAAATGTATCATAGCTCTAGAAAAGAAAAACGTCTGTTGAAGAACGTAAATATAAAAAGGTTTCTTTCAAAGAAGATCCAAAGAAAAATAGCCCAAAGACCCATTTGATTTAGAAGGATTGCAAAAAGTTCTTAAACCATGTCTAACGAAATGGTTGATATAAAGAAGCAAGTAGTAGAGACTTCTTCTAAAAATCCTTTCAAGACTTATAGAAGAAATCCTTCGACTAATTCAATGCCTCCTGACGCTATTACAAGTGTTGAATCAGAAGAAGAAGAAGAGGAAATTACTACTAACATACCTACAGATGAAGAAGAATTTGTAGAATTACAAGGTATGTGGGATTTCATCCTCCCCGATGAAGAGGATCAAGAGGCATCACCAGTTAGTACTCGAAGTAGAAATCAACTTGATCCTCCTCAATCTACTCCTAAGCCAAAGAGCGCAAGCTCAACACCTAAGGATAAAGTCGCAGTCAAGAAAACAACATCCAAAGCGACTCAAACAAGTCCAGTCTAAACAGATTCACCAACTCCACCTAAAACATTGATTGTTTTGGATGAAATGGAATATAACAACATAGAAGACATGATGAAGACTAGGTCTAACATCACTTTTTATGAATTGAGCAAGTTAAAACATCAGCAAGAGCTCCTTTTGAAAGAATTGCATGCAGTACTAGTTGCACCTCTTCCCACCGCTGTAATCTCACAAGCTTCCCATGAGATGGGAAGACCTCCAAATACTGTGATTAACAAAGTTGATCCAAAGGACATTGCTGTAATTGGGGGAAGGTCAAGATCTCATGCTTCGCCATTTCTTCTTACTTATGAAATTTTCAATAAAAATTTGCATAATTGTTTAGTTGATTCAGGAGCCTCATCCAACATCTTACCTAAATCGATTTGTGCAAAGTTGAATGTTCAACCTCAAAAATCTGTTATGCACTTAGTGCAGCTGGATTGGTCGCAAGTTGAAGTGATCGGCGAATTAAATCAGGTTACCATAAGGCTATCATCTAATCCAAAGGTATATCAAGTTATCAATAATTTAGTTGCAAACATTCCAGAATTCTATGGATTAATTCTTAGCAGGGATTGGTCAGAAAATCTTCATGGATACTCTGCAACAGATTTGTCGCACATGTGGCTCCCTTACAATGGTAAGCCAAGCTAGATAAAGGTTGAGCGAGAAAGACATCAAAAATACATAGTAATAGAATTGGCAGGAGAAAATGAACCAGTAGCATACAACAATAATATAATTGGAAAGTATTATGTTGATTCTTTCTTAGGAAATTTTAATGCTCACACTTCACCTTACTTAGAACATTCTGTTTTATCTCAAGTATTAAAATTTTCTCAAACAGATAGTTCTAAATGTATTAATTTTATAGACAATCTTGTAAATAAATCTTTATTTTGGAAGTTATTTTTTTACTATTCTAAGTCTAATGAAGGAGCAGGAGCAGGATGCGTATTAGTTAGCACAGAAGGAAACAAAACTATGCTAACTTGTAGACTCGAGTTCGATTGCACCAATAATACTGCAGAATACGAGGCTTTAGTCTAAGGATTATACAAAGTAATCGAATTAGACATCAAATATCTACAAGTCTTTGGAGATTCTGAAATTGTTATCAGACAGGTACGGAATACTATACATTGTCTATCAGGTCATTTAAAGCATTACCAATCATTAGTGCAATATCTGAATGAACATTTTATAGAATCTAATATTTCGTCAATTCCTAGAGTCTAGAATGCTAGTGTCGACCTATTGGCAAATGTAGCTTCCAAGCTCATTCCCTCAGAGGACTTTAGCCCTGATAGATTTTCAATCGAATTAATCTTTAGACCCTCGATTCCCAATAACATCACAAATTGGAGAATTTTTAGCGATGATCCTGATATTGTAAGCTTCCTCACATCTGAGGGATCTTATACTAATCAAATAATTGATGAGGACCAACATGACAGACATTTGCAACAAGATAGCACTAATAATGCTATGCCAAAATGAGTAGTCAAATTAGAAGATCTATATGATCTGAAAGATTGATTCAAAAGATCTACTAATTCAAAGCTTCAAAGTTCAACTCTGAACTATGAGTTAGTAAATCTAGGAACTGATACCAAGCCACAGAATATCAACCTAGGCCTTGGCCTAGCTCCTCAAGAAAAACTAGCGCATGTTCAACTCTAGAAACAATACAAAAGTGTCTTTTCTTGGAACTATGATGAACTTAAGACTTATGACACTTTTATCATCCACCATAATATCCCAATGATAAATGATGAAAAACATGTCCAGCAGAAACTGAGAAAGATCCATCCTAATTTAGAAAACCAGATTAAATCTGCGCTTAATAAGCTATTGAAAGCCAAAATAATTTTTCCCATACGACATTCTCAATGGGTTTCCAATATGGTTCCCCTTAGGAAAAAGAACGAAGGCATTAGAATTTGCGTTGACTTTCGAAATCTGAACAAAGCCTGCCAAAAGGATAATTTTCCTTTGCCTCATATGGAGCAAATATTGCAGGCAGTTGCAGGATCAGATTAATGTGCTTCTTGGATGGTTTCTCCGGCTATAACCAAGTTTTGGTCCATCCCGATGATCAATTAAAGACCATATTCAAAACCAAATGGGGTACTTATGCCTATCAAAAGATGCCTTTTGGTCTAATCAATGATGCTGCCACATTCCAAAGATCCATGGACATCGCATTTAAGGGATTAGTAAACAAATCGGTAGTAATCTACCTGGATGATATAACTGTGTATTCCAAGAAGCGAGGCAATCTATCAGAGATTTAAAATAGATATTCCAACGATGTCAAATGTATGGAATTTCACTTAACCCAAAAAAGTCCTTTTTTGCATTAAGTGAAGGAAAAATTCTTGGATTCATAGTGTCAATATTCGGAATCCATATTGATCTTGACAGAATCAAGGAGATTTCCGAAATACCTTCACCTCACAACAAGAAAGCTATGCAATCTTTC